>CM049929.1:10891100-11491100 GCA_027405835.1 Asclepias syriaca | reverse complement strand
AGGTTAAACTGCACGTTACTCCTTAATACGAGTATAAACTGTTTACCGTTGATGAAAGCTCCTTGACACGAGTACAAAACTGTCTACAACTGATGAAGATGCTCCTTCACCACAAGCATAAATTGTTTGCATGATAAAATGATGAAGCGAAAATCCTCGTAGATGTACGAGGTTAAACTGCATATTACTCCTTCATACGAGTATAAAATGTTTACCATTAATGAAGGCTCCTTGACACGAGTACAAAACTGTCTATAAAGAAAGATACTTCCTAACATGAGTGTAAACTGTTTACAAATTAAGTGAAGACTCCTTGACACGAATGTAAATTGTCTACAAATTAAGTGAAGACTCCTTGACACGAGTGTAAACTATCTGCGTACATGATGGAGATGTGAAATGAAGGCTTCTTGATACGAGTGTAAACTATCTGCAATGTTGAATGTTCCTTGATACGAGTGTAAACTACATTGTCACTCCTTTGATGCATGAGTTTAAACTGCAATTCTAAACTATGTTTGACTTGATTCCTTCGCATGATATGTAGGCAACTTAAACAAATTCTAAGTTAAGTCGTAACATAACAAAAACAATCAACCTCATAAAAAATGGGTGAAAATTGCAGTTAAAAAAAAAGCAAAGAGACAAAAAAATGTGACCAAAATGCAATTGATATTTTATTATCATGCTTGAAATTTACAAGAGGATCATGTCCAGTTTGCAACGGGGTTACAGAAGAAGCCTATCTAACAATATATATTGGATCTTCAAATCAGTAACATTGTTCGTCTTCAATCAAGTATCCGCTCAATCCAAGTTCGCCAACAGTTAATCAAGAAAACTCTTTCACCCTAATAAAGAAAAAAGAGTCCAATTCAATCAAGTATTAGCTCAATCCAAGTTTGCCAACAGCTAATCAAGAAAACTCTTTCTCTCTGATTAAAAAAAAGAGTCCAATTCTATTTCCTGCCATTCAAACTGTTATTCATTATTCCAAATTCTTCAAACTTTAATGCACTTGTATTTACTAGCATAATTTTACAGCAGCATTAACTTTGTCTGAATTGATGAAAAAAAGGACTACTGATCAAGATGTAAGGAAAGAAATTGATGTTACTGCAAATACTGAGGAAAATAAAAGCTGAAGTTTAGAGGTCAATCCTATATCAAATATTTGCCCAAATTACCTGCAGAGGTTAGCCATAACATAACCCAGCGTTTTGAAGGGTGTGGATAATAGTTTAGCTTCATTTTACATGGAAGGTGATCAACTTTGGGAAACCCTTGAAAATTGAGCATGCGGAAAGAAGTTATTATGGCAATTGAACTTGAGTGGAAAATTGATGAAGATTCCTTATCAATTGTAAAAGAGCCTCCATTACCAATCCTTCTGAGAGATGCAAAGATACTAGAACAAATTAATTTGGTTGTAAGCAATGTCCTTATAATTTGTCAACGTGCATGGGCTGATAAGTAAAGAAATTATATATATATAATATATATATATATATATATATATAATAATATATATATATAAATATATATATATATATATAAAAAGTTAACTAAGGTGCGTCCCATTATCTTCGGAGCTGCGTAAATGTTCTTTACACTAAATATATATATATATATACATAAAAGTATATATAAAAAAAAGTTAACTAAGGTGCGTCCCATTATCTTGGGAGCTGCGTAAATGTTCTTTACACTAAATGTCTCTTAATCATTCTCTTTAGATAGCAATGCTGCCACTTTTTTTATTTTCTCAAAGCATTACCGAGAAATGTCGCTTGCCGTCTAATAACTCTAGAATTCAGGAACATATTCAACAGTGCTTACCTCATTCAAGTTTTCTTCTGAAACTTTTGAGGTAAGGTGGATCAGGGGTAGCGATTCCAGAAGTATTTGGATAGCAACCTGAAATAAAATAAAAAGAAGAAAGAAAAAAAAATGATTAGGAATATGGAGTTCTAAATGTACTTTTAGGAATATCTTCTTCCTTTATCCTCAATTGATGATATTCAGATCGAATGTCAATCTTGGAAAATATCTCGGTATTCTTCAGTTGATCAAATACATTATCTATTTGAGGCAATGAATACTTATTCTTTACTGTGATCTTGTTCAACTCTCTATAATCAATACATAACCTCATGCTCGAATCCTTCTTCTTCGCAAATAAAATTGGTGCTCCCCATGGTGAAACACTAGGCCGAATGAACTTCATATCAAGTAGTTCTTGAAGTTGTCCTTTCAATTCCTTAAGTTCAGTTGGTGTCATTCTATAAGGAGTCTTAGAGATAGGTTCTGCTCCATGAATGACATTAATCTCAAAATCAACTTCATGTTCAGGAGGTAAACTTAGTAATTTCTCTAGAAACACATCAGGAAACTCACGAATAATTGGCACATCCTCCATGTTTTGAATATTCTTCTTTGAATCCACCCCATATGCCAAGTATCGTGTACATCATTTTTGTAAGTATTTAGAAGCCTTTATAACCGTGATAATTGGTGTGATCCTCTTCTTACTGCACTTGTACGTACCTTGAAATTTAAATTTATCCTTTTCAGGTATTTTGAATTCCACACTCTTTTCTCTACAATTGATTGTTGCATGATTTTGTGATAACCAATTCATACCCAAGATTACATCAAAATCAGCTATGTCAATCAAAATAAAACTAGCAAGAAGTCTATGTGCCCAAATATCAACTTGACAATCTCAAATAATATGGTTAGAATTGAGAATCTTTCCTCCGGGTGTAGCAATATGATAAGTATCAACAAAATATTCAGGTACTAATCCAAGAGTCTTAGCAAATTTATGAGACATAAAGGAGTGAGTAGCACCACAATCAAATAAGGCATAAGTTGGGAGCACATTGATAGATAGTATACCTGCAACCACCTCATTGAACTCATTGGCTTCCTATCAGGCCAAAGCAAACACCCTTGCACTTTTGATGTGGCTGTGAAAGTTTTTGCAGTGCTGGTCTATCAGAAGAATTAGGCCTCGCTGGCTTAGGCTTAGGACAATCTAAAATTCTGTGACCTATCTCTGCACAATTAAAACACACCCTAGTCTTGAATCTGCATTCACCAAAATGTAATTTATCACAAGTCTCACAAAGCTTCTTTTGCAAAGAGGTTTCACCTTGACTCTGTTTTGTACTTGGTAGCAGCCTCTTTCTCTGTACTTGAGAACCTCCAGTGTAGTCTAACATTCCACCCTTGCTAACTGTTAGTGGGTTTGAACTTTTTTATTCCTCTTTCTACATCACCCATCCGGATATCAAACTCTATCCGAATACATCTCATGTAAGAATCATCATAATCACGCGAAGATACTGAAGACAGTCTAGCCTGAATTCGTCTCAAAAGTCCATCTTCAAAATGAAGATGTCTCAACCTACTGTTTCCCATCAACTAATATACATACTGCCCCAAAGAGTTAAACTTATTTGCATATTCAACCACGGACATTGACTCAGTCTACTTCAAATTAAAAAATTGTCTCTCTACTTCTCAAGACGAAGTGAGTCTGGAAAATAATGATCCAAGAAAGCCTTTCTGAATACCTCCCAAGTTATAGACCGATTGCAAATACATATGTTGGTGAAGCTCCTTCCCACCGTCTTTGTGCATCTCCAACTAAAAATGGTATGCCAACTTTACCCCTAACTTCCATGGGTACCTCTAGAACCTCAAAATTGCATTCCATCTCTCTCAACTACTTCTCCGCTTTCTCAGGATCCGCTCCACCATCAAAAGTTGGTACGTTGGCCTTCTTCAAATGCTCATAATGTGCTTTAGTACTAGTAGTTGCATTCTGTAAGTGCCACTCTTGAGACGGTTGAAGTTGTTGCTGACCTTGTATCACTTGAGTCATCGTATTGAGTAATGCAGCCATTTCTGGGGCATAGTGAAAACAGGAGCTTGTGGAGCTGGAGGAGGTGGAGGTGGAGGATCTCTCCGACTATCACGATCATTGTTTGCAACTCTATATCTCTACTTACGTGTCCTTCTATTCAAATCAGCCAGAGCAACGTTTTATTTTATCATTCTCTTGCCCGCTCATTTCATCAAAATGATTAGATGCTTTGGAAGTCTCAGCCCTTCTACCACGATTCATCTATTGGTGGTAGAAATTTCACAAAGAAAATGAATATAATTATTTAAAATAATAATAATAACATAATAAACATATATTAAAAAAAATCTCTTACTTAAATTCCTATGTTTTATTGCAATCTGTACTTTTCTAATTCTAAAAGGCAAATCAATTCTTAATTTTAGAATCATAACCTATTGCTCTGATACCACTTAATGTCAAGCCCCGAATTCGAGCCTAGTTTGTGAACTAAATTCCTAAATTCAAGAAATGACACGACTACATTCCCTAGATTTTTTCAAAGAATGTAAAGCCACTTACTTTCAATTATCCAAAAATAAACAGTAAAACTATTAACGTGAAAAAATATTATCCATAATTTTTAACTTTATTCAATAATAAAGCTCAACTCAAAAATTCAAGTTTCCAATAACAACGGGAAGTTTATTCTAAAGAAAATAACTAAAAGAAATTACTCTAAATTTTTATTCAAAATCATTCGTCCAGTAATCATTCTCTAACTTAGTATCTTTACTGTCAAAAGTGGGAAACATAGGGGTGAATATAAAAATACTCAGTAGGCAGAACATCCCCTCCTTTTAAAAATAATTTTTCAATTAAAAATAATAATATAAATGTCTTTTAAAATAATAATAATAATAATAAAACTTTACCATAGCTTTATCTTTAAACCACAAAAAGATAAAACATGAATTAAATATTCAATAAAATTCATTCAAAATCTAAATTGAGAAAAACAACAAAAAAAAATCATTCAATCAATATCTTTCCTTTTTATTTTATTTTCTTTTCTTTGACTATTAGAGGAATAATATGAATATTTCACGAATGAGTCTTAACTGATATCAATTCCTAACTTTATACCCGTTAGAAAAGTGCCTTACTTATATTTTGGTGGCGTTTAATCCATGCCAATGGAAGATCTTATAAATGGTGGAACATGTTCCTCCCATTGTTATCCATCAAGTTAATCCCCAATAAAATTAGAGATATAAAAAAACCACATATAACTTACTTTTATAAAACTTCAATGTAAAATATTTAACACTCTAAAATATTTAAGAATATTGAAAATATGAGAAATATTATTTATTTTAAAATAATAATTTGGTCAAGGCAATATAAGAAAATATAAGCTCTTTGTAACTCAAAACATAATTTTTAAAAAATATATATATACATATATAAAAAATATTTGGTCAGAACCGTATGTAAACATACTCAGAAAATATATTGAGTTAAAAATATACTTTAAAAAAATATTTTAGAATACTGATCCAAACATCAGTAGACTTAAATTTTTAAAATCTTAAATTTTTAATAACCCGAACTAAAAAATAAACATTTTCCTAATAGTGAAAATCATAGGATTTTAGAGATAAGAAACCAGAAACCAGAAAGTAATTCCAAAATTCTAAAACTTCCAAAACTAAAATTTGCTCAAAATTCTAATACTCATATAACAAATAATCGAACAAATATTTTCACAATTGATATCCTTCAAATTCAATATTTCAAAATGTATCGTATCAGAATACTGTACATAAAAAAATGAAGAGGGATAGTCCACCTACCTTGATTGATCGCTTGCGTACTTTCTAATACTTTTCGATTAACTTAAATATTATGCTCCTAAATCCCCTTTAAACTCTACCAAAAATCCATATAATAAAAAATTAATACTAAGTTCATAACTAATATCTTAATCTCATTATCCTAATATCTTATCATAACCAAATGCACTAAAAACTACTTACCTTTTTCATCAACTTTTTTATATTCAAAAATCATGTTCTCGGGTGGCTATCGCGTTCTGAAAGGAATAAAAAATCCCTAATTAAAACTTAATAATCATTCTTATCACCGCCTTTATTTATTTTTACTTTTATATCTTATTTATAACTATTTATTTATTACTTAGTCTTCACACTAATTAAATTATACACAAAGCCCCAAAAATTAAAATTAGGGGAATACATTCTACCCTTCACAGAAAAAGTTTCATCCTTGAAACTAATGTACCTTGTTCCTCAAATAAATATGGATATTTAGTGTGCATATCTTCCTTCAATTCTCATGTAGCTTCCCTTGAGGATGTGATTAGTCCATTGCACTTTGACATATGGTATAGTTCTTCTTCTCAATACTTGTTCTTTACGATCAACAATTTTTACTGGAATTTCTTCATAATTTAAGTTCTCTTGAACATGCAAAGGTTCCACTTTTAACACATGACTTTCATCCAATACATAACACCTCAATTGTGACACATTAAAGACATTGTGTACTCTAGATAAAGTAGGTGGTAAAGACAACTGATATGCTAGTTGTTCAACTCTCTCTAATACTTCAAAAGGTCCCACAAACCTTGGACTTAACTTTTCACTCATATCAAATCTCATAACACCTTTTGTTGTTGAGACTCTTAAATATACCATTTCTCATTTTTGAAATTCCAACGGTCTCCTTTTTGTATTTGCCCAACTTCTTTGTCGATATAGAGCTGTCTTCAAATGTTGTCTGATCAGTGTCACCTTTTCTTTAGCTATTTGCACTAATTCCGGACCAGTTATGCTCTTTTTCCCAACTTCATCCCAATAAGTGGGTGAGCGACATCTTCTCTCATACAAAGCTTCAAAAGGAGTCATACCAATACTAGACTGATAATTGTTATTGTATGAAAACTCCACTAAGGTTAGATAATCTACCCAATTACCTTTAAAATCAATGACACAAGCTCGAAGCATGTCTTCCAAGATTTTAATTACTCTCTCCCATTTTCGACTAATCAATATATATATATATATTTGAAATTTATTCTCCATTCAAAGTTTTTGAGTCTCGGGAAAAAATTCCAAATGGACAATTTGTAAGTAATTAAATTTAATTATATATTTAAAATATATAATTAAGTCTTATTTAAATATTTTAATATATAAAATTTTATATATTAAAATATTGAGAGATTTATTTCTCAGTTGAAGGACACTTAACATCATAATAGCCATTGATTGTCATCCTCTCTATCTATAAATAGAGGGATAAATTTTCTCAGAAAGAGAGAAAATAAGCTGAGAAAATCAAAGGCCTCTGAAGAAAAGTCTAGAAATCTATAGTTGTTCAACGGAACGAGATTAAGCTAACGGGCCTCAAAGTTGAATTCAGTCCTAGACCAGCCCAAAACGCCCCTTAGATAAATTAGAACTCATTGCATTGAGATCAAGCTCAAGACACCCCTCGGATAAATTAGAACTCATTGCATCGAGATAAAGCTCAAGCCCACAACGAATCGAATCAGCGGATCAATGAAAATAGGACCCCGTAAAAATTATTGTAATTTTTTTTAACCCATTTTCTTTGTAATTTCAATTTACATAAATACAAAAAATAAAATTTGTTCACAAATTATAACTTTTAATAAAAAAAAATAGAATTTAATTTTATTATCATTTTTGTTATATTGTTACGTTTATTTATATAATATAAATAAACTAACATAAAATTAAAGTATAAATCATTAAAGTTTTATTATATATAATGTACGTAAAATTTTATACAATAAAAAAACAAAGGTAATTTTAGTAGACTTAGAATTTAAGAAATAATAAAAAAGTAGTATTATTTTACTAATTTTTTAAAAATAACATTATTTTGATAAAAGACTTTGTGTGTTAATATGGAAATTTTAGAAAAGAAATAAAGAAAAAACAAAGAGTAGTACATTAATTATTTATTTTGGATATGTGATTTTTTGGCAAAAAAAAAGTAAATAATTAATGGTTTATTTAATTATTTTTCAATAATTTTGAATACATTAGGATTCCATAAAAATTAATTTTTAAATTAAATTATATAATTTAAAATGTTAAATTAAATATTATTTTTGAAAGTTAAAATGCATACTTATTTTTTAAATTTAATATTCTAACCAACCATTCTATTTATTAAAAATTAGTCGTGGAACTTTAAAAAAAATTTAGATTTATAAAAATAAATAAATAATAATTTAATTTAATTTATAGCTGTCTAGAATTACAGTTTTTTTTAATAAAAAAAATATTAATAAAGAAAAACATTTCTTCATGTAATATGAATAGAGCAAAGCAAGGCTTCATGATTGTTAGTTTAAGTACGGTTTGACCGTTTCATTACATTCATGACCTTTTCTTTACAATTTAATTAAGGGTAAACTATTTTAGCTGCACATTTTAGATCTCAAAATTGAATTTTTACACTTCAAAAATATTTTGTACTTATAGTGTCATTGAGGTTTCAAAACGTGTCACTATATGCACATGTCAAACCGTTAGGTTTTCAATTTTTCCATTAGTCAATTTTTCCATTAGTCAACTTTCTTCTTCGCCTATCTGGGATCAAAAGACCTTCTTTCTTTTCCGGCTACGGCTATAATATCTATATCTTTTCCTTCTTGACGTCTCTGAAGAAAGGAAAAAGAAATAAAAGAAAATAACAAAAACAAAAAAAAAAGACAAGCAAATGAAAGAGAAATAAGAAGTAAGAAAAATGATGGTTAGACAAAAAAAGAAAAAAAAAGAGGAATATGAGAAAATTTTAAATTTAAATAATAGAGAGAAAGAAAAAGAAGACAATGGTGATTTTAAAATTCTTGTAAATGCTCCAATATGAAACTCTTTTTACAGATGGAAGTTGTTCTGGAAGACCATGACATACGAGTTCAAGTGGGTATAAATAAAATTTCTCGATTTCGAATCCTACAGAAAAATAGGAATCAGAATAGGTTATGACTCATTAATTAGTTTTCACAATAGATTTTTCATAGAGAGTTAGTGTTCCTGAAATTCATACTAAGATTCTCATGATCAGACTGCGGCTGATTCCTTCCAAAATAACAGGAAAAAGACCCAATTTCCTTTTTCCTTTCTTCAAAGATAGCCAAGAGACAGAAAAGGATAGAAATCTTTCAACAATGAAAAAAGAATTTTGATAGATAAATGACTTTTAATCTTACTTTTTTAATTACATTTTTATTTTTAATTTTATATGTGAGTATATGTTTGTTTTTGTTTAAATTTCTACTTTTTCACATGTAAATTATATTTTTACCTTTTTTTTTAATTAATTAAATAAAAAAAATTGTTAACTTTTTAAGTTTTTAACGAAATCCATCAAAAATATTTTATTGTTCTCTTTAAAAAAATTTGAGACTTTAAAGGTTAAAAAAATATATTGAGACTTAACTTGCCAAAAGTAAATTTATTCGGGACTAAACTCACCAATTATTCAAATTTTTTTATTTGAAATATTAAAAAAAATCTTGATAATAGTTTACACGTGAGTTTTATTATTATTATTAATTTATTATTTCATGTCATATTTAAATTTATTTAAAATTCGTCAAATAAAAAAATTGTATATATATTGGGAATAAAATATATACTCTTAATAATTTTGTAAGAGAATAATTTAAATATTTATTGATAAATATAATAATAATTATTAAAAAATATGAAAAATTTTATTTATACATTCCAATTATTAGAAAATTAAAAAATTAAATTTTATATGTATTTTTTTTAAAGGTGCGGTATACTTTGTTAGAGTAAATCCTGAATATTTAATTTTTAAAAAATAAGGGTTTATTTTGTCAAAGTAAACTTTGAATATTTTATTAAAAAACAAAGGTAACTTTAGTAGACTTAGAATTTAAGAAATAATAAAAAAGTATTATTATTTTACTAATATTTTAAAAATAACATTATTTTGATAAAAGACTTTGTGTGTTAATATGGACATTTTAGAAAAGAAATAAAGAAAAAACAAAGAGTAGTACATTAATTATTTATTTTGGATATGTGATTTTTTGGCAAAAAAAAGTAAATAATTAATGGTTTATTTAATTATTTTTCAATAATTTTGAATACATTAGGATTCCATAAAAATTAATTTTTAAATTAAATTATATAATTTAAAATGTTAAATTAAATATTATTTTTGAAAGTTAAAATGCATACTTATTTTTTAAATTTAATATTCTATCCAACCATTCTATTTATTAAAAATTAGTCGTGGAACTTTAAAAAAATTTAGATTTATAAAAATAAATAAATAATAATTTAATTTAATTTATAGCTGTCTAGAATTACAGTTTTTTTTAATAAAAAAAATTTTAATAAAGAAAAACATTTCTTCATGTAATACGAATAGAGCAAAGCAAGGCTTCATGATTGTTAGTTTAAGTACGGTTTGACCGTTTCATTACATTCATGACCTTTTCTTTACAATTTAATTAAGAGTAAACTATTTAGCTGTACATTTTAGATCTTAAAATTCAACTTTTGCACCTCAAAAATATTTTGTACTTATAGTGTCATTGATGTTTCAAAATGTGCCAGTACATGCACCTGTCAAACCGTTAGCTTTTCAATTTTGTCATTAGTCAACTTTCAGTTAGAGGTATTTTTGTCCAATTTACCTAAAATAAAATATAAAATCTTTTTTCTTAATTTTTTTTCTCTCTCCTTCTTCTTCCTCTTTTCTCTCTCTTCCTTCTCTCTCTTCCCTCTCTCCAATAATTTAATTTTTTTTCTCTCTTTTTTTCTTTCTCTTTTCTCTCTCTTCTTCCTTTCTTTCTCTTTTTCTTCCTCCTTTCTCTCTTGATTCTTTCTCTCTCATTTTTTTCCTATTTTCTCTCTCATTCATTGAAACACCATGTTCCTTCCAATTTGAAGCGACAGATAATGGCGGTGGCGGATATTCAAACGATGGTAGCGGCGACGGCAACGACGGACATTCAGACGACGACAGCGACAAGCATTCAGACGACGACTAAGGAGGATTAGGAGGACTCGGAGTAAGAAATGATGAAATGGTGACATCGGAAATAGTTTCAATAAAAATTAAATTGGAAATTGATTTAAAAAATTGAAGCATTCCACTATGCCAATGTGCTCTCGGCTCTCGGTTTCACTCCGAGAGTAAAAAAATTGAAATTGTAGCTACTTCAATTTTATTTAATAAATCAAATTTTTACTTGGGGTTTGAGTTTCTTTCTGGTATAGCATCATGCTACATCAATTTTACATTCCACTTTAAATACTTAATTTTACATTTCACTTTAAATACTAACATTTATAAGGTAGACAGGTCCAATTAAAATTAAATTTAACAAATTGAATTTCGAAATGAAAGTTTGAAATCAATTGAAATGAGAGAGAAAAAAAATAAAGAAGAAAGATACACAAAAGAAGGAAGAGAGAGAAAGGAGGAAGAAAAAAGAGATAAAAAAATTTTAATTATCGGAGTGAGAAAGAAGAAGAGAGAGGAAAGAGGAAGGAGGGGGAGAGAAAAAAAATTATATAAAAATATTAAGGAAAACAAATTAAGAAAACAAATGAAGTTTAGAAGTTTGAAATCAATTGAAATTAGAGAGAAAAAAAAAGGAAGAAGAATGAAAGAGAAAAAAAGGAAAAGAGATAGAAGGAAGAAAAAGAGAGAAAGGATGAAGAGTGAGAAAAAAAAATTAAATTATCGGGGAGAGAGGAGAGAGAAATAAAGAAGATAGAGAAAATAGGAAGAAGAAGGTGAGAGAAAAATTAAGGAAAAAAATTACATTTTTTTTAACAAATTTGACAAAAATACCTCTGATAAATAGTGTCAAATACTAAAAAAAATTGACTAACGATAAAATTAAAGACCTGGCGGTTTTACTTAACAAAATGAATGTAGTGGGATATTTTGAAATTTGAATGACATTATAAGTGCATGGATTATGAGATATAAGAAGGGCAAATAAAATACTTTACCCTTTAATTAAATAGAATTTAAGCTTAATGGTGAGAAGAAAAAAAAAATTAGATTTACCATTATAAATTTGTAATAATATAAAATTTACTTTATTATTATTTGTATTATATTATTATTTAATAATTATATAAATTAAATAAACTAACTTAAAATTAAATTATAAATCATTAAATTTTTATATATTATGTAAATAGAATTTGATGTTACACGTAAAAAAAAAATTATATACACTAATTTGTTTATAGAGTCGTATATACACTATTTTTTTAATCGAATAACTTTTAATTAATTAGCATATTCTAATTAAAAAATGTTAAAAAATAATTAATTTTATTCTTAAAAAGATAATTAATAAAAAATTCAAACAAAATGAAACATAATTCTAATCTTGTATTTTTAAAAATATAATTATTATTATTAAATAATTAAACCTAAACATTAAAAATTATGTAATTAGTATTTTTTATTTATTAGTTTCATTATAATAAAAAAATGTATTGTTGTATTAAATATAAGTATTTACAATTAAGTACTGGTATTATATTTAGGTTCAGTTTTAATTATTAAATTATAATTATTATTTAGATAAATTATCTCACACACGTGTTTTTTTTTTTTTTTGAATTTTGCATGTGAATTTTTTATTTTTTTTATTTTGCACTCGAACAAAATCAAAAAATTTCGTCCATCCTCAATTTCTTTTTCTTTTAATATTATTTTTTAATATATATATATATATATATATAATATATATATATATATATAATATTGAATTCAATGGAAATTTTTCTAAAATTCATTTAATAAAATTGGTAAAGGGTTATCAATTTTAACTCCTATGGTATAAAGAGAAACGGTAAACGAGTCGAGTCGAACTGAGTATGAGATGTTTTGAGTTTGTTTGTTTATTAGTCAAACACAGTTCGAACTCGAGTTCGTTCGTTTAAGTTTAAAAAACTTTCAAATTTAAATTTGAATTTGAATATTAAATTTTTTTTTTCAAACTTCAAATTTATAGAATAATAAAAAAAAGTATAATTTAAATATTTAACTATTCAATAAATTCTTATAAAAACATTAAATGACTCCTAAAAATTAGGAAAAAAAATAAAAAAATTCTAATTTAAATATTATATATTATTAAAAATAATATATATAATATATATATAAATATTTATAATTTATTCGCGAATGTTCGGTATGTTCGCGAACAGTGTTTGAATAGACTTAAAATTTAATCAAACCTAAAATTTTGTTCGAATTTGTTTGTTTAATAAATGAACGAGCCCAAATCGAGCTCAAATGAGCTTTGTTCGCAAACAGTTTGATTTGTTTACAGCTCTACGGGCAACTGAACAAACTTCTAATGGTAATTTGATAACTACCTAAAATTATATACTATTTATAAATATGTAAAAACAAAAACAAAAATAAAAAATGTATATCCAAAGTTATTATATTATTAACTTGAATATACACTAAAATGTTACTGAACTATTAATATATAAAACATAAGATAATATAAAGATTGTCAATTTTAGTATAAAAGTTACCGATTATAAATTTGTGAAAAAAAATAGTAAGTTTTCTTTAAAAATTAGTAAAGTATTTTGAAACATTATAAGTTACAATTTTTTATTTTTTATTTTTTTAAAACTTCGTAAAATTATTGTTCAACTTAAACTTTAGTGTAATTAAAAACTAGAGTAATAAGATTTGTGAGAAAAAATAAGTGCTAACAATTGTTATTAAGGTGCATATGAACACATAGTTTAGAGTCATAATTTTTATAGTAAAAATTATAAGTTTTGTGGCAAAAGTTGTAAGGTGTTTATGAAAGCATAATTTAGAGCTGTAAATTTTATTGCAAAAGTTGTAGGTTTTGTGGAAAAAGTTGTAAGGTGTTCATAAAGGCATAATTTAGAGTTGTATGTATTATGAGAAAAGTTGTAAGTATTGTGACAAAAGTTATAAGTTGTATATAAAAGGATAATTTAAAGTTGTAAGTTTCATGTCAAAAGTTGTAAGGTGTTTATGAAGGCATAATTTAGAGTTATAAGTTTTGGGGGAAAAGTTGTAAGTTTTGTTACAAAAGTTGTAAGTTTTGTTACAAAAGTTGTAAGTTTTGTTACAAAAGTTGTAAGGTGTTTATGATTGTATAATTTAGAGTTGTAAGTTTTGTGAGAAAAGTTGTAAGTTTTGTGGCAAAAGTTGTAAGAGTTGTAAGGTGTTTTATGAAGGCATAATTAAGAGTTGTAGGTTTTGTGAGAAAAGTTGTAAGTTTTGTGGGAAAAGTTGTAAGGTGTTCATGAAGGCATAATTTAGAGTTGTAAGTTTTATGATAAAAGTTGTTAGTTTTGTTGGAAAAGTTGTAAGGTGTTTGTAAAATGATAATTTAGAGTTGTAAGTTTTATGACAAAAGTTATAAGTTTTGTGGGAAAAGTTGTAAGGTGTTTATAAAAGGATAATTTAGAGTTGTAAGTTTTAAGGCAAACGTTGTAAATTTTATGGGAAAAGTTGTAAGGTGTTTATAAAAGGATTATTTAGAGTTGTAAGTTTTATGGTAAAAGTTGTAAGGTGTTTGTAAAAGGATAATTTAGAGTTGTAAGTTTTATGACAAAAGTTGTAAGTTTTGTGGGAAAAGTTGTAAGGTGTTTATAAAAGGATAATCTACAATTATAAGTTTTATGGTAAAAGTTGTAAGTTTTGTGGTAAAAGTTGTAAGATGTTTATAAAAGGATAATTTAGAGTTGTAAGTTTTATGGCAAAAGTTATAAATTTTGTAAGAAAAGTTGTAAGGTGCTTATAAAATGATCATTTAGAGTTGTAAGTTTTATGGTAAAAGTTGTAAGTTTTGTGGGAAAAGTTGTAAGGTGTTTATGAAGGTATAATTTAGAGTTGTAAGGTGTTTATGAAGGTATAATTTAGAGTTGTAAGTTTTATGACAAAAGTTGTAAGTTTTTTGGGAAAAGTTATAAGGTGTTTATGAAGGTATAATTTAGAGTTGTAAGTTTTATGACAAAAGTTGTAAGTTTGGTGGAAAAAGTTGTAAGGTGTTTATGAAGTCAAAATGTAGTTGTTAGTTTTATGACAAAAATTGTAAGGTGTTTTTAAAGGCAAAATGTAGAGTTGTAAGTTTTTTGTCAGTTGTAAGGTGTTAATGAGAAATCATAAACTTACAATTTTTATAGTTTTATTTACTTCAAAATATCTAAAAGTTACTACTATAACATAATCCTTTGATTAATTATTAAAAACCTGACAAATATTTTGTAAATGCAAGAATTTGATCCCACAACCACACGCATAACTAAACCCATATCTACTCGGTGGAACAACTATAAATATGTTAACTTATATAGAACTTATATTTTATATCGCAATTACACAAATAATAAATACGCATTTTATATTATAATTAAATTTTATATTTTAAATATAGATTATATTAAATATATACATTCTCAAAAAATATTATAAAATGATACAATTCAAACCACAAGTTTTAATTGTTGTCACTTTCTTCAAACCTTACTTTGAAGCTCTTCTTGAAATCTTCCGCTTTGAATTTGTCGCAGAACATGAATTTCGAAGTGTTTTTTATAAAATATAATTGTTGACACTAATAATGTAACAATGTTATTGTAAAAAACCTCGAAATTCGTATTCTACAACGAATTCAAAAGTTGAATAAAAGCTTCAATTCAAAGTTTGAGGAAGGAGATGGCTACGAAGACATGTGGTTTAAATTGTGTTGTTTGGATAATATTTTTTGATAATCTTTATATTTAATATAATTTTCAAATAATATAAATTTTTGTATTTGTTCAAATAGTAAATGCTTATTTATTATTTATATGGTTGTAGTTCGAATCTACGGTTCACATATATAATTATGTTAAATTTATCGAATCTACGTGAAAAATAAAAATGTTCATAATTTAAAAAGACAAAAATACCTTTATGAATTTGATGGAAAATGAAGTTTGGCGAAAATTTTAAACAGAGTTAAGGAGATGTGATATTTTATAATTCAAAGAAGAATAAATACATATGCAAAAATAAAATTCTCCCGGACTTTTTGAATTTCAGAATAATACACAATCACAAATTGGAATGAATGTTGAAGAAGATCCAATGACTGATTTAACACTTTCGTTGATTTTGCTCGAATTTGAATTTGTTTCAGAAAAGATAAGATTCTGTAGAGATTTTTAGAGAAAAATAGTTCCTCGGGAGATATATCAAATTTTATAATTTTTTTATAATTTGGGGACCAATTATAAAAAATAAATTAATTTGGGGACTAATCTTGCCAAATATTTATCATTTGAGGACTATTTATGTCAATTTATTTATTATTAAATATATTTAAATAATGTAATGACATAAATATTTTTAAATTTTTTTAGTTAACAGATGATTTAACAAAAATTTTAATGAAATGATCAATTTTATAATTTTTTTTATAGTTCAAAGATTAATTCCAACTAAAAAATAATTTGTGAACTAATATCACTAAATTTCAATAAATTAGGAACTATTTATGTCAATTTACTTATATTTTTTAACACCTTATACATAGCATTTATTGCATCCATTTTTATTAATTTTTGGCTTTATTTTATTTTGACTATTAAAATAAAATTGGATTTTTATATTATTAAATTGATTAGAGCTCTTAAATGTTCTTATTTTTCAGGCCTAATGTTGATCCTAATGCAAAGCCTAAGCAATTAGTGAAATTCTTGAAGTCAAAGTATAATTAATTAAGCCCATAACTAACAAAAACCCAAAATAATGGGTGAAGAAAACAAGGAAAATTAGGGGGAAAACGTCACTAACTTGTTATGGTTAAATATACTCAAAATTTTATCCACTTATTTCTTGTTATGACTGATATGTATCTTGACTTCACTAACTTGCCCCTAGTGCAGCTAACCCTATTAAACAAAATTAACGCAATATGTTTTTCTGTACCTAGGAATACTACTTTTGCCTAGATTATGAGGAATCTATATGTAAGGGATGTAAACCAATCTTGGCTTTGTCAAAGGTATGGGTAGGCAAACAATCCATATCACATGGGCAAATCACATATTTAGATCACATAATCTTAATACCTAATAACACTAAAATATTCTAATATTTTAGTCACTAATTGTGCCTATTTGATTGCCAATTTAAAGGTTATTAATCACTTTTGACTTAATTTGATCAATTTTATGAATTAAGTAATTTCAAGAATTTTTGGGGCAAATTCGCTAGAAATTATAAGTTCAGAGACTTAATTACAAAATCTAAAGATATTTTACACGTCGCGCTTTGACGCCTGTCAAGACCTTATTCTTGACGGCCGTCAAGCGAGATCCGTTGACGGTCGTCAAGCACTATTCATTAGATTTTTTTAATTTTAGAAATTCCTATTTTGCCCCATGTAATTCATCTATAAATAGTGAAATTTCCCAAAGAAAAAGGGAGAAATTGTTTAAGGCTAGTGAAACTCTATCACTTTTAATTTTCAATATAGTTTTTGTACTTTCAATTGCTTTCATACACTCTTTTCTTCTTGAAGTCTTGTTTAAACTAAAAAGGAGTTCTTGAGGGATTATTGTTGTTGTGTGTGAGTGATTATCATATTACTTTGAGTGTTGTGAGTGTGAGGATTGTCTAAACCAAGAAGTTTTTGTATTCACATCCTTGGAGTGATATTGATCTTTATATCACTTATCCTCCAAGTAGTTGATATAGCAAAGTTGCCTCAACCATAATGAGCTTTTCTACATTGATGTTCTTGAGAAGGTTTGTTGATTATTGAAGATTTACTACTACATCTACAAGATCTTAGAGATTGAAGAAGTCCTTGCTTAATTGTTGTACATTTTTTTCCTCTTTTATTTTTCAAAGTATCTTGTATAGATGAGTTTAGCACAATTCCCAAATATAGGATCTCTATCTTCTACATTTCTTATAGGATTGGATATGGGAATAATAATATGTCATGTATTTGATTATTCTTGTGGGATCTATACTATGTTTTTCTTGTTTCTTGCATTATGTCTTATGAGATTCCATCTTATGGATGTGAGTTTCATAGAGATGTAGTATAGGCTATCCATATACCTTCATACATATATATATATGGTAGGGTTTGAGGTAGACATGTGAGAACCAACCATATTTGATCATGTTGACCCTTGGATATAAGCATATGAGTTATCAAGTGATGAGAATCCATTACGTAGAACCTCTTATATTCATGTGTGCTTAACTAAGATCTTATGCTTCCTTTACTTGTTTTTATTGCTTTCTTAGATTAGATCTAGATAGTTTTCAACCTCTCTTGTCATGTGCTTGGAACTTATGTCTTGAATGTTCATAGTTTATCAATTATTTGAATTCAACCTTACTTCTTTGGGATATAACGATATATAAATGTAAAATTTAATACTCACTCAACGATGGGTACTTTGCCCTAATCTTTAATACTTTTAAACTGACAAAATTCTCTTAATCCATTTAATTATAAAACGATACTTTAATTGAAGAGTAAAGCGAGAGTTATACAAATATGTATAGCTCTCGTCAATGCCTATCTTAGTCCTCATAACTAATAGGAGCCTCAAAATTTTACTAGAACTTCTATCGATTGAGACTTCAATTGCTGATAGCATAAGAATTTATATATTTTAAACCTCCTTATACTTAGTTGAACCTAATGGTGAGTCCAAGCAATTACTAAAAGTCTTGAAGTCAAATCCATAATTAATTAAGCCCATCATTAACAAATGTAATAATAGGTGAATAAAACAAGGAAAAAGGGGGTTATGCTTACATGCACATTCATTCATTCTTTCTAAAGTTTCGTGATTTCGTGAGAAGAGAGATGGAGGAGGCAATGACCGTCTAAGTTCCAATTTAATCCGAAGATAATTTCAAGATAAATTTTAAGTTCATGATCTATAAAAATTTTGGGTTTAAAGCTAATTTTAATTTTTAAATCATTATTTTTATTAATTTAATATTTAGATTAATTAATTGGATGTTGATGAGATTTGACTTAATTCTTTTTTTAATTATTGATTGAATTGCGTTAAAATTTTATTGTTTATAATTGATTTCAATCTTCAACATTATTTTTTGTCCACAAATTGCCTTGATATTATTAAGAATCTTAAATTAAATTTTAATTGATTAATTGATTGATTATTTATCATTTTGTTTTGTTGTTTAATCGAATTCTAATAAATTTTTAGTATGTGATGTGAATGCTAATTATAGATTTCTTTTAGTATTCAGTGAATGAATTAGTTTTAAAATTCAAAAATTCACTGAAGAACACGAGGAAAAACTTGAATTTGATCATCACTCTTGGACTGAAATTTTAAATCTCAAACTTGTGTTTATTTGATTAGTTTATTGTTATTATAGTTTTGTAATCACAAACCTCCTTTTACTGTTTTCAATTTCTTGGTAATTCGTTTTGATTAGGCTTCTTAGGGAGAAACAATGCAATGGACACACTATATTGCTCATTGATTGAATTGGATTAATCTTGGTCGGTTTGATGATAACAATGCAATTTTAAAATGTTACTAAAATTTGGCATCGTTGTTGGGGAAGCCATATCGTTAAATCATAACAAGAAACCATTATTAGTTGTTTTGATTCTTTGATAGTTTTAGTTTGCATCTTAACATGATAAGCTAAGCTCAATTTTTGCAAAATGCAATCGTTTTTACCACTTTTTTTTTTTTTTTTTTTTTAAGTTACAAGTATTTTTTCCATTATTTTTTTCTTTGTATTTTGTCATTAGTTGTTTGCATCTTTTTGTGTTTTCTTTGAGTTTTGTTTATGAAGAGGTTGTCTTCTAGTGAATTAGCTGATTTTGATCCTAAAATTGATAGGATTTCATAGCCAAATTAAGAGTTAATGAATTAGTATATCTTTTTAATAGTTTTTGGTATAATTGCATTTGTTATTTGTATCCTTTCTTGTCTTACCTTTGTGCAATTCATTGACAACTAACCAACAAAGAATGGAGAGCAAAATTTATGAATTAATATGTTTGGTAAGACAATTAACATATTGCAAACACAAGTATCTAACAGGTTTTTGTGGTATATATATGTGATAACACTAAATTATATTGTATACAATTGTACTAATTTGTGCTAAGTGTTCACAAAAAAGTTCTGGGGTGAACAATGGGCCAATATGTAAATTATGGACAATTATGTACTAAGGTAGCTCAACACAATTGTGCTTGTGTTGAAATAAAGAGTCGTGAATTCTAATTTGAGCTACATGTATTTACGAGTAGATGAGAATTTCAATTTGAGCTGTAACTTTTTATTCGTAGCTATCCTTTCATAAATAATAATAATATTAAAGTATTGCTAAAACTATTCGTTTTGTAGCTATTCGTTCGTCAAATTATTATTAAAATATTTAAATGGATTATTGTTTAGGGGTATGTTCTTTATGAACGATTTCCTACGAGTCTATAAATAGCGGGATGCTATTTAGTTTTTCAAATCAATTCAAACAGTTTACAAAATAATAATCTGCATTTTAGATTTCATTGTTCAAAAATTTAGATTTTAGTACTCTAAATAAATTGGTTTGTGGACTTGGTGTTGGTGTGCTTCATCAGTTAGTGAAGATCGTTTTACCCTGGGAGCCAGACGAAATCTGTCTTAAGGGGATAGTACATTCAAAATTCTAAAGTATGTTTTCTGTTCTATTATTTTTACTTTATGTGTTTGTGTAAGTCATAAATACGTTAATTTATTTATTATGTTTTAGCATTCTGGTATTAGAAATTATATAGTGTAAACTTTATTTAATTATAGATAGATATGTTGGGAAAATCACCTCAATTTTCTAGCGGAAGTAATTAATAATTTTCCCGTCTTTGTTTTGTCAAAATGAGCAAAATCATATGACCAATCAAAAATAGCAAACACAACCACAAGCAATTAATCAAGCGATAAACGAACACCAAGATTTAACGTGGAAAACCCAAATTGGGAAAAAACCACGAAGCCTTCCACTAATCACTAAGAAAAACAGTGGGTACAATCAATAATCTTCTCTAAATCAATTAGAGGCATACACAATCATCAAGCAACAACTTGGAACACCAAACCACAATAATCTTCACTCAAAAGTGAGAAATCCACACAAAAGAAAAATAGTACAGAACAGAGGCAGTTTTACCGACATCGAGAGGTCATAACAACAATTCTACCATTGGATATGAAGTAGAGAATGTTAGGAACAACATACTAAAATTTCATCCCGATCGGAGTTCGTTTGGTCGTCGATCGGAACAAAAAGGAACTGGACTGCTGCACCCTTTTCTTTCTCTTCTTCCTTCTCTCGGCTTCTCAGTTTGGATAACAATATATATTTATATAATCAATATCCTCCAAATTTATTTTAAAATTTAAATAAATTATTGTCATTCTGTTTTGTATCTTTTAAACATAAAAAATTTTATATGTTGTTTCGCTTTTTAACTTATATATATAAAAAATATCTAACAGCTTCAACGCACCAGCACGAGCGTGCCTAACGGTTTCTGTACAAGCATGATCATGCTCAATTTTCAGGTGTTTTTTATTGAATATTTTCATGTAAAATTCTCTTTTATCTCTATTTTTTATATCTTTATAAATAGTGAAGACTTAAGGAAATTCTATCAAATTAGGAAATTCTATCAAATTTCATACAGACATACATTCCCTATATTCTATATACACTATTCTCTAGTTTAGATGTTCTGTAGGAGCCTCAACCTGTAAAGAAACTAGTCTATTTACACATGAAGAGTTGATTTCCAGCGTAGCAATACAAGGAGAGAAGATTTGGAAGATTCAAGTTTGTTCGTGAAGACGACAAATCAAAACGATAAACTAACTTCTTTCCCATCTCTATATTTCTTGTATTTTTTGTTGTATCTAATTATAATTTTACATTCTTAGGAATCTCTACTTCGATCCTCTTTCTTTAGCGACATTTGAATACATTTTTGTAATTGTATCTATTTGATAATTTATCAAGTTTTATTGATATTTGTTGATTATGTTATATGGCAATTCATTATTTAGACTAGACCTTGGATGGATAATAAGTTAGGAAATTGTCATAAAAATGCCCACTTGTGCTTAGAATGTGGATTCCTATTTTTAAAGTTTTCTTTTACTTGTGTTCTTAGATTTAGTTTCCTAGTTTTGCTTAAAAACCTTTAATGAATACTTTTTTTTGGAGTTCTAAAATGAATTTTCATGGATCTATAAGTGGAAAGTTAGTAATAAACCACCTACCATTTCCTTGAGTATAAGGATACAATTTTTAGAAATTTAAAGTCGTGATGTTTCCATATAATATAGGTTCTTTGCCTATATGTTTTGAGTGGATTAAATGACAGATTTTATATTTCTTTTTTTCGTGTTTTTACACTTTTAATCACATTTATAATCTCACGCAATGTTTAATAAACAACACATCAATGTGCCTCATTCATACATCCTACATATTAGTGTCATCAGATATAGGTCAGTACTGAGGTAATTTATTTTTAATGAAGAAGGAAAACTAAATTACTATTATACACTTTATGAGATATCAAAACTACTAATATGTCATCAGAAATCATAATCTTATATAATATATATATATATATATATATATATATACAAAAATACAAATTAAATTTATTTAGGTCAATAATAATAATAATATCTAACATAGTAATGCAATTTTATTTTTTTTATAAGTAAGGTTTCATTAGCATAAGGAAAAAGATACACACAACAAAAAGACCAAAAGTATCCTCCTTATCATCCCATAACACAAGGTTGATCAGTTCCAGAGGTATTCGTCCACGAAAAAAGAAGGGGGGATACACATTTGGCTAGAAAGTGAGCCATTGTATTACAGGTACTAATTGTAAAAGTAATTGATGCATTCTGAACATAGTGTGTTAAAGATAGAATTTATAACCTATATTGATTATATATAATTAAGGATTTTATTTCAATACATAGCAAATAAGATTGTCACTTAATCAAACAGAACTTAAGGCAGAGTATCTATCGTGTAACTAGTCTATTGATAGCATTAACGATTTTACATTTGTAAATATCATATGTCCCAAGAATGTAGCAACGACTTAGTAGCATCTATTATCTAGTTTCATAATGTATCTATCAAGAATTAACCAAGGTTTTCCTTGAGGTGAAGGAGTGGTTTGATCATAATCCATAAATCAAACAGGTAAATAACAAGCAAAAAGCACTTCGACAGTTTAATATTTATAAACAATTTGTTTGACCTATGTTCGAAGATTTGACTAGTCTTGATCTAAGGCAATTATGATTTGTTATCTACTTGTTACCATATCTTAATTACCTAAAGTAATTATCTCGATATTGGTTAGCGGTGATAATTCTAATCATCTTTTGAGTTACTTAGTAAGCATTATGTTACTACCTCCCTCTAAGATTGGCTTAAAGAACTAACTCAACATTATTAGGTTTTTAACATACATGGTGTCTGCAATATTAAACATCCTAATCTAGCAGTTACTACAATTACCTTCCCCGCCAAGGCTTAAAGTAGAACTGTTAAATTAAACTGTTATGACATGCTTCATAATCCTAAGTTTGATTTAAAAGCACAAACAGTTAATCAAAACATAATGATAATTTCAGTTTCATGATCTTCCCAGGAATAAGTAAATCATAACCTCAAATTGCATAATTAAACATCTCAAGTTCCAGAATTTAAATAGATATTCAAGTAAACTACAGGAAACTTAAAAGAAAGAGTAGAATATTTGACGTAAAGTTGTTACTACTTTATGATATCCTCCTTGTTGCGATCTCTTTTGTTTTTGGGAATCGACCCTAATCTGGACATCAGAACCTTCGAGGCACGTCTCCTCAAGATGGTAGCAATGCTTCACCTTCCGGTCAGGGCTCAAGCACTACTCTATGAACTAAGACAACAAGAACCTAGAGCTCTTGGGGATTTCCTATCGAAATCTCAGTATTTTATGAAAATTGGACTCAAATATTGCATTGCACAAGTTCCTGATACTTGAGAATAACACTCAGAACGAGGGAATTGAGTGACTCTGAGCTGCTAGATGTTCTTTATTGAGTGGAAAGTGAATGAGTTGAAGTGTGGAGGCCTGGGGTACTTATAGGAGTGATCTGGAGCAAAAACATTTTGAAATTTCAATGTGGGACATTGACCAAGCCTCAGAACGAGATGTTGCCCATCCTCTCCTTAGGTTGGAAGTCCTCATCTTCTGCAAAATTACAATTTTGCCCCACATTTTACTATTCTATACAATTTAACCTCTGAAACTTCTAAAAAGTAAAATTTAGTAATTAATTGTTAATTTAATGCAATTGAGTTCTAATACTTTTCAAATTGACCTAAATCAAGCATATACAAATGTTAAAAATGTGATATAATTTAGCTTTATCAATAATAGAAAAAAAAATGATAAGGTAGAGTCTTGTGACCTTCCTCAAGTTTAGCAAAAGCATTCCAATCATCAAACTATTTTAGACCATTACGTGCAAGGATTACACTTACGCATCACCTTCAATGTGGATTCTGTCTAGATTGAGCTCCTTGGATATTTGAAAGGCTTGGATAGTCTCCTCCGTTTTTATGTAAAGACAATTATCATAATAGAAGTAGTTCACCCAAACTCCCACTAATATACCCTGAAAGAAGCTTCGAAATTTAGGCGTGGTTTGTCCCTCCTTAAAAGAAGCATTAAAATTTATTTTAAGATCATCTTTAATTGGTGGCTTCCTTATGGTGTGGTTATCAAGCATAATCAATTTCTTTTTCTTTGCATTTTTTGCAATGCTAGTCCTCCAATGTTTGATTGCATTCTACTTAATCATTTTAAGCATTCTCCATTTCATATTACTGGCTATTCAAATATGCTCCAACATTACTACCAAGAACTGTCTCATCTTGTTCTTTTCAATTTCACTAACAAGAAAAGGATTCCTATCTATAATCATAAGCACTATCCACTCCATAAAATCCAAAAGTCTAAATGCATCAAGTCTCACTTGCTACGAGGAGTTCCACCAAATGAGGATGGTAACAGGCATTCCAAGGTTAGATAGTGAACTATTTCTACTTGATTGCCATAAAGATAGCACATATTATCTTGGATAACAGTTTGAATTATTTCAAGCGTAGGAATGACATTGTCGATCCATCTCCACAGCATCAAACCATGCATGCCATGTAGATTGACAAACTAAATAGCTTTCAAAATCTTGATCAAATCATTCTTCACATTAGCTTCAACATTTACCTTATTCAAAATCTATATGTTGACTTAATAGTGCGATTATCTGTCATCAAGGGACATCAGATTGCCCTGTCTTGCTTTGAGCCAAGGATTTGAGTTATAATTTAAGCTATAGGTGTGGGGCATGAGTTCTTGATAATATTAGAATTACACTTCTACCCATCATTGGTCATAAGATCTCTAACTTGATTTAGTGTAGTCAAGATATTGATTTGAGGTGGTATTCAAAACTTTGGAAGTTTTGGAAGCTAAGGGTCGCCAGTAATGCCAGCATGTGAGTGTTTTCCCACCTGATAACACAGACCATTTCTTAAAGTGCTAAGACATGACTTTATACCTCTCCAGATCTAGGAAGGGACTTGCTTCATTTGTTCAACATCCAAGGTTTCACCATCTCAGTGCAAATAGACCATCCCAATTTAGTCACTAAAGCACGATTAGTATCTTCCATATTTCTAATCCCCAAAACTCCTACTAATTTAGGAAGACATTAAGTTCCAAGTCTTAAGATAGAGATGATGGGTCTGGTCATTCTAGAACCCCTAAAAGAAATCTCTAATATTCATCTGCAGCTTACAAATTAGATTCTTAGTGAGTATATATGTCTGCATCGCATAAACTGGGAGAGCTTGCACCATTGATCAAATAAGAATCAGTCTCCCAGCCATCGACAGAGATCTTTTCTTCCATCCACTCAGCTTCTGTGCCAATTCATCAAAATCCCTTTGAAGGCTATTGATTTATATTTGAATTGGCAAAAAGGTTTTTCCAGAAACTTCCCTTTATGTTTATGCTATAAATGGACCAATAACTTCTCTTAGTTAATTTATTTTCCAATATTCATACAACATTCCTGTAGAATCCTTGCTACCTTCAGAGCCTTTTTGTTGTTAGCTTTGCAAAAGATGACAAGGTTATTAACATACATAATTGAGTAATCCTTGGACTCCTAGACACTTTAATTCTTGATATTTTCCCTTCAGTTTCAGTAGCCACTGACATCCTCAAGAGTAGGTTTAACAATATGGTAAAAAGGCTATCCTTGAGGTGATCCATTGAGAATGGTAGAGTAGCGTATAGTTAACATGCATTACATCACCAACTCTATAGACTAAGAGCTTAAGCTAAAACCACCAAGTGTTTGTGCAAGAACATCCATTCCACCCTATTGTAAGCTTTAGCTGGTCTACTTTGATAGCTATATAGCCCCTGATGCCCCTTTGCTTGTTCAAATACATCATGATCTCATGGTTTATGATCACATTATCCTGTATGGATTGATTTGGAATAAAATAAGGTTGGTTAGGGTGGATTATGTCGTCAAGATGGATCTCAATCTACTATAAATGATTTTTTTAAGTCTTGTAGATCACATTCTACAAAATAATTGGTCTAAACTGATTCATTTTGATTGATCTCAAGTGATGAATGTATAATTGAAAGCAATCTTGATCTTTTTGTCCTTAAAGAATTATGAACTTATGCAATGACATTAGAGTTAACAATGCCCTAGTACTTCTTGTAAAATTTTACTATCATCTCATCTAGGTCGGGGCTCTTGTATGATCCTATTTCGAAATTTGCTTTTCAATTTCTTCTAGTTGGGGTGTGAATTCTAATTGAGCATTAATTGCTGGGGAAATTTAGCTAGGAATTAGGACTTGCACATGAGGAGATAGAATTGAGGAAACAATAGTGAATAAGTCAGTAAAATAATGTTTGAACATATTCTCAATTAGGTCCCTATATGTGATCCACTCATTCTTATCATTGATCAACCGACTGATGTTGTTCTGACTTCTATGTATGACAATCCTCACTTGGAAGAAATGAGTATTTGAATCCCTTCTTCATTCCATCGTGCTTTTGCTTGATCCCTCCATAACACCTCCTCTTTTTGTAATAACTCATCTAGATCTCTCCTTACTGCCAATTCAGCCTTGATTTTCTTGATAGTTTGTGAAGCTTTCTGCAAAACTTCAATAATTCACTTAAGATCTTTGAGTTTAGTTTGAATGTGACCACAACATCTCTTATTCCACTCCTTGAGGGCTAGATTCACGTTCTTCACTTTAGAAAAATAGTAATACAAATTAATGTTATGATGTCAGATGCTAATTAAATTTTTGTTTTTAACATAAAATATACATTGTGTGTGCCAAAAATATAACGTATCACTTTCATAACTATATATATATATATGTGTGTGTGTGTGTGTGTGTGTGTGTGTGTGTGTGTGTGTGTGATTAGGTTGGGATTTAATGAAGAAATAAATAATTAAAATAGAATCACAAAGTTGTCAATAATCACATATAGGATAAAGGACCTATCATTGAGTATAGAAAGCAAGTATAACCTGTTGGGGTGTCAACCCATATCCCACATTTGAAGATAAATGCTAGGCTTGACTAGCTTATAAGAATACCACTAACTCTATTAGGAAGAGACCTTTTGGGTGGTTACCCAAGAACAAAACTGTGAGGGCTTATGCCCAAAGCGGACAATATCATACTAATATGGAGTTTTAAGTGGTAGAAGCACAATCTTGTGGGATCAGTCAGACCCAACATGTGGTATCAGAGCCCAAGGTTGGTGCTTGGACTTGCCAGATGTGGAGAGTTTAATGTCTTGCGGAGGATGCAAGATGAGAGTCTAGTACCTTGCGAAGGATGCAAGATGATTATCCCTCTAGGAAAGCACAAGGGTATGTGGTCCTTGGTTTGAGGGGAGGAATGTTGGGGTGTCAACCCATGTCCCACATTGAAGATAAATGCTAGGCTTGACTAACTTATAAAAATACTACTAACTCCATTAGGAAGAGACCTTTTGGGTGATTACCCAAGAACAAAACAGTGAGGACTTAGGTCCAAAGGAGACAATATTATACTAATGTGGAGTTAAGTGGTAGAAGTCCAATCTTGTGGGATCATTCGGGCCCAACAGAACCATCATGATTTTAAATTTATATATTAAGTATCGTTATGGCCTAAGAGATAGTAAAGGTTCATTATAAGTATTACAATACAAGATCAACCATAGAAATCAATGTAGAATTCCAAAACAAGAGGTTCAACCCAAATAAATTTTGGGAGGACCTATCAAATGAAATTCTCATTACATTGAGAAATCAAAGTGAGTATTCTAAGGGTGACTAGATTAACTTTGGTGAGTTTTTTCTTGGTACCCTCACATTCAACCATAAGTTTTGGCCTAAACCTATGATTGTCATATTAGATCTCCTTATGATCCACATACATAAGGAGGAATCAAGATGGAAAATGATATAGATCGTTGGAAATAGTAATATGGAAACACAAAAATACTCAAAGAATGATCAATGAAATAATTCTCATAAATTCACTAAATAAATGTAGAAGGGAGAATCCTAAAGGGAATTTTTGCTAGATACATCAAATACAAAGGAAAATTAGAACAAGAGTTAGGAAGTTGTACAACAAATGGATGTTAAGCATTGCTCTTCAAATCCTTGGCACTTGAACAATGTAGATCTTTGTAAATTGAGCACCAACAACTTCAATCCTTTGAAATTTAAGCTTCTTATGGTGGAGACAACTTATGATTCCACCAACCTCTTAAAGAAGTAATGATACGATCAATCAAACTAACTTTAAGCACTTGGATCTTCAAGCTTCTTATGGTTGTGAGACAACTCTTAGAAGAAAACACTCAAAGAAGAATTTATTTACAACAATCAAATCCTACAATATAATGTATGTAGATCAAGACCCTTCCTATGGTGAGGACAAGATCTTAACCTAATTACAAAAGACTACATAAATTGATTAAAAACAAGATGAGAAATAATTTTGGTAGAGTTTCTTCATAACCTAAACAACTCCTCTAATATATTTAGAATGAATAAAAATCTCCAAGATTCTACAATTCAATCGAAAGTAATTCGATCAATTGTAAAAATCATAACAACTCCTAACCAGCTTCCAAGAGTTCAAGAATAAATGACCACTTTATTCAAATTTTTTTAATAGGATTTTTATATTCACGTACACATGTCAACCTTAACTATTCATGTATCGAACCTGATCCCAAGGAACTTAGGGCACCAAACATTAAGTTCCCTTTAAAAGTGATGTTCAAGTAGCAAAGGACACTTATGAATTACCTTTTATTCAACAAGTAAAGTAAATATAACAAGTGGTGATCACTATTCCTAAAAACTCCTTCAAAGTAATCAAGAATATTATTGTATAATACAAAAGATCAAATACTAATCAATTAAGTAGTCCGAGAATCGGTTCATCATTCGAATAATTTATACAAGTAGTGTACTCAAATAGGTGTTAAAGATTTCTATAATAGTGATTGTATTAGGTATCAATAGTTTAATCAAAAAAAAAATTACATAAAAAATAATTATTTCTATCATTGGTGGGACAAAAATTAAACTCCTAGACTAAGGAAATTTATCTTTCCAAGTAAATCGAAAAATTTGAAAAAGTTGAAAATTTTTGAAAATTTTTGAAAGTTTTGAAAGAAGAACAAGTTGGAATTATTTTAAAAATATGATGGAAATAAAGTGAATCTCACCCTACATTTAAAATTTATAATGTTTTCATTGTGAAAAAATATTCCACATTTAAGTAGAATAAAAAAAAAAAAAAGAGAGAATAAAAGAAAAAGGAAAACATTAATATTACTTATGAAATAAATAAGGGAATTAACATCTAAAACATACCTGTATGTACGGAATTTACCAAAATTTCAGCCCTAAAGCCTGAAAAGACCAAGTTGGAATTTATTGTACAAACCGAACAAATTTTTACATTACTTAAAAACAGAAGAGCAGAGGAGAGCCTAAAAACAGAACATTAGCTACTAAAATTTTTATAAAAACAGAGGAGTATGCAGCCAAGCTACAGGAATTATTAAAAAAAAAAAAAAAAAAAACACGATCTGCACACAACACTGCCCGGCTGTGCACTGCTGCGCATCTCGGGGCAGTGCAGATTTTTCTTGCTGCTGCCAGTTTTTTCTTTATTATACGCTCCAAGCTGCAAAAATTTGTTATACAATATAGATACAAATATGAATTAAATAAAACAAATTGATCATAAAAAGAAATACAATAAAATCCTAAAACTAGTGAAAACTATGCTACTAACAAGATTGAAAATTGACAAAAAAAAATTACTAAATGCAATCATGCTAGAAAGTGCAAAATGTTGAATATAAAAAAAGCATAAATATGCCCAAAACATGAATTAAACTTAACTAATGTACTGCCCTAAGCTACACTAAAAATGCAAAACAAAGTAGTGTGCAAAAGTCTCAAAATTCACCACACTAGTCATCAAAAATTTCCAAGAGTCACGCACATATAAATATTCCTAAAACCATAAAAAACTAAGAATTAATCCAGTTCTAAATAGTTTAGAAATAATTTCACAACTTTACCTATTGCCCTAATTCAATTCTAAAGCAAAGGTGACCGAAGATAGAAGAAAAAAAAAAAGAAAAGAAAAATCAAGTTAATATAAACAAGGTTAAACCTAAAATTCAAAAAAAGCAAAGTGAATTGGAATTTTTAAGTTAGTTAAAAACAATATAGATTAAACTAAGCGCAAAAAAAAAAAAAAAACAAAAAAACAAAACGGTTACTTTTTAGATTATGGCAGTCAACAACAAACAAAACTTAATATTTCCTTTTTATTATTATAAAAAAAATTCATTCAAAAATTATCAATAAATATTATTTTCATTCTTTTAAAAGCGACAAAAAAATTGTAATTAACCAACTTATGCAAAACCAATATCAACCTAAACAATATTCTAGAAACCGAAATAAGCTAAGGTAATTCCAACTAAATGGATAAATTCTAATCTATACTTAGACCAAACTAATCCTATAGGTCGAATCTAACTAAGAAAACACTAGCTAAATTCCACCTAGACATAAGCTAAGGATGAAGATTTAAACTATTTAAAAATAAAAAATAAAATAAAATAATAAGGAAATTAAAAAATAAAAAATAATTTTTTTTTGAAATATGTAAATGAGGTGAAAACCAGATAAGAAATGATTTTGGTATAGTTTTTTTTTATAGCCTAACCAACTCCTCTAGTATATTTACAATAAATAAAAATTTAATTATATATAAATAAATTACAATGGGAGGAGATGATATTTTATAATATAAAAAATTTTAAGATTCTAAAAAAAAAATGTATTTCCAAGCCGCTTTTGATGGTGAGAGAAGAGATCTTTGATGCTTTCTTAAAATAATTGTATTATACTTATTTTACCATAAAACCTTTTTTACATACATTTAGAACACAATTTAGAGCATTTAACCTCAAAAATATTTGAATTAATTAAAATAGATAAGAAATAATGTACAATTCATACCTATAATAATGGTATATTTTAGGGTTATCTTGCCACAATGAAACATGACTGCCTATATGTATTGTTTCATTTTTTGTGGTAGTTATTTAATTTATTTAAATCATAATAACCCTTTTAAACAAATTTTGTTTTACTTTCTAGAATAAATTAATTGTTTTTTTAAGCAAAATAAATTAATTGTATAGCATTATCTTTAATACAAAATCATAAAATTGTAGAGCAATTTCTCGGCACAGTCAAAAGCCGTTTATTTTGAGTGGTAAGGCATTAGGCTTCTTTAGGGACTAATTATGCAATATATTTAACATATGGGGAGCGTTTCCTAATTATAACAAACATTAGGATAAACAATTAAATGTATAAAGATATTTATCGTGCACCTTCTCCACCTAACCATCACGCCCTTCAAAGTTCGAAAGTTTGAAACTCGGGAGTGTGTTTCGGAAGGGGGAAAACCGATGAACCGAGGAAATTTTGCCACACAGGCAGAAAACTAAGAAAAAAAACAAAGAAATAAAAAGATAAAAAAACTAAATTATTCAATCGGATATTCACTAGATTTCGCATAGAATCAACTGAAATTCACCGTTCTTGTCTTCGTTGCTGGATCTGCGAAGCCTAATCCATGGCTTCGTCGAAAACTCTCTTCGCAATTTTCGTTTTATTTGCGGCCGTTTTCGTTCAGATCAAAGCTGATGCTGTTGACGTCTCTAATGGTGATAGCCTTCGATTCGAGAAGTCCGATGGCTTTGCGGATGTATTGCTACAACTGAAATCCAAGATCCGCGCCCTGGGTTAGTCCACTACGAATTCTGTTCTCATCAATTTGTTGGGTTTTTTTTTGGCCATTCAGTCTTGAGTTTGTTGCGTTTTTATTAATTTTCGGTGTAGTTGTGCTTGCATAATTTTTAATTTCCATTTTTGGCAACGCTTTCCTTGTTGATTACACCAATTTTGTTGGGATATTTTTTAAGAGTTTTTTTTTCTTTTAAAATTTTAAATTGAATAATGCAAAAATTTCCACAATTATAATGCGAGCTTAGAGGTTCTGCAAAAGAGGGAAGTTGAACTTTTAGTTTGTATTAGGTTTAATTTTTGTTTTTTCTGTTGTTCTGTTGTTCTTTTTTTATTTTTCTTCTCAGCGCAGAAGAGGTGGGGCGTGTTACTTGGGTCGGAGTTGATGATAATTTATCTGCATGCACGAGTGTGTGCACTATTCATTGTTTTTTTTTTTTTTTTTGGGCGTGGAAGCTCTATGATTTTTGTTATTTCCCGAAAAAACAGTGTTTGTTTTCGTCCTTAGCTAGATGCTTGGAATACAAGAGAAGATAACTTTGTTACTTCATATGAATGCCTTAAAAATAGGGAACTAATCCATGAATAGGGGCTGTAGGAGTGTGATGATGATATTCAGTGGCATGTGGTGGTATTGGATAGATGGTGAGTGTCTTATTTCTTGCAAAGGGGTTGAAGATTAGTATTCTTCTTCATGAAATAGTAACTTGGCCAGTTAGATATCTTTTAAGTTAATGATGATGTAATTACTTGTTCCCTGAAAGCAAAATCTGTTAGTTTAAATTCTCTGCATTAGCTATTGGTACTGTGTCCCCCATCAGATATATTGTTTTTAGTTGCTTTGTTCTTTTTCTAATTTTATTTCCAAATTTGAAGAGTCCCATATTGAGGAGAAGGCTCAAGAATTAAAAGGAAAGGAAGAACAGATTTGTGAGAAAGAGAAGACTATTACGGGGAAAACTGATATCATCATATCATTGCAGAACCAGATAGCTTCTCTTCAAGTGAGCACCATTGAACTTCAACTTTATGGTTTTTCTTGATTTATTTAGTTTGGACTGGAAAAAAAAATTAAATAGAACAAATAATTGCTAGATATTCTGTTTGTTCTTTGGAAATAACTTACATTTGTTCCTTCATAGAAAAAGGGAACTCATGATGTGGAAGAACTTGTGGGGAAGGCTCATTCAAGAGCAAATAATCTAGAAAAGCAAGTGGAAAGACTTAGAAAGGAGATCGATTTGAAGAACAAGGAGAAAGAAGCTGCAGAATCCAAGGCAGTTGAAATTGAGAAGAAAGTGCTGGATCTGAGTTCAAAACATGAAAAGGTGAGTCATGGGTTAATATTTGCACATTGATCTTCTCTTTTACATGTCCTAATCTTTTGCTAGCTTAGTCAGGAATGGCTATAAAATCTATTTTCCCTGATAACGATACATAGCAATTAATGCCTTATACTTTACTTTGCCATTGAGATACAGTTGGGAGTTATGCATCATAAAGAAAAAATGACAAGAAGTTACCAGTTATGCTCAATTACATATTTTATTCGTGTTTATGTTTACATATTCAAGAAAAAAATGCTGATTGTATAGTGAATGCTCATAAAACCGGGTCTACAAGTGGAAACAGGTTCTCAATTGTATCTTAATGTACAAGTGCACATTTTGATGAACTTCAAATCCTCAAAAACTCAAGAATTGTTGATGTATATTATTCTGTAAGGTAACTTTTTCCCATCTTTCCTTTTTCAGCTACGAAAAGTGTTTGAAGAACAAAAGGCTAAGCTGCGCAAAACTGAACGTGCTCTTCAAATTGCTGAGGCATGTGGGATAATATTGCTTTAAGCAACTTGAGATTTAATCTTTGATATTGTGGTGATTAAATTGTTGTTTGTTTGTTTTTGTAATTTTTGTACTTTCTCTAGGAAGAAATGAAGGCTGCAAAGTTTGAAGCTACATCAAAAATCAATGAGTTAATGGAGGTAAAGGAGCTAATAGAATCTATACACATGATTACATAAGTTGCTTGTTTAATTGGTCAAAACACAATCTTATGTTGCCTCAAACATTGTGTGTGCTAGAGAGGGATTTTGATAGGTATTCTATAGATGACACGGTTGTTTATTTTCAAAATTAGTGTAAATAATGGATTATGTGATTTGAAAATGACTTATCTAGTTATAAGTTTGAATTTTCTCATTCATGCATTGTTCAGTTATTCATTTAATGATCTCCCCGTGCAATATTAACTATTAAAAGCCAATGAAGCATGTTTCAGTATATTTAGATCCAGTTAACTGTTTAAAGTGGTGGTTACTTGGTTAGAATCTGTTTGATTCCTATATGTGATAATTATTATAAAATATATCATCATGCAACCTGATTTTGTGCCGGTAATGACTGATTTGGTATATCACTCTCCATACCTCAGGAAGAGAAACACCCATTTTATCAATAATACAAAGTTTGGGTTAATAAATATTGTTTTTTAATATTTTTCTGGGGTTCAGAATTTTACCTGCTGTCTATAGAATTTTTATTTTTCCTCTTTACTTTTTATTTATTTATCTTTTGTCTTTACTATTCCTTGATATTTAAAGATTTGAGTATGTGCTGTGCAAGGACTTTTCTGATATGAATGCTTTTCTGTTGCAATATCAGGTTCATGGTGCATGGCTTCCTCCTTGGCTTGCAGTTCATGTTGCATATTATCAGGTAATTTAGAAGCATCAAGTCCATTTTCTTGTGTAAACTTATGCCATTTATTGTGTGCTTTTGCTCCTGGTTTTTTTGTTCATTTAACATGTTCTCAGATTATTTAGGTGTTTCCATACTCTTGTATAATTTAGGGGCATGTATTCTGAGTATATTTACTTTTTGTAGTCACTTTTGGAGAAGCACTGGAAAGAGCATGGAAGGCCTGCTGCTGATGCTTTTATGCAAAAGGTACATTTATTTCTTCAGTAATATGTTGCTAAGCTACACTTTTCCTACGTCAGTAATAATATGAGTTGATGCTAGCTTGGTTTTCCCTTGTCTAGATCTCATAACTTTATATTTGTTATATAATTTCTCAGGCTGCTGAGAAGAAGGGTCAGGCAGAAAAGTGGGCTGAACCTCACATCAAGACTGTTAAAATGGTAAGCATTAAGTTAATGTGTGTTCATGTTTTTTTTTTTTGAAATAGTGTGTTGTTCATGTTAATCACGTATTATTGAAATTAGATGTCCTTTTGGGGAATGATTGTATACATTCTAAAAATTGAGAAAACATTGTATTCACCTTCAAGTGTCTTTTCTGTGTAATTCCCTCTCATGCGCTCTAGGTGTTTTTAATTTTAGGTTTGTCATCCATTTTTATGAAGGAAACTATTGCATCAATATGCTTATTTATTTTCATATTTACTCCCTATCAATCTGTTATCATGATGATCTATGGTTATCTAACCACAAACTATCTAGATGATGTTATTGGCTAAATAATGATTGAGTCTCTATGCCATTAAAAGGGCAAGGGTTGATTTTTGCCATTTAAGTTATGCGAGAAAAGACTCCAAATTACTTTTGTTCACACCTATTTAAACATATGTACATCTGCCATTTAACTATCTTATTTTGACCTACTACTCAAGATTTTGGTGCATCTAATTTTTTTCCTTTTCTTTTATTATTATTGGTAGAATGTGATCCCTGCCATCAGAGAGAAATGGTTGATCATTGTCACTCATGTTCAGCCTCATGTGCAATCATTGAACACAAAAGCAAAGGAGGTTTATGGGAAATCCAAAGATGCTGTAACTCCTCATATTTTGAGGGTTCAAGAATTAGCACTTCCATATTTCCAGGTAATACACATTTTGTGAAGCCTATTTTTACCCATTCTGTAGGGTCATCTGGATTTCATGTTCAATAGAAAAAGGAAAGGAAAGACCTTTGGCTGGTTCAATCACTATGGATTTGAAGGAGATACAACTGTATTTATATTCAAAACAACCTAATCATATTGCAGGAAATCAAGAAGATCAGCAAACCTTACATTGATCAGGTTGCAACTGCAGCAAAACCTCATGTTTACAAACTTCAAGCTACTTTGAAGCCTTATACAAATGAAGCTATTCGTGTTTATGGGAAATTTCTTGAGTCTGCTACAGTGTACCATCACCAGGTCTTTTTTTTTTTTTTTTTAAATTTTTTTAGTTTCGCATTTTTCTTCTTCTACTACTTCTGTTCCTCTCTCGAGGGGTTTTTCCTACATTTCATCTCAGTTAATTGAGTAGATTTTATAGTATTTTCATTGTTTTGAATGTTATGAGCATAAATGTCATGAACACTATTGCTTTTCTGGATTTGAGGAGTTGATGTTGGAAGTTGTATAGCCAGCATGTGTTGTGGCACATGCATGTAGGCTGATCAATTTATCTTATCATTCATATATTGTATGAATTTTTAATTCCTTTTTCATCACCATGTGTATTTCGAGGTCAATTGAATCTTATCATTGATCTACTGGCTGAACATGCTTCCTATTTCATCACTAAAAGCACGTGGTATATGACAGTTAATAAATATTCTGTAAACCCTATAATGACCTGTACCTGAGTGGTCTGGTGATGAGGAAATTTACAGCGAATGATTTGATTGTCTATAGACTTCAAGATACAAATTAGAGGCAATTGTCCAGGAGATTTTTATACCAGTGGAAAAAGACTTTCTAAATTTTCTTAACACTTGGTACATAAGAAATTGCTCATGTCGGTATTTGTTTTTGATAGAGTTTCTAGCATACAGATTTATCACTTTGTTATCATCGTTCTTCAGTGTTGATCTGAGTTTTTGTTTATTTCATTTTGTCTACTTTTGATTTTACTTATTTTATTTTTCGGATTCTGAAGATATATTAAAAATTTTGTGAAGTAATCGTCTTGGTGGGAAGTGCATAGGTTGCTTTATTGTATTACATGGAATAGAAAATTGATGGAATTCTCTGAATTTATGTGCTTTGTTTCAATTTCTCAAATTTCTATTTGAATGTCATATACAGATACAAGGAAGAGTCCAAGAAATGTTGAAGCAGCATGATCTTACACGAACACTTGCCACAAGGGAACTAGTGTGGTTCATTGTAGTGTTTCCTTGACTCATAATCTAATCTTCAATTTTCTATTTTCTTATTGCTAAGCAAATTACTCTGCTTTTAACTCAATTTAGATTGATTTCTAATTGACTGAATTTTGATTGTCTAGGCTTCTGCTGTGTTGGCATTCCCTATCCTAGTCCTATTTAATTTTTGTTCTGCCATTTTCCGGTTAGTTTTGGCCCTGCTAATTCTTTTATAGAAGGACCTAGTGCACTTTAAGTTCTCCTTTAATAACATTCAACATTCTTACTGCATACATCTTATTATTCCAGACCAAAACCGAAGAAATCCCATCGTGGTCATGCACACCATTCACGTCGTAAGGCAAAACGAGGACATTCTGAAAAATGAAGCTTGGAAGTCTGATGATTTTTGAATTCAAGGTATGCTCATGAAGTAGAAAATTGTGCTAAATCTTCTTCTGCTAGTTTATGCAATTTACAACATTCATGGTATTTTGTTTCTGTTGGTTCACTTCTTATTTTCTGCTTTCTACCTCTTGTCATCTTACCACAAAAGTTTTTGTTCAGAATATTGAACATGTCTTGTTGTTTCCCTGTCTTCCATTTTAAATCCCCATTGCTTTTTATAGTGTGTGCAAGCTGGAAATGTGTGAGGGTGGTTGCTTACTCAACTATTGAAATGTAAGAAGCATTGTAGCGTTGTAGCTAATTCTATATTCATGTTTGGAAATCCCCATTGCTTTTTATAGTGTGTGCAAGCTGGAAATGTGTGAGGGTGGTTGCCTACTCAACTATTGAAATGTAAGAAACATTGTAGCGTTGTAACTAATTCTATATTCATGTTTGGACCCGTCACTGTATGCTTATTTGTCAAATTTGGATCAAGGAGAGAGGATCTTTCATAATTAACGTCCTAATGAATTTAGTACAAAATTAAAGACAACCTGTGAAGTAAAATAAATTACATGAATTTCAGTGCAATAATCTGTTTGACATATGATTTAAAGAGTAATAGAGTTCTGGATATCCTTTCTTGTATATGTTTCATTAATATACTCATTCTAGCTGCTTGGATCTTTATGTTTTTCTTCTGTTTTTTTTTCAACAAATTATTCGTGTATTTGTAGTTATTGAATACACTTGGTTTGAAAGCTTCGGCTGATTTCTGATCATTATAGTTGCTTCGTTCTTGCAGATGGCTTCTTGTTTTCCTTGTCGACCTTTGTACCCATAAAGACCTATCTTCAACTTTAGATACTGTTGTTCAACAGAAAGTTGCTTTGTAGTGTTTCACTTTTCCATTCTGATTTTTATTTTTAAAAAACAAAGATGAAATAGGGATGATATATACTTTTTTCTAGGGAGTTGGGGTACTGGGTAGTCTAGAAATACTTTTGCTTTGTTGTCACAACTTTTTTTTTTTATCATATTCAGGGTTTATTTCAATTTTACATTTACACTACTGTATTAGTTCTTCTGTCTGTCAATTCTGATTTTTTCTACGAATCCTGTTTGAGTGAAATTCATGACAATTTAATTAGTATGGGCATGTTGATGGTATGACGTTATTAGTTTGGTTAGAATATGCTTTCACCTTGTGAATTTCATATTTATTGTAGCATCCGTCGGGAAAAGTCTATTTTTGACCAGGATAACCTGTTTAGTGTTTAATGTGACGCTTCGAACTTATATTAAGCACTCTACCATTCTTAAAAGACTATTTCTAAAATTTGGTAAAACATTATTCATAGCTAATTAGGTAAATTGACATAAGGTAGTTTTTAAAATTATGGATGGCTTGAAATTAATTCTCAATTATTACTTTTTTTTATTTGGGTGAAATTCGTCTTACATAATAAAAAAAAAATTGTAGAATTTGTCGATAATTATATTTGAACATTATTTTATTGTTTTGAAAAAAGGAAACCTAAAAAGGAAGAAGAAAACAAAAAGGATTCAGGAATGAACAAGGATTGTAGAATTTGTCGATATTTATATCTCACCCTGGATTTTGCTTGCTTACTTCATCTATGCCTTCTCTCTTTTTACCTTTTCGTTTTTTCTTTTTCTTAATTTTATTTTTGCGAAACCTTTATACATCGTTCCATCGTTCTCTAAGTTTACCTTTTCTTCATTTTCAACATCTTTGCAAAAAGTCTTTGTTTGTATTAACGGGTCATTTGGCCTATTTCCTAGTCGTTTGTCAACGTTCAACATTAAAGTTTGAAGTTTTTCCCTTTTAGTTTGAAAGTAAGCTCCGTATCTCATTTTTCCGTGTTCTCCTTCCATTTTGCTTTGTGTTGCTCACTAGTATTTTTAACACCATCAAGTGAGTTGTTTGTTGAGGTTTAGGCCATTTGTTAGAATAATGCTTTAGAGCTGAAACCTGTTTAAGTGTTTCTATGTTAGTAGGTAGTCAATATGAGTAATGTGATAATGATAAATTTAGTGTTGTGGGTATCTATTTTTTATTTTGTAAGTTTATAAATATGCCTCACTTATCTTTCATTTTAATAAATCAAGTAAATCATTTTCTTTTAAAGCATATCTCTTATTCATATTTCCAACAATTGGTATCAAAGCCTTATTCTTAAGGGATATATGAGTGAGTGTGTGAGGTTGTTAAGCCATAAAAAATTATAGTTTCTCCTCTTCAATTTCTTCTTCAATTTCTCCACAAGTATTTGATAAAGATAACTACCAAGTTTGGGCAGTTCGTATATAGGCGTTGGAATATTTTGATATTTAGGAAACAGTGGAAGAAGATTATGAAATTCCAACTCTTCCAAATAATCTTACCCTAGCGCAAATCAAATTGCAGAAGGAGAAGAAGACAAAGAAATCCAAGGCAAAGACATGTTTATTTGCTGCAGTCTCATCTACCATTTTCACTCGAATTATGACTTTGAAGTTAGCTTATGAGATATTGATTTATCTTAAGTCAGAGTAGGAAGGAAATGAAAGAATCAAAGGAATGCGTGTGCTAAACTTGATTCGAGAATTTGAGTTGCAGAAGATGAAGGAAACATAATCAATTAAAGAGTATTATGATAAGTTATTGAATATTATAAACCAAATCAGATTACTTGGTTTTGTGTTTATGTATTCAAGAATTGTTGAAAAAAATCTTGTAATTGTGCCTGAAAAATTTGAGGCATCTATTTCAACCTTGTAACTAAAATTACTCTTGTAGAAATTTTAAATGTTTTGCAACACATGAGCAAAGAAGAGCCATGAGGCAAGAAGGTGTTGTTGAAGGAGCCTTGCTAGCCAAGCATCATGAGAATGCGAAGAAAAACAACAACAAGAAGTTTTTCAAGTTTTTAAATGTTGGAGACAACCAAATGCCAAATGCACCAAATGTAATCAAATGGGGCATTAAGTTGTAATTTGCATTAATAATAATCAATATTAAAGTGAAGAGGCTAAGAGTGCAGATCAAGAGGAGGAGGATCAGTTGTTTGTGGCTACGTGTTTTGTGGGGAGTAAATTAAATAAAAGCTGGTTGATTGACAGTGGTTGTACCAACCATACCACCCATGACAAAGAATTGTTTAAATATTTGAAGCCAACCAACATCTCTAAAGATAGAATTGGGAATGATGAATACATTTTAGTTAAAGGAAAGAGATTAATTGCTATAACAAGTTGTTTAGGTACAAAACTAATTTCTGATGTTCTCTTTGTCCCTGAAATCCAGCAAAATTTGTTAAGTGTTGGCCAATTGATTGAAAAAGGATTTAAGGTTATTTTTGAAGCAAATATTGTCTAATTAAAGATGCAGTAAATTGGGATATTTTCAAAGTGAAAAAGTTTTTCTCTAAATCTATTGGAAGAGGAGCAAAATACTTTCCAAATTAAAGAAAATGCTATAGAAGTTTGTCATAAAAAGATAGGGCACTACCATCAGCAAAGGTTGCTGCAAATGAAGTTCAAGATGATGACTAATGACCTTCCAGAACGGGATGATCAAATTTCAAGTTCCAAAGCATGTCGGTTTGGAAATCAGAACAGAAAACACTTCTCAAGCTGAAATTGAATCACACAATGATTCAGGTCCTCATAAGAAGCCTTTCTTTAATGTAGCTTAAGATAATGAAAATATCCGCAAAATTCATATTGTAAAGTCTAGTAATGGGAAGGGGTATACATCAGAAAAATTCAACAAGTTTTGTGAAAAAGCAGACATTGAGCATCAACTAACAAACTCTTATACTCCTCAACAAATTGGAGTCAATGACAGATAAACTCTTATACTCCTCAACAAACTCTTATACTCTTCCTCATCGTGAAGAAGGTCAAGCATGATAAACTTGACAAGATGATTGAATCAGACATCTTTGTGGACTATCGTTCTTCCTCTAAAGCCTACAAAATTTATCATCCTCACAAAACCTGAGGACAAATTGGATGTTTGTAGCTCCTAAAGCAAGGAGGAGTGTTAGAATAATGCTTTAGGGTTGAAATTTGCCTAAGTGTTTCTATGTTAGTGGGTAGTTATGATTAGTTAGTGGGTAGTTAATATGAGTAATGAGATAATGTTAAATGTAGTGGTTATGTGAGTATCTATTTTTTATTTTGTAAGTCTATATATAGGTCTTAATTGTCTTTCATTTTAATCAATCAAGTAAATCATCTTCTTTTAAATCATCTCTTATATTCATATTTCCAACACCATTTGCTCAGAAAATTGTGACCCCCCTTTTTGCCTAGCCTTAGGTTTGAAATGGCACAACATAGATCATGGTTGTCTAAAGAGTTATTGATGGACCATCACCTTCTATATATGCTATAGGAGGTTGAGAGGCACAACTCGAAGTCAATTCGGAGGCATGTGAAGGTAGAGTGAGAAAGGATTTAGAGAAAACCCCACTGCTCAAAGTTGTAAGCAAGGCGGTGTGATAACTCTATGAAAATAGTGTTATGTATGTGTATTTTCCACTTGAATTGTGCTTAATTTGATATAATACTTGCCAATTTGATATAAGTTGATTTCAATTTGGATTTAGTGAATATTTGAATTAATTGTCCAATTTGTGCTTAAATTTGCTTTATTTTAATACAAGTCTAATTGGGTTGTTTTAGAAGCTAAATGTGCGATCTTTAAGATCTAAAGAATAGAGTTTGACTCCAAAAATGAAGAATTTGCAGCTGGATTATACAAATATAAGCGAAGATATGAAGGAGATTTCGGTTTTAAACTTGTGTTGGAATTTCAGATTATATGGCTCAGGTTCGGTAAATTAGAGAAGAGAAGTTTTGGTTTGGTAAGTCAACTGTGATCAAGGAATTTGGCAGCTGATACTTGAAGAAATAAAGATCAAATGTGAAGATTAATTTCAGCCCAAAGTCAATTTGGAATTATTGGTCATGAGATGAGAATTTCGGTCTTATTGAAGGAAGTTGGTTTGTACTTTGAAGAGCTTGAATTTATTTTAATAAATTCTAGATTTTATTGGATAATTTTGGGAGATTTGTGACACATTTAAATGATATTATCACAGCTGGATTTTAGTTCAAGAGAATACTTCTAGAAGAATCAAGTCTTGAATAAAAAGACAAATTAGAAGTGAATACTCATTATTGAGAAAATTCAGAAAATATACAAAATATCAAGTATGTTTTGTAAATTGGAATCAAGGAAGAAAATATGAAAATCTTGAAGGAAAAATCGGAGATTTCATCAAGATAGAATTTGGCAAAATCAGCACACAAAAATATCTCACTTAAGATATTGTTCTATCGGGTCTTCTACACAAAGTATGGGCAAGTCAATAGGAGCAGTATATATGCACATTCATGGTGAAGTGTTCGGGAGTTTTGAGTTTTGAGTTTTTAAGTAATTGTGAGTTCAGTTAGTGTTGAGCTCTCAATTATTCAATAATTCATAGTTCCTAGACACTAACATAGGCGTAGCAAGAGAGTACTAGAGAGAAGGGAGAGATCAAATTTGAGGAAGCACAATTCAAGATTCAAAGAAGTCCAAGTTCAAGATTGATGCCAAAGAATAAAGATTGAAGATTGATTAAAGCGTGATTTGGGTAAGAGGTAAACTAAGCCATTAGGGTTTCTTGGCTTAAGTGGTATTTTATTCATTTCTCAACTTTAAATTCTGGAATGTTTTTGTGTACTTATCTTGTAATACTTTCATCAATTGAGAATGTTGAATTAGTTTTGAATTGCGTATGTACTGAATTTTAAAGAATTGTGTATTAATTGAATTGGGTATATTACTTGTTGTTGAGAATTGAATATTTCGTTTGAGGTAACAAACATTAAACCAATTGTAGATGACATAGTTTTGCTCTACTTGGAATGAACTTATTCAGTGCTTAAATTGATCCCTAAATTGAACCCCTGATTCAGATCCCGACACGGTCTAGGTTTAAGGATCTGAATTGTAGTGATCTAGCTAGTCATTGTAGTTTGTATTGGATTGTTAGTTCTGGAATAGAAGATTGCTCCAACATCGTTATATCTCAATTCCGAGCCGTAGATAATATACTGGACTGATTGATCACCATTTGGCTCAATATAAACCCTCAAAATTGTGTTCTACTCTCTTATTTGACACTGATACTAATCTCTAGTCTGTCTTTTAATTTCTAGATTAGACTTATCTTCAAAACTTGTTAGTTTGGTTCAACCGAATACACAATTAAATCTTACAGGATTTTGTACATAGTCCTTGTGGGATGGATATCTTGTACTTTTATACATATTATTACTTGTCGACCTGTGTATACTTGCACATTATCAAACATATAGCCCATTTTAATTCATTGCAAATAAAAGCTTGACAAGTTTTTTGCGCCGTTGCCAAAGACTAGTGTTTGCATTTGTTTGTGAAATTTGATTGTTGTATTTGTGATATGCATAAATCATATCACGTTTTTAGCATGTTTTTAGGCATGATTTAGGGTGAAATTGAGGGTAAATTGGTCTTAATTGTTCATTATTAACTCAATTTCACAGTTTTGCTCATTTTGGAAGTGTCAGGTGAAAAGTGGAAGAAAATGGCAAATTTCGGGGCAAAAACGCAATTTTCTAGAAGTTCAGACTTCGGGGAGGGCGTCCCGAATTAGGACGGGCGTCCTGACCTGGTCAACAGGCCAGGACGGGCGTCCAGGACTCAGGACGGGCATCTGACCTGGTCAACAGTTCAGGACGGGCGTCCCGAGCAGAAATTCCATGTCCCACATCGAAATTTTGATGAAAAATCACTCCAGGAAGCTGCTATAAATACCCCAGGCCTCCCTCAGTTGAAATCATCCCTCTCCACTTGATCTGAGTCATTCAGTGGTTTCTAGTGTACAATTCTCGAGTACACAACTCACTCAGGGACTCAGATTTCAAGTTTTCTTTCTTTCTTGTTAGTGTTTGGTTTCTTAGTTTTTGAGAATTAGTCTCAGATCTTAGGCTTCAATAGATAGGCTCGTTTCTGGTATTCATAGAATACCCGGGATTTCGTTAGGAGATCCTAAGAGGGCTCTAGGCATTCGAAGAGTCAGTCCACAGGGCTGGGCTTAAGGTGGGTATTAAGGTAAAGCCCAGTTACTAGGCTGAGGAAGCGTCCTCCGAAGGTTCTGGCGAGCAGAGTCGGGTCAAGCAATACGACATATACAACAGTACGCTCCATTGACGAGATTAAGTAAAGGGTGATTTCTTTATGGCATCAGTCCCCTTGTCCCTCTCTTATATGTTGTTATTGTGTTTGTCCAAATATCAATTATGAATACTGGATTATGATTGTTATGAATATTTGTTATATATGTTGAAGTTGTTATGTTTTTTCGGAAATGGCCACCTGCCTAAATATTCATTATGTCTGCATGTCTAATGTAGTTTCTTTTAAACTAAAATTAGGGTTATAGACAATTCCTAACCACGGTCTATTCATAACCTGTTTAGTTTAACAGGCATCAATTAGTATTGGTGTCTGCCATACTAGATAAAATAACCTGCAGAACACCCTGTTTGTTAGAGTAGTCTAGGTAGGCTGAGTAGAGCATTTATGTCTGCGGTTATGGGCCAGCGGCGTGATCCCCGAAGTGACATAGGGCTTTCATAGCTGTCTTTTGTTCGAACCGTGAGTAGGGCCGTTTACCTTGGCGATGGGGCGGTATATCAGATTACTCAGATGTGGTACACCTTTAGACTCAGAACATAGTTGCAATCCAGGCCAAGACATGTCTAAAATACTCGAATATAGGTCAATCAACATGTAAGAACAGTATAACATAGAATCAGGACCTTATCTATAAAACACTTCTAGGCTGAATTAGACTTAAACCTTAGTGGAGAATGGATCACCCTCTCATCAAAGTTATTGATGAAGATTGCATAACTGGATCATAGGATAAGAATTAGGATAAAAGGCTAGCTACTACTAAGCCGTTACCACTTCCCTGGGAGTACGATATTTATTTAATAAAATCGTAGATACTTTCCCACAGACTAGCTACACGATAGGTACTCTGCCTTAGGTTCTGACTGATTAAGTGACACCATAGAGACTAAATGTGACAATTAGTCAATCTCAGTCCTTAATTACTCATAATCAACATAGGGTAAAATAACACCTATTTAGCATATCATTCGGAAACGCATCAATTTGATTCTTTTAAATTTCTGTTTGTAAGCTCTTACTTGTGCTGCATTTTGGTTGATTTTATATGAGTAAGAGGCATGTAAATGAACTGAATTCTATCTTGAGATTACGTTGCAATATTTTACTTGGTGAATTTTTTGGTTTATGTGATATACAATTGTTGCTTAGTGTTTGTTGATATTGTGTATGAGCAAAAGAAAATAAGGCACTCAATCTAATTTATTCACTTTGAATCCTGAGATCAAGGTTCAATGCAAGGAGATTGATGCAATTCCAACCGACATGCTAAAAGATAGGATTTATTTACCTATGTTAATTATGAATAATTAAAAATCGAGTCTTACTAATTGTTACTTTTAGAAATAATTGTTGTCATTTAATCAATCAGAACCTAAGGCAGAGTACCTATCGTGTAGCTAGTTCTTTAGAAAGTATCTACGATTTTAATTTATTAATATCATACTCCCACGGAACTAACTGGTAACGACTTAGTATTAACTAACCCTTAACCCTAACATTCATCTTATCATGCAATTAATCAATCATTCATCAATAATCTTGATGAGTTGGTGATCCCAACCACACATTGCACATAAGTAATTAGCATGCAAGAGTATCAAGTAGACATATGTTCTGATGTATGTTTTATTGTTTCTACATGTTGATTGACCTTTCTTCGATTATTTTAGATATTGATGCAACTCACCAAGGCAACTATGGAGATGGATACTTGAAGATGCCATTGGGTCCAATTACAAGGTCACACTCCAACAAGATTAAAGCACAATTTCAGAATTATGTTCAATCTTTGATTTCTCAAGAACTTCAAGAAATCACATTGGTCAAGCATGGAGAAGAGTTTAAGGAGATGCCAATATACTTATGCACATTAGAGCACTCAAGTCTTGAAGGCAAATAAATGGACATAATTCAAGAAGTTAAAGCCTTATTTTGGGCTGTTTGTTTTAGGCCCAACGTTTTAAAAGGAAGGGCCTTGTTTGGGAATATGTTTAAATTCTTTTTTAGTGGGTTTTTAAATTCTATTTTTAGTGAGCTTTACTAAAAGACTTAGCCCAACATATCTATTGTAGAATTAGGTCATCTTCTCCTCTATAAATAGAATAAGATGGGGCTGTTTTGGAGGAGGAGAGAAACATTAAATTTGTGAGTTTTCTTAACAAATCAGATTCAGGTTTGTTTTACCTTAAGGATTGATTCAACTTATCAAGTGGCGTTAATTCAATTCTCTTTCTCTTTGATTTCTCTTTGTTACCATTTCCTTGCTGATCTGGGGGTGAAGGGATTCAGGGAGTTTTCCAAGGGTTGGTTGAGTTTAGACGAGGGACAATTTTTGATGCAGAGGTGATTCTTGCTCAGTTCTTGAATTGTTGCTGTATCATTTTTGGTATCAGAGCTAAGTTCAAATTCAATCTATATATCCTTTAAATTTCTGTTTATTTTTGAATATTATTGTCAGTTTCTCGTTTATATAAAAAAAAAGTTGTGTTCTTTATCTCAGAATTTCAGATCTGATATATTATATATATAATATATATAGATAGATATATATATAATATATATATTATATATATATAAAAGTTGTGTTCTTTATCTCCGAATTTCAGATCTGATATATATATATATATATATATATATATATATTATATATATAAAAGTTGTGTTCTTTATCTCCGAATTTCAGATCTGAGATATATATATATATATATATATATATATATATATATATATATATATATAAAAGTTGTGTTCTTTATCTCTGAATTTCAGATCTGATATATATATATATATAAAGTGGTCTTATATCTTAATTTAGACCTGATATATATATATATATATATATATATATATATAAAAGGATCTTTCCAAAATTTATGTGCCCACAAATTAGATTTCATTCCAAATTCGTCATCTCTTGCCTCTTTACATCATATTACATCTAGTTTTGCGACATCTTTCTTTCTTTAGGATTTATTTGTTTTCCATTGAATTAAGGTTGCTAATTTGCTTATTTGGTATTGTTTGATTGGTCCGGACAAGTAAAACTACTGCTTGAATCTAGAGTGGAAAAAGGCAGAAAATTGTGAGAACATTAAAGGGTAAAAGCCAATACTTTGAGTGAAACATGAGGGTTTCCAATCAAATTTGAGTGAAACACGTGAGGGAGTGTTTGTGAGGATTGCTAACAATTTTTTTGCAGGTTTTACATCATGAAAAAATCAAACGAAAGCAAAGAAAGTGATGAGAAAGTTAATGTTACTGAACGTAACCTAGCCTTCACTTTACAGGCTATGCAACAGCAATTTCAAAGGTTTGAAAACCTTTTTAGAGATGTTAGTGATAGATTTGAGAAGCAAGACCAGGTCATTAGAGAATTGCAAGAGGGGACAATGAATGGTGGTGCAACAAGAAGGAAGAATTTAAGAGAGCCAAATGCTCATCATTTTGGGTATGAAGGTGATGGCTTTGATGATGGAGATGATGAGGGAGAATGGCATGGGGTCAGGATGGGTGGAAGAGAAGGACAAAATTATAGAATAAGAGGTCGAGGTAATAGAGTCCAAAACTTTGCAAGGGAGGAAGAAAGGGCTGATCGTGTTGATAGGAATATTGGTAGTATAAAAATGAAAATTCCATCTTTCCAAGGTAAGAATGATGCTGAAGCTTACTTGGAATGGGAGAGGAAAGTGGAGCTGATTTTTGATTGTCATAACTATTCTGAAGAGAAGAAGGTAAAGCTTGCTGCAGTGGAATTTAAAGATTATGCACTTGTTTGGTGGGATCAACTAGTTTTAAATAGGAGAAGAAATGGAGAGGAACCTGTCAATACTTGGGCAGAAATGAAGAGAATTATGAAAAAGAGATTTGTACCTAGTTATTTTTATAGAGAGCTACATCAAAAACTTCAAACTTTGAGACAAGGCTATATGAGTGTTGAAGAGTACCATAAGGAGATGGAGATAGTCATGATAAGGGCTAATGTTGAAGAAGATAGGGAGGCTACCATGGCATTTCTTGGCTGGTTTGAACAAGGATATTGCAAATGTTATCGAATTACACCATTATGTGGAGTTGGAAGAAATGGTAAACATGGCAAATGAAAGGAGAAACAACTCAAGTACAAAGGGTCCAGCAAGACTTCCTATTCTAGTTCTACTACAAATTGGAACTCCAAATGGTCTAAGAAGGATGAGAAGACCAAGGACAAGCCAAAAGAAGTGAAGAGCAATTCAGACCCAAAAGGTAACTTAAAACCTTCAAGTTCTTCTACTTCTAATTCTGATAAGCATAGAAATATTAAGTGCTTTAAATGTCTTGGTATTGGTCATATCTTCTCAATGTCCCAATAAGAAAACAATGGTTTTGAGGGGTGCTGAAGTTATTTCTGAAGATGAGGATCATGTTGAGAGTGATTCTGATTCCATGCATGAATTAGAGGATTGTTCTGATGTAGAAGCTGAAAATGCACCTAAGGGTGAATTACTTGTTACTAGGCGTGTACTAAATGCTCAAGTAAAAGAGGATGAAATTGAGCAAAGGGAGAATATCTTTCATTCAAGATGCTTAGTGAATGGGAAGATTTGTAGCATTATAATTGATGGTGGGAGCTGCACAAATGTAGCTAGCACATTAATGGTGGAGAAGCTAGGGCTGGATTGTTTGAGGCACCCTAGGCCATATAAGCTACAATGGCTTAATGATATGGGAGAAATCAAGGTGAATAAACAAGTTATTGTATCTTTCTCCATTGGTAAGTATTCTGATCAAGTTCTTTGTGATGTTGTGCCTATGCATGCTAGTCATTTATTGCTTGGAAGACCTTGGCAATATGATAGGAAGGTGTTGCATGATGGTTTTAAGAATAGGTACTCATTCTTTATGGGAGATCAGAAAGTTATTCTTGCTCCTCTAGCTCCAAGCGAGGTGTATGAAGACCAAATGCAATTAAAAAGGAGTATTGAAGCTATGCATCAAAGAGGGACAGAAACACCTCAGAAAAAACAAGTGGAATCAAATTTTGAAGGAAAGGCTGAGAGCCTTGCAAAAGGAGAGCTGAGATCAAAAATAGAGGGGAAGGCTGATAGCCTTGCAAAAGGAGAGTTGAGCTCAAAAATACAAGAAAAAAGAGTGAGTGAGGTTGAGAGTGTGAAAAGAAAAGAGGGGAAAGAGGCCTTAAAAGAAAGTCAATTTAAGGGCCCAAATGAGAGAGAGGGCAAAAAGAAACAAAACTTTTATGCAAAAATGAGAGATGCAAGGGTTGCTTGTGAGGAAGGGAGATGCTTAGTTGTACTTTTTTACAAAGAAGCTTATCTTAATGAATCTGACCTTAACCCTTGTTTGCCTAGTGGTGTTGTTTCTCTTTTGCAGGAATATGGTGATGTCTTCCCTGAAGAATTACCTAAGGAGTTGCCGCCTATTAGAGGGATAGAGCATCAAATTGATTTCATTCCAGGAGCACAAATTCCAAATAGGCCAGCCTATAGAGCAAATCCAGAAGAGACTAAGGAACTCCAAAAGCAAGTGGAAGAGTTACTACAAAAGGGACACATAAGAGAAAGCTTGAGTCCGTGTGCCGTGCCAGTCATTTTGGTCCCAAAGAAGGATGGGAGTTGGCGTATGTGTGTTGATTGTAGGGCTGTTAACAAACTTACGGTAAAGTATCGCCATCCTATTCCTAGACTGGATGATATGCTTGATGAATTGCATGGTGCATGTGTTTACCAAAATTGATCTTATGAGTGGTTACCATCAAATTAGAATGAAGATTGGTGATGAATGGAAAACTGCTTTTAAAACAGAACAGGGTTTATATGAGTGGCTTGTGATGCCTTTTGGTTTATCTAATGCTCCTAGTACCTTTATGCGCTTGATGAATCATGTTTTGAGATCATTTATTGGTAAGTTTGTTGTGGTTTACTTTGATGACATTCTGATCTTTAGCAAAAGCATTGAAGAGCATGTTGAACATCTTAGACTTGTCTTAGATGCACTTAGGGCAGAAAAGTTGTATGCTAAGTGCACATTTTGCATGGATCGAGTCATATTTCTTAGTTATGTTGTTTCTTCTAATGGAATTGAGATGGATCAAGAAAAAGTCAAGGCAATCAAGGAATGGCCAAAGACCTACAAGTATTACTCAGGTAAGATCTTTTTATGGGCTCGCTAGTTTTTATAGGAGGTTTGTGAAGGATTTTAGTACAATTGCTGCTCCTTTGACTGAAATTGTAAAGAAAGAGGTAGGTTTTAAATGGGATGATGCACAAGAGCTAGCTTTCAATACTTTGAAAGAAAAGCTTTGCACTGCACCTATATTGAGTTTGCCAGATTTTTCTTCTACATTTGAAATTGAATGTGATGCCTCAGGAATAGGTATTGGAGCTGTTTTGTTGCAAGGGAGGCGTCCTATAGCATATTTCAGTGAAAAGCTCAATGGTGCCCAAATCAAGTATTCTACTTATGATAAGGAGTTGTATGCATTGGTGAGAGCTCTACAAACTTGGCAGCATTATTTATGGCCTAAAGAGTTTGTAATTCATACTGATCATGAGAGTTTGAAGCATTTAAAAGGCCAAGGTAAGTTAAATCAAAGGCATGCTAAGTGGCTAGAGTTTATTGAGACATTCCCATATGTTGTGCAATACAAGCAAGGTAAGGAAAATGTGATTGCAGATGCATTATCTAGGAGGTATGCTCTGATCTCCTCACTAAGTTCTAAGTTAATTGGATTTGAATATATTAAGGATTTGTACAAATCAGATTCTGACTTCGCAAATGTTTTTGTTGCATGTGAACAAGTTGCTTTTCAAAAGTTTTATAGAACTGATGGATATTTGTTTAGAGATAATAAACTTTGTGTTCCTTCTTGTTCTATGCGTGAATTGCTTGTTAGGGAGTCTCATAATGGTGGATTAATGGGACATTTTGGCATTGCTAAGACACTTGATATTTTGCAAGAGCATTTTTATTGGCCTAACATGAAAAAGGATGTTGAGAGAATTTGTTCTAGTTGTGTTGCATGTAGGCAGGCCAAGTCTAAGGTGCAACCTCATGGGTTGTACACTCCACTACCTGTTCCTAATAGTCCTTGGATTGATATATCTATGGACTTTGTGTTGGGATTGCCTAGGACTAGGAAAGGACGTGATATCTTTGTTGTAGTTGATAGATTTAGCAAAATGGCTCATTTTATTGCATGTCATAAATCTGATGATGCCACTCATGTCGCTGATTTGTTCTTTAGGGATGTAGTAAGGTTGCATGGCATTCCTAGAACAATTGTTTCTGATAGGGACTCTAAATTCTTAAGTCATTTTTGGCGTTTTTATGGAGTAAATTGGGGACTAAATTGTTGTTTTCTACTACTTGTCATCCTCAAACTGATGGCCAAACTGAAGTGGTTAATAGAACTTTAGGATCCTTATTACGAGCTGTTGTGGGAAAGAATTTAAAAACTTGGGAAGATTGTTTGCCTTTGATCGAGTTTGCATATAATAGAAGCATTCATTCTTCTACTGGTTACTCCCCATTTGAAATTGTGTATGGTTTTAATCCACTAACACCATTGGATTTATTACCTTTACCATTAAATGAGATCGTTAATGTGGATGGACAGCACATGGCAGATTTGGTTAAGTCCATACATAACAAAGCTAGGCAGCATATTGAGGAAAAAAATAAAAAGTATGCTCAAAGAGCTAATCAAGGGCGAAGAGTGATGAAGTTTAAACCCGGAGATTGGGTTTGGGTACACTTTAGGAAGGAAAGATTCCCTAAGCAACGGAAGTCCAAACTTGATCCTAGAGGCGATGGACCATTTCAAGTGCTTGAACGCATCAATGATAATGCCTATAAAGTGGACTTGCCAGGTGAGTACGGTGTTAGTGCAACTTTTAATGTTTCTGATCTATCTCCATTTGATAACGTAGGTTTGATTCGAGGACGAATCCTTTTGAAGAGGGAGAGAATGATGCACTCACCAAGGCAACTATGGAGATGATACTTGAAGATGCCATTGGGTCCAATTACAAGGTCACACTCCAAAAAAAAATTATTCAGAATTATGTTCAATCTTTGATTTCTCAAGAACTTCAAGAAATCACATTGGTCAAGCATGGAGAAGAGTTTAAGGAGATGCCAATATACTTATGCACATTAGAGCACTCAAGTCTTGAAGGCAAATAAATGGGCATAATTCAAGAAGTTAAAGCCTTATTTTGGGCTGTTTGTTTTAGGCCCAACGTTTTAAAAGGAAGGGCCTTGTTTGGGAATATGTTTAAATTCTTTTTTAGTGGGTTTTTAAATTATATTTTTAGGGGGTTTTTAAATTCTATTTTTAGTGGGCTTTTAAATTCTATTTTTAGTGGGCTTTACTAAAAGACTCAGCCCAACATATCTATTGTAGAATTAGGTCATCTTCTCCTCTATAAATAGAATAAGATGGGGCTGTTTTGGAGGAGGAGAGAAAAATTAAATTTGTGAGTTTTTTTAACAAATCAGATTCAGGTTTGTTTTACCTTAAGGATTGATTCAACTTATCAAGTAAGTAAACTTGTGGCGTTAATTCAATTCTCTTTCTCTTTGATTTCTCTTTGTTACCATTTCCTTGCTGATTTGGGGTGAAGGGATTCGGGGAGTTTTCCAAGGGTTGATTGAGTTTAGATCAGGGACAATTTTTGATGTAGAGGTGATTCTTGCTCAGTTCTTGAATTGTTGCTGTATCAGATATATCTTGGTCTAGAATGCAATTATGTACTGTATCTTGCCTATATACCACACCTGAGTTACTTGATAAATCACCATACCTTAATGATGACTCTACTCACGGTTCGAGTTAAAGGTTTCCATGAAAACTTGTGTCACTCAAGAATTCATGCCACTCACCCTAACGCCGGCATAGAGAACAAACTCAGCCTCATTAGATTACTTTAACAAACATGGTGATATGTAATTTATTTTTACCTAATATGGCAGACCTTAATGCAAATTTATCCTAAATTAAGGCATGTTAAACTAAACAGGTTATGATTAGACCATGGTTAGGAATTGTCTATAACTGTTCATTTACTTTAAAAGAGCAAGCATATATTCAGTCATAATGTAAATTCAGCAGGTGACCTTTCCGGAAAAATGAATATACCTTCAACATGCAAAACATATATAACAGAGCAATCATAGTTTAGTATTCAAATTCATGTTTAGACGAACACAACACAGAATATACAGAGAGGATCTAGGGGACCACTACCATAAAGTATTCACCCTTTATCAGGTCTGCCGGTGGAGCGACTACTTGGATACCCTGGGTTGCTAGACCTGACTCTGATCAGCAGAACCTTCGGAGAACGCTTCCTTAGACTAGTAGCGATGCTTTACCTTACATCCTAGGCTTAAGCAATGCCCTGTTGACTAGCTTTTCGCTCACCTAATGCCCTCTTAGGATCTCCTAACGAAATCCCGGGTATTCTATGAATACCAAAAAACAAACTTTATCTAATCGAATTCTAAGAAACTGAGATAAACACTTAGGGAACAAAGAAAATGAGACACTCTTTTATTGCTAACTACTCGTGAGAGTGTAGAAAGATGCACTTGAGTCACTGAATGACTTATATTGAGTGTAAAAAGATACATTTGAAGTCACTAAATGACTCAGATCGAGTGATGAGGGATGATTTCAACTGAGGAAGGCCTGAGGTATTTATAATAGGTGAAATGAGTGAATTTCTCTTGGATTTCTGATGTGGGATAGCATTCTGCTGCTTGGGACGCCCATCCCGGTGCTTTGACCAGGTCGGGACGCCCGTCCCGAACTCAGAAGTTCCGAAAATTGCATTTTGCCCCAATATTTGCTGTTTTCTTGCACATTTCACATGAAACTTCCAAAATCACAAATTCTGTAAAAATGTGTTAATATCAATCAATTAAGATCGATTTGGTTCTCATTTTTCCTTAATTTGTGCCTAAAAACATGTTAAAAAAAGTGATATGATTTGTGCATATCAGAGACCAAGCCTTTAAACCCGTTGTTATGGATGATAATAGGAATCAAGCCAAAGACAATATGCAATTCCTATATTTAATGATTTGAACTAAAGCTTTGTGAGGCCAGAGATAGCAGTTCCACAATTCGAGTTGAAATTTGTGATGTTTCAAATGTTACAAAAAGTTGGACAGTTTAGTGGTCAACCGATGGAGGATCTAACTTACACTTGCGATTATTCATGGAGGTAAGCGATGGTTTTAAATTGCCCGTTGTTTTTGATGATGTGCTCATGTTGAAATTGTTTCCATATTCTTTAAGAGATAAAGCTAGAGGTTGGTTGAATTCTTTACCTACGGGTTGTGTGACTACTTGGCAACAACTTACTAGAAGTTTTTGTTGAAGTATTTTCCTCCTACTAAAAAAATTCAAAATTGAAGAATGAAATCACTTCATTTCAACAAATTGATGAAGAGTCTTTATATGAAGCATGAGAACGTTTTAAGGAATTATTAAGAAAGTGTCCACATCACGGTATTCCATATTGTATACAAATGGAAACTTTCTACAATGGTTTGAATGCTAACATAGAATGATTGTTGATGCATCGACTAATGGAACACTACTAGCCAAGACATACAACGAAGCTTATGATATTATTTAGAGGATAGCCAACAATAATTACCAATATCCTACCAGTAGATTGTCTAGGTGGGTAAAAAGGTGGCTGGAGTTTTAGAATTAGACGCTTTAAGTTGAATTTTTTCTCAAGTTTCTTCTATATCTAACATGCTGAAAACTCCTAGCCTTGTGCAGCAGCAACCTGGTCAGTTTACTGAGCAGCTAGTTTCATTAACTATTCCTTCTAACATTAGTCAATTACAAGAGGTATCATATGTCTTTTGCGGAGAAGAGCATACTTTTGAGAATTGTTCTTTCAACCCTGCTTCGGTTTATTATATGGGAAACCAGAATAGGAACAATGGTATGCAATCTAATAGCTATAACCCTACTTGGAGACAACATCTGAATTTTTCATGGAGAGATCAAGGTATGAATGCTAACCAAGGAGTGATTCCTAAACTTATGTCTCCTACAAATTTTACTAAACAACAAGTACAACCGCGAAGACCTCAATATCAACCACAACCTTCTAATTCATTGGAGAACATGATGAAGGAATTCATGGCAAGAACTGATACCACCATTTAGGGACTTACTTCTATAGTAAGAAACTTGGAGAATCAAATGGGACAATTGGCAAATGAGATGAAGAATAGACCGCAAGGAACCTTACCTAGTGATACTCAGAATCCTAGGAAGGATAGAAAAGAGCACTGCAAAGCTGTAACTTTAAGAAGTGGTAAGGTGCTGGATGAGCTAAAAATCAGATTTGAAACAATGGAAAAGTCCAATGATTCCATTATTGAAAATTTAGAAAGGATGAAAACTCCAGAAGCAATAGGAGACTAATGCTGCAGTTCCAGAAAAATTTCTGCAACAATGTAAAGTTCCAGAGAGCAAACTTGTACAACAGAAGGTTTAATTTCCTCAAAGGTTAGCTAAGAAGATTCAAGATGAGCAGTTCAAGAAGTTTTTAGACATTCTAAAGCAGCTGCACATCAACATTCCTGTAGAAGCAATAGAACAAATGCCCGATTATGCAAAATTCATGAAGGATATTCTTACTAAGAAGAAAAGATTGGGCGAATTTGAGATTGTCTCTTTGAAAAAAGAATGCATTTACTTTATTCAAGATAACTACCTCTTAAGATGAAAGATCCAAGAAGTTTTAATATTCCTTGTTCAATTGATAATTCCTATTCTGGTATGACTCTTTGTGATTTAGGTGCTAGTATAAATTTTATGCCTTTGATTGTTTTAAGCAACTAGGCCCACAACAGTTACTCTTTATTTAGTAGATAGATCAATAGCTCATCTGGATGAAAAAGTTGAAGATGTTTTAGTGAATGTGGATAAATTTATTTTTCCTGCTGTTTTCATTGTGTTAGATTATGAAGCAGATAGGGATGTTCCCATCATCCTATGAAGATCATTCCTAGCCACGGGAAGAACCTTAATTGATGTTTAAAAAGGTGAGGTCACTATGAGAGTTCAAGATGAAAAATGTAACTTTTAATGTCTTTAAAGCCATGAAATTTCATGAAGGTGAGGATTATTTTCATTTATCCTCTATTAATTCCTTAACATGTAAAGAAGTGGAACACATTAATTGTTTTGATGATGTTTGTGAGGAGATTTTCAATAAAGGATTTTCAAATGATGAAGATGAAGAAGATAGCTCAGCTTGGATGGATGCTAAGGATAGCAAGTATAAAGGTAAATTTGAATCTTTAGAGTTATCATCCCGAGGGTTCAGGGTAACCAAACCTTCTATTGAAGAACCACCTAAGTTAGAATTAAAAACATTGCCCTCTCATCTCAAATATGGATTTCTTTGAGATAATTCTACTTTACCTGTTATTATTTCATCTTTTTTGAGTGAGGAGCAAGAAGGGCAATTACTTGGAGTTCTTATGGAACATAAAAGAGCAATGAGATGGACTATTGTCGACATCTAAGGTGTTAGTCCTACTTTCTGTATGCATAAGATTATTTTAGAAGATAAAAGCAAGAACTCCATTAAAGGGCAACGTAGGTTGAATCCTATCATGAAAGAAGTGGTCAAAGAACATATCATTAAGTGCATAGATTTCGGCATCATTTATCCTATTTCGGATAGCTCTTGAGTAAGTCCGGTACAATGTGTAACTAAAAAGGGAGGAATCACGATTATTAAGAATGAGAACAATGACCTGATTCCAATAAAAACTGTCACGGGCTGGAGAATATGTATGGATTATAGAAAGCTAAACAATGCTACAAGAAAAGGCCATTTTCCATTGCCCTTTCTTGATCAGATGCTAAATAGATTGGCAGGAAGAGAATTCTATTACTTTTTGGATGTCTATTCAGGTTATAGTCAAATTGCTGTAGCTCTAGAAGATCAGGATAAGACTACTTTTACTTGTCCATATGGCACGTTTGCATTTAGAAGGATGTCATTTGGCTTGTGACATGCTCTTGTCACGTTCCAAAGATGTATGATGACCCATTTTATGGATATGGTTGAGTAGTTTTTAGAGGTATTCATGGATGACTTCTCCATATTTGGTGACTCGTTTGAGGAGTGTCTTGAAAATTTGGCCAAAGTTGTTCAAAAATGTGAGGACACTCATCTTGTTTTAAATTGGGAAAAGTGTCACTTTATGGTCAGGAATTGTCCTTAGTCATAAGATTTCAAAGAAAGGATTAGAAGTGGATAGAGCTAAAATTTAAATGATAGAGAAGCTTCGACCACCTGCCAATGTTAAACACATAAGAAGTTTTCTTGGACATGCTCGATTTTATAGGAAGTTTATTAAGGACTTTTCAAAGATTTCGAAGCCTCTATGCAATCTATTGGAGAAAGATAGATCATTCTCTTTCGATGAAGCATGTGTCCAAGCTTTTAATGAGCTTAAGAAGAGACTTATTTTTGCTCCCATCATAATAGCACCCGATTGGAGTCTTCCATTTTAACTCATGTGCGATTCAAGTGACTATGCAATAGGGGCTGTTTTGGGACAACAGAGAGAAAAAGTGTTTCATTCTATTTACTATGCAAGTAAAACATTAATGTGAGCTTAATTGAATTATATGGTAACTGAAAAAGAATTACTTGCAATTGTATATGCTTCTGACAAATTTTGATCTTATCTTATAGGTACTAAAGTGATAGTTTTTACAGATCATTCCGCCATTAAATATTTGATTGACAAGGACTCAAAATCGAGGCTGATTCAATGGGTTCTTCTTCTTCAAGAATTTGATGCGGAAATTCAAGATAGGAAGGGAGTTGAGAATTAAGTTGTGATCACTTGTCTAGATTGGAGAATCAAGAAGATTCAAACTCAAGTGAACCTATTAATGAGTACTTCCCAGATGAACAAGTGCTGAAATGTAATTAAATCATGGAAGTACGGTGGTATGCTGATTTAGCCAACTTTTTAGCAAGTGGAATCATACATTCCGACTTTACATACCATCAGAGAAAGAGGTTTCTTCATGAATTCAAGAGTTATTTTTGGGAAGAACCCTATCTATTAAAGAAGTGTGTGGAACAAATGATTCGTAGATGTGTTGCCAATAAAGAAATTGAAAAGATTCTATTTCATTGTCACAATTCACCATGCGGAGGCCATTTTTGAGGTTCTATAACCGCAACAAAGGTTCTGCAATCAGAATTTTATTGGCTAACCTTATTCAAGGATTTCATGAATATGTGAGCAAGTGTGATAGATTCCAAAGAGTGGGAAATTTATCCAAGAGAAGTGAGATGCCACTTAACAACATTATTGAAGTTGAATTATTTGATGTGTGAGGCATAGATTTCACGGGACTTTTTCCACCATCGTATGGTAATTCTTATATCTTTGTGGCAGTGGATTATGTGTCTAAGTGGGTTGAGGTTGAAGCATACCCCACAAATGATGTAAAGGTAGTGTTAATATTTTTGCACAAGCATATTTTTACGCATTTTGGCACACCTAGAGCTATAATAAGTGACGAGGGTTCTCATTTTATGAATAAATGGTTTAGTGCCTTACTTGCTAAATACAATGTTCGTCATAAGGTAGCTTTGACATATCACCCTAAAATTAATGGTCAAGCAGAATTTTCTAATAGGATTATTAAGAGTGTTTTGGAAACAATTGTTAATCCTAATATGAAAGATTGATCAAAAGACTAGATGATGCACTTTGGGACTATCGTACTGTATACAAGACACCATTGGGAATGTCTCCTTACAGATTAGTCTTTGGAAAGCTTATCATCTTCCCGTGGATCTTGAGTATAAAGCTTACTGGCGCTACAACATCTGAATTTTGATTTGAAGGTGTCCAGAAATAAAAGATGGCTACATCTTGATGAACGGGAAGAAATGAGTATGTTTTCTTATGAAAATGGAAAATTATATAAGGAAAAGATTAAGAGATGGCACGATAAGCGTATGCAAAACAGCCATTTTGAGGTTAAGACTCTATAATTCAAGGTTAAGACTCTTTCTAGGTAAACATAAATCTCCTTGGACTGGACTGTATGTTATTGTGAAAGTTTTACCCTTTGGAGTGCTTATATTTAAAAATAACAAGGGGCAAGTGTTCAAAGTAAATGGAAGTCGATTGAAACAATATTGGGGATGTGAAATTTCTTATCCACATTCTTTTATTACTTTGGTTGATGCAACTTCATGTGATGCATAAAATGGTTAGTCAAGGTAAAATGGTATTTTTAATTGCTATTTTTATTCTAAACCGTGCATGATGCTTTTGATTTTAAATTTTGTCATTGTTTGTTTTGTTAGTCTTAGCTTTATTTCTCTGTCTTTTGATTTTCTTCAGTTTTAAAGCTATGGTTTATTGTTGAAACTGCCGAAACTTATAGGTTTATTGATGAGGTGTTATTTGCATGATTTTAATTGAAATAGCACTTGCTTTTTCTTTTTGATCGGTTATACGCAAGTGAACAGGATTTTTTGGAGTGTAACGTGTGTAGATGATGGTGAAGTACATCAAGAATCAATTACACAACATTTATTCTCACCTAATCTCGGTTAAGTGGAAAGTAAAAGGGGTAAGTCTTTTTCATTTGTGTAATGAAATTGGCATGCATATATGAAATCATACCATTTGAAAATCAAAAATTAAATAAAAAACTAAAAAGCCAGCTGGAATTCTCTGAACTTATCAAAACAATTAATGCACACTAATCAATTTGTAGAGATGTGTCTTTTCAAGGCAAATAAACACACTCTTTAATGCACTGGGTCTGAAACCCTTTACTCAATTATATATTTTAAACTTATAAGGTCCACCTAAAGTGGACAAAAGCAAATATTATCATTAGAATTTTTATAACAAATTGAATTAAAGCCCATGTTTCAATGTTGAAACTTGTGGGTTAATGTTATTGAAATACATTTGACAATAAATCAGAAGTTTATTGAATACATCTATAAGATATTTTATATCTTATGATTTTAATAGATGCATCGAGTAGATAGTCTTGTGAATATTTATTAATGAACGAATCACAACCTGAAGTTTGTGATATGATTATAATAGACGCATCTGGTAGATGGTCTTGTGAATACTTATTAATGAATCACAACCTAAAGTTTGTGATATGAATATAATAGATGCGTCTAGTAGATGGTCTTATAAATATTTATTAGTAACTCACAACCTGAAGTTTGTGAGATTATTTGTTCAAATAATATGATTATGAGCTATAATATATTGAATAATATTGTGATGACTATTGACATAAGTGTATGTCTAATTGACAGTGGAACTACACACATAACTTAAATATGAGAAATATATTTCTCATTTGAATATGGAAGAAACAAGTGTTACAATGATAAATGGTACTAAAACATTTCTGAAGAGCTCTAGAAGAGCTTATATATTATTACCGAGAGAAAATATGATTATTATTGATTTTTCTCCAAGTCTCTAAGGAATTTATAGAGTTTTAGATATATCTAATGTAATGGATATCATGTTGAGACTATGGAAGATAATTGTCATAAATATTTGGCCATGACTAAAATAACCTCTAGTAATAAGTTTTTGATATAAAAACTATCATCTCTTTTATGACTTTTATTATGCTAAAATTATTGTTATTGAAATGCATTTAGTAAACCAGAAGTTTACTAATCCTATTATTTTTAATATGACATGATCGTTTGGGTCATTTGAGATCAATTATGATGTTAAAAATAATTGATATTACACATGGTCATAAGGCCATAAATTTATCATAAAGTTTCTCCATTATAGTAGGTTTTTAGCCTATTATTTTTTATTTGAGAATTTTTTTGATGTGGCGTATATGTTCCAATTGAAACAACCAATACACAAAAATTTTTTTTTGAAAATAAATATTATTTTTGAAAGCTTTTAGCTTTATTTATGTTATAAGAAATAATTGACAAGTTATATTATAATTATCAAAAGTGAATGTTTATAAAATTTATGATTGTTGAAGTGGTCATATTCGTGAAAATATTTTTGTCTATGATCTTGATAATAGATATGGTTATATTTATATGGTAATGATACATTGGGTTATTATATTGCAATTTTTGAAATAAAGGTTATGTGTCAAAATATCAATAACCACTTGGAGTGAAAAAAGACAATAACCATTAGAAGATATAGTTACATTGTTATATTAATTATATTATGTTTGATATATTATCCTATATTAAATATTAAATATTTTATTATGTATGAGATATTTAATTTATATGGATAGATATTTATTTTATCACCTAAAGTGGTAAAATGGTAATATGTTAATACCCTTCCCACCTGAAGTGGGTTAAAGCGGACAATATCATTGAATTATTTATGACTCCCCATTTATTATAAGGTATGGTGAACCTTTGATGATGAGATATTTTTACAGCAGGATTTGCTGATGCCATTTTGATGAGAATTTGTTTTTAAAATTAGGGGGAGAAAGTAAATGACATAAAAATAGAAATTGTATGAAAAAATATTTTTGAGGCATTTAGATCTACGCACAAGTGTGAGTGAACTGAAAGTTCAAATATAATTTATTTGCAACAAATTGTAAATTAACTACCACATTCTTTTGTTGACTCTAGAAGAGTCAATAAATTGCATATTTGAGTTATAGATGCTCCTATACGAATAGAAAACCTTGAAGGACAAAATGCAAATTATATAGTTGTTGAATCAAAAACACGCCAGAAGCTTGGACGACTCTTTGATAAAATTCTTTGAAAGAAAAGAAGATTAAATGATCCAGAAGATCATATTGAATAAATTGAAAAAAGAAAAACCAAGAGGAAACTAATGAAAAGATTCTAGTTACAAATGATGAAGAGAATTTAAAATCTCTATCAATATTTGATAATACTTTTGCATATAAAGTAGTCCTTCTAATTTTCAAGGATAATGAGGATCTTGATCTTTCATTAGTTGAAGAATATCAACATAGAATTTATTGGTCTCAATAGAAAGATGCAATTCAATCGGAGTTAAATTTGCTTGCAAAGCCAGAAGTTTTTGGACATGTAGTTCGAACATCAAATGGTGTAAAACCTGTTGGTTATAAATGGGTGTTTGTGCGAAAGCGAAATGAGAATAATAAAGTTGTAAGATATAAAGCACAACTAGTCACACAAGACTTTTTGCAAAACCCAGGTATCAATTTTGATCAAATTATTTATTCTATTACACTCCGATATCTAATAAAGTTTAACAGTTTATGGAAAACTAGACATGCGTCTAATGGATATTGTTACAACTTATCTATATAGCCTTGAAAATGAAATTTATATGAAAATTCCCGAACGATTAAAGGCTTATAACTGTTCTCGTGAAAATTATTCTATAAAATTATAGAAATTATTATATGGGTTGAATGAATCTAGATGCATGTATTGTCTTAGTGAATTTTTATTGAAATTGGGATATGAGAATGACCAAATTGTCCATGCATTTTTATTGAGAAATCAGAATGTGATTTGTAATTCTTGTTATATATATGTTGACGATATGAATCTCATTGGAACTCCAGAAGAGTTCGGAAAAACTACAAATTGCTTAAAGCCAGAATTTGAAGTTAGAGATTTTTGGAAAAATCAAAATTTTCTCTTGGCTACAGATTGAACATATAAAAGATAGAATCTTTATTCATCAGTCAACATATACAATTAAAGTTCTGAAAAGATTTTACATAGACAAAACACATTCATTTAGTATTCCAATGGTTGAGAGGTCAATAGAAGTAAATAAAAATATTTTTAAACCTCGAGAAAATGATGAAGAATTACTTATTCCTGAAGTACCATATTTGAGAGTTATCTGTGCATTAATGCATCTTGAATATAATTCATTAGTAAGATTTAGTTCATCACCACCGTGACAACATTGGAATGATGTTAAACATGTCTTTACATACATCCAAGGAACTATTAACATCAGATTATATAAGGTCAATAATTATATTAGAGGGAGTTATGGTTTATCCTCTAGAGGAGAGATTCAAACTCCTCTATATATAGATAATGTAGCTTGTATAGCTATGTTGAAAGGAGGATATATCAAAGGAGATACGACAAAACAATATTTCACTAAAATTTTTCTATACCTATGAATTTCGAAAGAATAGTGAAATTGATGTGCTTGAAATAAGGTCATGTGATGATTTTGCAGATTTATTTACTAAGCCTTTTTAAACGCGCAATCTTTGAGAAATTGAGATATAAGATTGGTTTGTGTAATTAAAAGATATTGAGAATTCATCTCATAATGGGGAGAAATTTACGCATAAAGAATAGTATACTTTTTTTCCTTCACTGAAATTTTTTTTCATAGGATTTTTATTTAGTAAGATTTTAACGAGACATATTCTTTATGCAATGGACATCCAAGGGGGGGGGGTGTTATGAATCCAGAAGATTCATGGATTTGAAGATATATTAAATTTAGTAGATGTCCATCGAATCGAATGATACAATATTGAGATTGCATATTTCTCTCTCCTTATTTTTCTCTCAATCAAATATCCATGGATATTTCCATGCTCATTTACAGCCATATATTTTGGCTACCATTCATTATGTTTCAAATTTTTTGGCATTTCTTGTATTGCCTATTTAGGCCTATATCTTCTTGTTCATTGTATCCGAAAATATACACAGTGAATAAACAAAACCTTTTGAACCATATTCTTTACAGTATCTGAGCAGTAATCATTACGGTTGATCCAAACCCGAATCCTAAAGTCTTTCTCACCATCTCACCGATATGGTAGAAGGTGCAAACAAAAATCTTGCCAAGACCGATGCTAACAGCCCAGACCACAACTCGCCATACTATCTCCACCCCTCCGATTATCCGAAGCAGATGCATGTCAACGACGCCTTGACTGATAACAACTACCTTGATTGGGTCCAAGAGATGGAGAATTGCTTGTTCGCCAAGAACAAGATCGGCTTCATCGATGGAACCATCAAAAGGGCAGAAGCGGACGATGCTAGTTATATGGCATGGATGCGATGCGACACGATGATTAAAGGGTGGCTTACTATAGCCATGGAGAAAGAAATCTGAGGAAGAGTGAAATACGCCAATTCGGCATTAAAAATCTGGAAGGATCTTAAAGAAAGATTCGGTAAAGAAAGCGCACCGCGCGCTTATGAATTGAAGCAGGCTATCTTGAACACTAGATAAGAAGGGATGGCCGTTTCAGCCTATTACAAGAAATTGCGTAGATTATGGGATGAGATGCAGTCCTTCTTGCCTGCTCTATGAGTTTCTTATGGATGTACCAGTGGCATTGGAAAATCTCTTAGAGAACTCAGGGAAAAGGAGCAGCTCTATGAGTTTCTTATGGGTCTAGATGGTGAGTTCTCCATCATTAGAACCCAAATATTTGCCACTAAACCAATCCCATGTTTGGGAAATGCATACCATCTCGTTGCCGAGGATGAGTAGCAAAGATCCATAGCCGGTGGGAAGAAACCTGTGAATGAAACAATAGCTTTCCAAACCTCCGCAAAACACGGTGGGACACCGAACCAGGTCGGCCAGAATGAAAACAAAGGCCACTGTACTGTGATCACTGTGGCAGAGACGGACATACACGAGACGGTTGTTTCAAGATAGTCAGCCACCCGGAATGGTGGAACGTGAAGAATAAACGAGAAAAAGTAAAGCCAAAGGCGGCCTACGCAGAAACAGAACCGGACCTGATTACGAACTTGACAAAAGAGCAATACGAGCAATTCTAGAAGCATTTCGCTGTTGAAGGTAAACCGGCACATAGTGAGCCTCCACGCACCGCAAATATGGCTGTTCAATTTAGACACAATAATAAATGGATAGTTGGTTCCGGATGTACAAAACATATAACACACAGGTCCGATGCTCTCGAAAATTGAATTGAATCGAGAGACGAACCACCTGTAATCATACCAAATGGAGAAAGCATACTAGTCAAAGGAAGGGGCAACCATACTTTACAAAATGGGACAAAAGTGCAAGATGTGATGCATGTTCCACAATTCACTTTTAATCTCTTGTCAGTAAGCAAACTCACAAAGGATCTAAGTTGTGCCATAACCTTTTTCCCAAATTTCTTTGTTCTGCAGGGACTGCATTCGAGGAAATTGATTGGAGCGGGTAGGTGCGAAGATGGTCTATATCAAAAGGGGATGCTTGGGGCTAGGAGGAAGGCAATGATGGTGACTAGTGATTTATGGCATAAACGGCTTGATATGCACAAATCATATAACTTTTTAGCATGTTTTTAGGTAAACTTTATGGCGAAATTGGTGTTAAATCGTTCTCAATTGACTGTTATTAACACAATTTCGCAGTTTTTGTGATTTTAGAAGTGTCAGGTGAAATATGCAAGAAAATGGCAAATTTCGGGGCAAAAACGTGATTTTCGGAAGTTAAGAAGTCAGGACGGGCGTCCAGGACCTGAGACGGGCGTCCTAACCTGGTCAACAGACAAGGAAAGGTGTCCAGGACCCAGGACGGCCGTCCTAACCTGGTCAACAGGCCAGGACGGGCGTCCCGAGCCCCTGTTCAAACTCCCACATCAATTTTTGAAGAGAAATTCACTCAGTTCCCCTGCTATAAATACCCCAGGCCTTTCACAGTTGAAATCATTCCTCTCCACTTGATCTGAGTCATTCAGTGACTTCAAGTATACATTTTTCTATAGTATACAAGTCACTCAGTGATTTCAGGTGTTTTTCGTTTAAGTAGATTTATAGTTTTCGAGAGTGTCTCGTGTTATTCATTTCTGAGAGTCTCTCTCAGATCTTAGAATACGACTAGATAGGTTCATTTTTATTATTCATAGAATACCTGGGATTTTGTTAGGAGATCCTAAGAGAGCACTAGGCATTCGAAGAGTTAGTCAACAGGGTTTTGCTTAAGCCCGGGACGTAAGGTAAAGAAATAGCTACTAGGCTAAGGAAGCGTCCTCCGAAGGTTCTATCGAGCAGAGTCGAGTCAAGCAGTCCAGGATATACAAGCAGTTGCTCCATCAGCGGACCTAATAAAGGGTGAATACTTTATGACGGTGGTCCCCTTGTCCCTCTCTTTATATGTCTGTACTGTGTTTGTCCAAAGACCCATTTTGAATACTAAACTATGATGTTATGAATATGTGTTATGCATGTTGAAGTTATTTGCATTTTTCCGGAAAGGTCACCAACTTAACTATCATTATAACTGCATGTCTACTTGCTCTTTTAAATTAGATGAACAGTTATAGACAACTCCTAACCACGGTCTAATCATAACCTGTCTAGTTTATCAGGTCTTAATTTAGGACTTCCCGTTGGAACCATTAAGGTCTGCCATATTAGATGAAATAACCTATAGATTCATGTTGGTTAAAGTAGTCTAAGTAGGCTGAGTTCGTGTGTTTATGCCGGCGTTAGGGCGAGCTGCATGATCTCCTAAGTGACACAGGACTTGCATGGATGCCTTTAGCTCGAACCGTGAGTAGGGCCGTCAATGGCGATGTGGCGGTTTATTAGATAACTCAGATGTGGTACACAAGTAAAATCAGTACATAATTGCAATCTAGACCAAGATATATATGAAATACTCGAAGATAGGTCAATCAACATGTAGGAACAATATAACATATATCAGAACTCCGTCTGTAAAACACTCTTGTAGGCTTAAATAGACTTGAACCTAGTGTAGAAGGAATCAACCTCTCATCAATGATTTTGATGAACGATTGCATAACTAGATAATAAGATAAGAGTTAGGGTAAAAGGATAGTTACTATTAAGCCGTTACCACTTCCCTGGGAGTATGATAAAATTATTAAATTAAAATCGTATGTATTTTCCAACAGACTAGCTACACGATAGGTACTCTGCCTTAGGTTCTGATTGATTAAGTGACAATATAGATACCAAACATGACAATTAGTAATTCTATGTCCTTAGTTATTCATAATCGATATAGGGTAAATAACACCTATTTTTAGCATATCGATCGGAACACATTAGATTTTTGGAAATATCATAACGAATTTAGGATTCCTGATCAAAATTCTAGAGACTTATGATAGGTAACGGTAGTAATCTATACCTTAGACATAACACTCATTTTATGCTAGTTAGACAATCAGTTTCCGGAATATAGGGTTATCATAACTAATTAAGTTTAGATAATATATGAAATTAAGACATTTAGGATAATCAAATTTTAGAAAATTATTCTAAAACCGTATTAAGGAAATTTAACTGCTTTCGAAAAAATTATTAAAACTCAAAAATATTTTCTTGTTTTTAAATTTATTCGTATTTTGTTTTTCCTTTTTTGTTTGTTTTATTATTATTTTTATTTTTATTATTTTTATCCTAACCAGACTCTACACTCATAGATGAAGAGAACAAGAGCAGCTACAAACCAAGCAAAGAAAATTGAAAATCCCGACGCTCTAGGTCAAAAGAAGACAAAACCAAAAGGACCATCTAGGCCTGAACCAGAAATACCACTGGAGAACAATCCTCCACAACGTATAGACATAAACTCAAGCCTAGACACCAATGATTTAGTGAGAAGACTACTGAACACCCGTGAACCCAGTCCCACGAAAGAGGACCCTTCTGAAGAAACCTTTCCTCCAAGAGAAGAACTTCAAAAATCTCCAATTCACACTCCTGCCCAACGAGTTCCTAGAAATCCACAACCCCTTGACCAAACCCAAAACTCACCAACATCTCCTGAGTATACCCCAACGCCTAACGAGCACACCCCTTCATTCGGAGGAAGTACTAATGGTTTTTAGTCAGTTTTGTCCATGCAGATAGATACTTTGACTCACAGTATCTACCAGATGGATCAAGCGATCGCAAGCAGACTGTGTCACTCGGAACAGAGCATTCTGAATATCACAGCCAACATGGACCAACTCAGGGCCACAGTAAGCCTCCAAGAAAGCCAAGGGGCACAGATACTACGGGAGTTAGCTGAAATACAAAGTGAGCAAGGTAGGCAAAGGGATGAGATGAGAGCTATGCGAGTAGAGATGCGAGAGATAAAGAATAAAGGCCATTAAAAAGGGAAGATTCTGTTTATTTTTCAGCAAATAAACTGTTTGAACTAAAGTTTAATAATTGACCCCTACTTTTTATTTTCAAACTTTAAAAAGGGTCTTTTATTTTATTGAAAAATTTTTCTTCAGTCATTTTATTTTTCAATTCTTTACGAAAAACAAATGTGTTAAAAATACAATTTATTTTTCATTAATTAAATTGTATGAATTTAGTCTTTTTTTTTTCTAGAATTTTTGCTGAATAGAAGATAGGATATGATTAGGGTAGTTATGGTTTTTGAAAAGAGACTCAGAATTTTTGCAAAGGTTTTTAACAACTTCTGTATTTTATAGGCTAACCGTGAAGACTTGTTAAAGATTATAATTGTTTTTGGTGTATTAAGATTTGCAAGGAATTTCGAAAAAGAAAAAAAATCTGGAAGTGGCACGCATCCCGATGCAGCCGGGACGGGCGTCCTGAGGGCGGCCCCCTTCTATAAAAACCCAATTTTTTCCCATTTCCTCCCAAATCAACCACAAAAAATCATCTCTCTACAAAATTCTCTCCACCTTCTCTCTACAAATTTTTGGCAAACTCTTGAAATTTTAAAATTTAAATTTCCCTCCAAAAATTTGAACTTTTGAATTTCCTTCTAAAATTCAAATTTCCCTCCAAAATTCGAATTTCCCGCCAAAAACTCAAAATCCTCCCCTAACCAAAATCCATCCTTCTGAATTCGAATTCGAATTTTCTTTCCCACCAAAAATATCAAACTCTCTCAAACATTTTCAAACAGATGACTCCAAAACGCGCCCGTATTACTTCTTCTATGACCGTCACATCTGTGGCACATCGTTTATGCTCTTTCCTTCGATTCCGGCATATCAGGAGAGGTGACATGGACACATCGGACGCAGCGTACTGGTTAGTAGAATGCTTGACTAGGCAGCAGTCCAGACACTGGGAGTTAAGCAGGAGGTCCGACGCATACTCGACGTACTACCCTAAAGTCGAGTTTTCATCGTCACCGAGTCGACCTACCTCGAGCTGGTATGTGAATTCTATGCTTCCTTTACTTTCCAGCAGGAGCAGATCACATTCCGACTAGGCGGAATGGATCGATCGATGAGCATGGCCAAGTTCGGCATTGCCTTGGGTATCTGGCAGAGGGAAGAGCTGGATACGCCCGCCTACACCACAACAGTTCGAGACGTCACTTCTGCGAACGTCTCCACCGCTTGGGCTCAGATTTGTACGACGGGCATTCCCTACCAGCATGGCTTCGTGAAAGCCACAAGTATTCGTCCTGCCCTTCGCTATTTACATGCTATTATAGCGCATACTCTGTCAGGACGTCGGGCGGCCCCCAGGAATGTCACCCAGATGGAGACATTCCTCCTGACCAACATGCATATGGGTGCTACAGCAGAGATGGCTCGACTTATCACCATCATCATGCGGGGCTTCGCTACGGACACTCTAAAGCAGTGTCTGGGGCTCGGGTCGTTCATCACCAGGATAGCCCTCTACCTGGAGCTAGACATCGAGGGCTCAGAGTTGACCCAGGTTGCCCCGACCACCATTTCTACATACCTGACCATTCTACGGAACATGGGAATGGTCGTACGGGACGCCACTTGGCGCTACTCCATCCACACAAAGTAGCAGGGAGAGCCATCGGTACCGGGATCGACCCCAGCGTATATACCTCCGACCTAGACATTTGTCCCACGCATCGCCTTTGAGCGACATATGTCGCAAGGATTAGCAGACCTTACCGCCTGACATAGCCAGGACATGGCAAACATTGAGAGGCGGTTGTCGATGATGGAGGACCGAATCAACATGACCAGTAGTAGGGTCGAGGAGATTTTTCAGTAGACTTCCAGGATGACTGAAGACCCCGAGGTCTACTTTTGTGCACCTGATGACGATGAGCCCGGTTCTTAGTTTTTCTTTTCCTTTTCTTTTTTCTTTCTTTCGTTCTTTGTTCTGCTTAATGTGTGTGATTATGTCTGGGCTGCATGAAATATGAATCTCTGTATGACGTTGATTTATATGACATAACAACATTGTTTCTTCTATCATATTTTGTTATTTCTTTTTTTGTTTTATTTTTCTCTTCCCCTTAGTTCAAATAATTGTGGGGTAAGAATTTTATGTTTTGTTTTTATTTATTCTTGTTTTTTAAATAAGTGTGGGGTAGCAGTGCGCAATGCACTGTAGCAGAAAACGTTTTGCATGTTTTCCCATATTTTCACTAAAATTACACCCTTCCAAAAACAATTTTCAAAATTTTTCACTCTTTCAGACTTCAAAATGCAGTTATGATTGGTAAAGAAGTGCTTATGTCTATGATATGTATGTAGAGCATTATGATCAGTAGGAAACAACGTGATAACTTTATTGAATTCATCGATTAGAAATAAGGAATTCCTGATACTTGAGCACAACTTAGTTTGGATTAGAGACCTCAACCAAATACCTTTTCAAGAGTTAGCTAAATAATATTAGACCAGTTGAGGATGTATTAGCAATTTAAATGACTAGATGAAGCTCTGAGCTGGAAGTGAAAAACTTTAAATAAATAGGGTAGTTTGCAAGTGTCCTTTGCTACTCGAGCACCACTCCTTAGGGGGAACTTAAAGCTTGATGCCCTAAGGTCGTGTAGATCTGAGAGTCATCGGAGTGGGACTCGCTACATGGGTAGTTAAAGTTGATGTGTGAAAGCAAACACAAAAATACCCTGAACAATCAATCTAAAAATACATAGCCTAGTGTGTTCTTATATTGAAATTTTTATTGAAAAACAAACCTTGTCACCAAAGCTCAGAACTCAGAAGGTTGTTTGTTGCTGGTATGTCTAGCGACCGGTCGAGGTATTATATGGTAAGAGTCAAGAGAAGACTATATCATGTTGACAATCTAGTTTGGACTAATACACACACTACACATTAGGAAGACCTCGTGACTAAGAGAAGAGTCCAGTCTAGTTATTAAGTTGTTAACCCTGCCTTATTGTGATAATCTATTAGAGACATTTGAGACCTTGTCATGACAACTTAACCAATCAAACATGTGTTGTGAATCATCTGACTTAGTGATCAATTTTGGAATAAAAACATTACTAGGAATTTTAAGTGACTGCACCTATGATTTCAAATCAATAATTTCATGTAGACTTTGCTTGAGGACAAGCAAAAAGCTAAGTGTGGGGTTATATATGATATGCACAAATCATATAACTTTTTTAGCATGTTTTTAGGCACAATTTAGGGCAAAATTAGTGTTAAATCGTTCTCAATTGACTGTTATTAACACAATTTCGCAGTTTTTGTGATTTTGGAAGTGTTAGGTGAAATATGCAAGAAAATGGCAAATTTCGGGGCAAAAATGTGATTTTTGGAAGTTCAGAAGTCAGAAAGGGCGTCCTGACCTGGTCAACAGGCTGGGACGGGCGTCCCGAGCCCCTATTTAGACTCCCACATTGATTTTTGAAGAGAAATTCACTCAGTTCCCCTGCTATAAATACCTAGGCCTTTCACAGTTGAAACCATTCCTCTCCACTTGATCAGAGTCATTCAGTGACTTCAAGTATACATTTTTCTATAGTATACAAGTCACTCAGTGATTTCAGGTGTTTTTCGTTTAAGTAGATTTATAGTTTTCGAGAGAGTCTCGTGTTCTTCGTTTCTGAGAGTCTGTCTCAGATCTTAGAATATGACTAGATAGGTTCATTTTTATTATTCATAGAATACCCAGGATTTCATTAGGAGAGTTAGTCAACAGGGTTTTGCTTAAGCCCGGGACGTAAGGTAAAGCAATAGCTACTAGGCTGAGGAAGCGTCCTCTGAAGGTTCTATCGAGCAGAGTCGGGTCAAGCAGTCCAGGATATACAAGCAGTTGCTCCATCAACGGACCTAATAAAGGGTGAATACTTTATGGCGGTGGTCCCCTTGTCCATCTCTTTATATGTCTGTACTGTGTTTGTCCAGATACCCATTTTGAATACTAAACTATGATGTTATGAATATGTGTTATGCATGTTGAAGTTATTTGCATTTTTCCGAAAAGGTCTCCAGCTTAACTATCATTATGACTGCATGTCTACTTGCTCTTTTAAATTAGGTGAACAGTTATAGACAACTCCTAACCACGGTTTAATCATAACTTGTCTAGTTTATCAGGTCTTAATTTAGGACTTCCCGTCGGAAGCATTAAGGTCTACCATATTAGATGAAATAACCTATAGATCACCATGTTTGTTAAAGTAGTCTAAGTAGGCTGAGTTCGCGTGTTTATGCCGGCGTTAGGACGAGCGGCATGATCTCCTGTGTGACACAGGACTTTCATGGATGCCTTTAGCTCGAACCGTGAGTAGGGCCGTCAATGGCGATGGGGCGGTTTATTAGATAACTCAGATGTGGTACACAAGTAGAATCAGTACATAATTGCAATATAGGCCAAGATATATCTAAAATACTCGAAGATAGGTCAATCAACATGTAGGAACAATATAACATATATCAGAACTCCGTTTGTAAAACACTCTTGTAGGCTTAAATAGACTTGAACCCAGTGTAGAAGGAATCAACCTCTCATCAAAGATTTTGATGAACGATTGCATAACTGGATAATAAGATAAGAGTTAGGGTAAAAGGATAGTTACTACTAAGTTGTTACCACTTCCCTGGGAGTACGATAAAATTATTAAATTAAAATCGTAGGTACTTTCCAACAGACTAGCTACACGAAAGGTACTCTGCCTTAGGTTCTGATTGATTAAGTGACAACATAGATACTAAACGTGACAATTAGTAATTCTAAGTCCTTAGTTATTCATAATCAATATATGGTAAATAACACCTATTTTTAACATATCGATCGGAACGCATCACGGCTCGAACATGCGGGTGATGAGAAGTTATCCCAAATAAAGTTTCTTATTAATTTTTCTTTTAAGAACAGTAACAATGTTTGTGATTCTTGCATGAAGTCTAAATTTACTAGATTACCTTTTCCCACTAGCATGACCAAAACAAATACTTGTTTCAAACTCATTCATTGTGATATATGGGGTAAGTACTGTACGCCTTCGTTTACAAAGGCCAACTATTTTCCAACAATAGTTGATGACTATAGTAGAAACGTATGGGTCTACCTTCTCAAATATAAACATGAAGCAAGCACGTGCATAACGCATTTTTACGAGATGGTCAAAACACAATTTGAAAAGAAAATAAAAAGAATAAGGTACGACAACGGTGGGGAATTCATTTCCAACCGAATGATGAACTTCTATGAAGAACGAGGAATCATGTTGGAAACAACGTGTCCACATACTCCGCAACAAAACGGAATCGTAGAAAGAAAATATAGGCACTTGCTTGATACGGCGCGTGCCCTCATGTTCGAAGCAAGTCTCCCGAAAAGATTTTGGGGGGAATGCATCTTGACCGCAACATACATCATAAATAGGTTACCCTCAAAAGTCATTGAAGACAAAACTCCATACGAACATGGCGAGAAACCGAACTATGACCACATGAGGGTCCTAGGTTGTTTGGCATACTATCGAAGCATTGAAATAAATGGAGACAAATTTGAGATAAGAGAAAGACCGGGTTATTAGCAATATGTCGTGCCGCATTGTTATCACAGAAGAGAGGTGTAGGGCTATGTTGTCTTGTTTCCAGTCCTTCTAACAACCAATGCATCCACAGGATTTCACTAGTGGCGTTGGCCATGGCGCGATATTCCGCTTCAGCCGAGGAGCCCAGAAACGACTGATTGCCTCTTTGATTTCAACGAGATAGGAGCTCCCCCCAAAAGAAGAACACATCTGGCCCCTGCCTCCGATCAAGAACCCTCAACGGTATGTCCCATTTCCAACTTTGTTTCTTATGAAAAATTTTCGAAATCTCATAAAGCCTTCCTAGCGGCCATCACTGAAAATGATGAGCCAAAAAGTTTTAAACAAGCCGTGCAGGACCAACATTGGAGGGATGCCATGCAAAGTGAGATAAAGGCCCTTGAAGAAAATAGTACTTGGACCATCGAAGATCTGCCCGATGGCAAACGAGTTATAAACTTGAAGTGGGTGTACAAAATGAAATTTAAACCGAATGGTGAAGTCGAAAGGTACAAGGTAAGACTCGTCGCCAAAGGTTATACACAAATGGAAGGTGTCGATTACCACGACATGTTTGCCCCCTAGCAAAGTTGGTTACTGTAAGAAGCCTCATTGCTGTCGCCATAAAAAAGGATTGGAGTATTCATCAATTTGATGTGGACAATGCATTCTTGCACAGTAACTTACATGAAGAGGTATACATGCGAATACCACAAGGTTATGATAAAGGGGGTGGAACAAAGGTGTGTAGGCTAAGGAAATCACTATATGGGTTGAAGCAGGCCTCAAGAAATTGGTATCAAAAATTTACATCGGCCTTTTTGGAACTCAATTACAAGCAATCCGCTGTGGACCACTCGCTCTTTATATACAAGGAAGGATCCATCTTTGTCACCGCCCTCATATACGTAGACGACGTCATTATGGCAGGAAATGATGAACACAAAATCAAAGAAACAAAGAAGTTCCTGAATGACAAGTTTAGCATCAAAGATCTCGGGCCACTGAAGTATTTTCTCGGGATAGAAGCCGCTCGAACCAAAGACGGGATAGTGCTAAGTCAACAAAAATACACCCTTAACATCCTCGAAGATAGTGGAATGCTAGGATGTAGACCATGCACCTTCCCAATGGAATAGAATGTGAAGCTAGATAAAGGAGAAGAGGACGTTCGTGTCGATGCTAGCAAATATTGAAGACTAGTTGACTGATTGCTCTACCTCCAAGCCACGAGACCAGATCTTGCCTACTCGGTAAACGTCCTAAGCCAGTTCATCTTGGACCCTCGACAGAAACACATGGACACAACCAAGAGAGTTCTTCGCTACCTAAAAGCAACTCCAGGACAAGGTATTTTCTTCCCGAAAGGAGGAATGGATTTGGTAGCATACTGTGATGCGGACTGGATGGATGCTCACTCACTCGGAGGTCTAGGATAGGATATGTTCTTCTTTTGGGGGGAGCTCCTATCTCGTGGAAATCAAAGAAGCAATCAGTCGTTTCTCGCTCCTCGGCTGAAGCGGAATATCGCACCATGGCCAACGCCACTAGTGAAATCCTGTGGATGCGTTGGTTGTTAGAAGGACTAGAAACCAGACAACATAGCCCTACACCTCTCTTCTATGATAACAATGCGGCACGACATATTGCTAATAACCCAGTCTTTCACGAACGAACAAAGCACGTGGAAATGGACTGTTACTTTGTCAGGGAACGAGTCGAGTCACAAGAAATCAAGCCGCTTCACGTTGACACAAAGACACAGATAGTCGATCTTCTCACAAAGGCTTTGGGGGCTAAACAACTCGAGTTTCTTCTAGTCAAGATGGGCATGCGGAATCTACACGCTCCACCTTGAGGGGGAGTATTGAGATTGCTTATTTCTCTCCCCTTATTTTTCTCTCAATCAAATATCCATGATATTTTTCTCTCAATGAAATATCCATGGATATTTCCATGCTCATTTACAGCCATATATTTTGGCTACCATTCATTATGTTTCAAATTTTTTGGCATTTCTTGTATTGCCTATTTAGGCATGTATCTTCTTGTTCATTGTATCCGAAAATATACATAGTAAATAAACAAAACCTTTTGAACGATATTCTTTAACAATATTTATTGTACAATGGATATTTAAGGGGGAGGGTTATAAATCTATTATTATGTGAATATCCATTAAAATATCCCGTATCTCCTATCTCTGTATTCCTACTTTATCTAGGATTTTATCCCTATAAATAGATAGTTTCAAACATATAAGTGATGTACAAGAGAATATATTAATAAAATTGCTCTCTTCTCTTTCTTCCTATATTGTCTTTCTCTTTTTCTTATTTTAATAGTTCCATAAAAAAATAAAATAAAATAAAATATGGAAACAACCTTAAGTCCGAATAGAAGAAAAAAATTGAAAGAAGAGAGAGAAAAAGAGGAAAGAGAAAAATTTAAATTTTTTAGTGGGTCCCATTAGGACTCATTTTGTGAATGAGTTAAGGGTAGTTTGAGAAATAGTTTTACAAACAAGGTTAAACTGAGACCATTCTTTAAAAGTTGGTTATTTTGGGAAAAGACTCTTCATTTGAATATCTCATTACTTTGATAAATCATAGTGAATGATCCAAGGGTGGCTAGTTTAGTTTCAAGTTGAATCTCACTTGACACCCTCACATCCAACCATAAATTTTGGTATAAACCTATGATTGTCATATTAGATCTCCTTATGATTCACATCCATAAAGAAGGATCAATAGTAGAATGATGTAAATAATTAGAAATAGTAATATGAAAGCACTAAAATACTCAAAGGAAGGCAAATAATAATCCCCATAAATTTAGTAAAAAAATATAGAAGAGAGAATCCTATTGGCAATTATTTGTTAGATAATCAAATACAAGAGAAAGTAGAATAAGGTAAGAAGATGGTACAACAATTTAAAGTTTGACTTTAGTCTTCAATCTTTGAATTTGAATCAATGGAGCTCTTAGACTTAATCACCAACGATCTTCAATAACTTGAATCAATAATTTCTTACGAGTCAAGAAAACTACAAACTCAAGCTTTCAAAGAAGTAATGAACCGATCGAATCAAGTAACTATTACAACACAATATCCCTAGATAAAAAGTTTTCTCATGATCAAGAAAACTTCTATGTTTAAGAATACAACACTATAATAATTTATAAGGAAAATGTGAGAACCAAATTATTTATAGTTTCTTTAACCTTAAACAAGTCATTCCTTAATTTTATAAGATTACAAGTATTTATAGATAAATCACGGGTAAAAATGAAATTTTATAATATAAGAATCATCAATTTTGACATATGACTCTTGACGTCCATCAAGAGTGTCTTGGTGATGCCCATCAAACATGCCATGTGGCACGCTGAGACTACACAAGGTGGGATGATGGCGTTACTAAAATATATTTACATTTTGATCCCTCAATTTATTTTTTTATGCCAATTTCACTGCAGAACATTCCTACAAACACTTTAATATAAATGAGAATAATTTAATCATAAAAGTATTTAAAATAACTTGAAATAATAAAAAATAACATACAAGAACCAAAATAATGGTATATTTTAAAGTTATCAATTGCCTTAACAATCATAATTTCTAATACTATTTGCAGTATTTTCTTCTCCACTTTTGTTTAATCAATAATTGGATAAATGTTTAATATTTTATTATGACTTTAATCAATGTAAACAAATTATTAATTTTTTATCCATATATAATACCATATATATTAATTTGTTCTGCTTAATTTAAAAATTAATCAGATAATATTTTATAATTATTTTATGTTTATATTTAAATTTGACAGATCATTCCGTACTTGGTAACTCCATAGTGTGTATATATATATATATATATTATATATATATTAGAATCCACGTGTGTGTTTTGGTTGTTAGGGTTTTAGGTAAATGTTGCTTGTGCTTATGGTGCACTCTACATATAATTTATTTATCATATACAAACTTAATTTTTGCATTTTTCCAGTTTTCTTTAATATTAACTATTTTTTCTCGGACCAAGCCAACTAAGAAATATTACTTTTTCATGTTCATAAATATATGAAATTAATTTTATATCAAAGAGAAAAGGTTGAATTTCCTTTCTTTTTTTATTATAAACCTTTAAAAAATACTAGATTATTTAATTTGATATCATTATCAATAAATTTACACAATTTATTTTTACTTATATTTGAGTGACGTTCATAAAGTTTGATATAAATTAATTTTATATCAAACTATTTTGATTTTTAAGAGTCAACGAACATAAGAGAGGGAAGAAGGTCAGCCTTTTAACACTCCCCCTGTTTTCTTTAAAGCCAATTATATTATGTCTAATTAAAGTTTGTACATTTATTATACTGATAAAAATTAGACACTTTTAAAGTTTTTTTTTTTTTGTTGGGCAATTCAAACACTTTTAAATTGAATTCTTATTTAAGTGAATATGAATAGTACTATTTACTTCAGTAATAAATTGTTTGTAAATAAAATATATTATTTATTTATTTATTATATATAAAATTTATTACATATTATTCTTTTCATTTAAATTTTAAAAATTTAAAAGTATTATTATTATTATTTTCTAAATTTGAGACACAAACTTATAATCTTCACAAATTATCAATAAAATTACAATCAATTCAAACTTCTTAACAAAATTATTATTTAAATTGATATCAAAACTTGAGCTCAAATAAAAGAAATAATGGAAAAAACTGTGTATATATATATATATATATATATAACATTTTCAGGTCTATTCAAGTGTTTATTTATTAACATGTATATATTATATTAAGTCGAAATATTTCAATATATATGTAATAAGTAGGTTGATTAACGGTGTTAATGAATCTATATTCATATTGCATTATGAACTCCATAATTTGAATCTTATCTCATATTATATATATACATATATGTGTGTGTGAATATCAAGTTACAGTTAGCCAAAAATGTAACTATCTGATTTAATGCAGGTGAAGTAATTGACAAGGAATCTAGGGTTCGCCTTCATTGATTAATTGTTTCTAGAACAGTGGTCATGGACGTAGACCTGTCAACTAATTAATGGACAGAGTCTTCGTTAAATAACTACGTACAACTGGATGCATGGATGAATTGATAATTAGGATATGCTCTGCCGCCTACATTTGTGACTCCAAAGCTTATCTCATAATATACATATGTATATATAATTATTAATATACTGGTTAAATCCTTGCCCAAATTAGCACGTAATATTAATGGAGAGTATATTAATAGTTTGCCTTTAGTACTATTATATATATTTTTTTTTTCTGTGGATTTCTTGTATGACTAACATATGCCAGCAACTTCAACGAAATTAAGTCATTTTAATCGGACTGATCATGACTGTTTTGTGGCTTTGCTGTCCTTTTCTGCGTTGTGTTCACATTTGAATCCTTCATCTTCTGTATCTTCTCTATTAATAATTACGTTGTCCATTTTTTATAAATTTGTTTTTTCTATGTTTTAAATTATTTTATGAGAATTTTTCATCATTTGAATATGTGTATATATATTTGGCTATTTTCTTATATTCATTAATTATTAAATTATGAAATGTAAATTTACGATGATGATTATTACATAATATAATATTTATTAGTAACGGTGAATAGATATATTAGCAGTATATATTTGTATATCTTTGATTATTCTTTATATATATATATATATATATATTTGTGTATCTCTTGTTATTCTACTACTATTTATATATAGCCGTTGTAACTAGTCTTTAGAATCTTGTGTATTTATATTTTTGAAAAAATGAGAATTATATAACCATTTTTATTGAATCATAATAAGATAGTGGTATAGTTTGTATCTTAATCAAAGAAGGAGATGGATGACTAAGTCATAGTAGGAAACTTAGTAGAAGAATTCTAATCTTAGTTAAATTTTGAGTAAATATAATATTGGCTTATCCAAGAAAAAGATATGAGAGACATGCAATTTAATTTTTAATACAATTATAAATATATTTTTGTTATTAAATCACATAAAATTTTAAAATCTTTTTTAATTTTTATTGTTTATTTTCGTTCATATAATTGTTTGTGTAATTGCGTATTTCAATCTCCAATTGGTATTAATGCTTCACATAGTTGTGGTAGACTGTCTGTTCACAATTGATATACACATGTATACTTAATTAATTTTCAACCTATAACATACATACACACACACACACACATATATATATATATATATATCTAGGATTTTCAGCAAAAAATAGTCAAAATACTATGGAAGTTTTGTATGAAGTATATTTAAAAAAGCATAATGATATATGTCCTTGACTATATATATATGTTTTTTGTTATGACGGATGTGAGAAAGATAACAGAAATGTAAAGAAACGACACACAGATTTGACGTGGTTCACCAACAATGTCTTGGCTACGTCCACTTAACAGAAGAGAGGAGAACTTTTACTGATTTTCAGAGAGATTACAGAGGTAGTTGTAGGTGACTACAATACAATGAATGCTTTACAAATGAACCTATTTATAGGAAAGATGGCAGCCACCTTTGAATATAAAATAGATTTAGAATATAAAATATTATATTAGTCAAATATTATAATATTTGACTAATATAAAATATTATAATAATAGATATTATAATATTTGACTAACTTCATAATCCCAAGGAGAAGTAACAGATTTGACTAATTCAAGGCATTCTAACAAATCTCCACCTTGACTTGAATTCTCTCACAATTTACCAGATGCACATCCTTGGTGCTAGATGTATCTGCTCCCCTCTCTTCTGCCATTTAACAGCTTGTAATATTTAGCAAGTCCAAACAGTGTTGGAACTTGCTCTGTGGAACTGGCTTGGTGAACATGTCAACAGGGTTGTCAGTCGTGCCTACTTTCTTCACCCCTTCTCCATAGCCCACGAATATTCCCCTTTTAGTCCTTGGCTCCAGCTTACCCTCATTGACATGATAGTAAGCTGTACAGCCAAAAACTCTCAGATTTGAGTAATCAGCAGGCTTCCTTGTCCACACCTTAAACGGTGTTTTACAGTTGATGCCTGTGTATGGTCCCTGATTTGTTCTGTAGCATGCCATTGTAACTGCTTCTGCCTAGAAGCGTCTAGTTAGACCAGCGTTAGAGAGCATACACCTCGCTCTCTCCAGAAGTGTCTGGTTCATGCGCTCAGCTGCACCATTCTGCTGTGGTGTATCCCTGACTGTGCGATGTCTAGCAATCCTCTCATCCTTGCAAAACACATCGAACTCAGACGAACAGAATTTCAGACCATTATCAGTTCGCAGCCTCTTGATCTTCTTCCCAGTTTGATTCTCCACTAGCGTCTTCCACTGCCTGAAGTTCTTGAACGCTTCACTTTTATGTTTCATCATGATTACCCAAGTCATCCTTGAGTAATTATCGATTACCGACATAAAAAATCTGTGACCGCCTAAAGACTCAACGCGAGACGGACCCCAGCAGTCTGAATGGATATAATCCAGCGTGCCCTTTGTTCGGTGAACCGCCTTTGGGAACTTGCTGCGATGTAGCTTTCCAAAGACACAATGCTCACAAAACTCAAGGCTCTTGATCTTGTGACCACCAAGAAGATCTTCCTTTGACAGAATCTGCAACCCTCTTTCACCCATGTGACCAAGTCTCATATGCCATAACTTGGTCAAATCATCTAGGTGAACCTCAGATGACGCAACCGCTGCAGAACCAGCAACTGTTGAACCTTGCAAAAAATACAAAGTTCCCTGTTTGACGCCCTTAAGTATCACATTAGAGCCCCTACAGACATGTATAACTCCACCTTCACCCTTGAAGCTGAACCCCTTACTATCCAGCAAGCTCAGGGATATCAGATTCTTCGTCATTAGTGGAACATGTCTGACATTGTGCAATGTGCAGAATTTACCATCATGCGTCCGAATCTTGATCGAGCCTATTCCAACCGCCTTGCAGACCGAGCTGTTTGCCATGGAGACATTTCCCCCGTCTATCTGCTCATAGGTTGAAAACCGCTCTCTCCTTCGACATATATGGTAGGACGCCCCAAAGTCAAGGACCCACACATCAGCATGATGCGTGTGTTCGCCTGCAACTAGAGTGATGTCCTCTTCAGAATTATCAATCTTTACGTTCAACGCAGACATCTTTCTCACCAGATTACAAACCTCGATTACCCGAGCTCTGATACCAGTTTGTTATGACGGATGTGAGAAAGATAACAGAAATGTAAAGAAACGACACACAGATTTAACGTGGTTCACCAACAATGTGTTGGCTACGTCCACCTAACAGAAGAGAGGAGAACTTTTACTGATTTTCAGAGAGATTACAGAGGTAGTTGTAGGTGACTACAATACAACGAATGCTTTACAAATGAACCTATTTATAGGAAACATGACAATCACCTTTGAATATAAAATAGATCTAGAATATAAAATATTATATTAGTCAAATATTATAATATTTGACTAATATAAAATATTATAATAATAGATATTATAATATTTGACTAACTTCCTAATCCCAATGAGAAGTAACAGATTTGACTAATTCAATGCATTCTAACATTTTTTAAATTATATATATTTTTAAAATTTAATGGTTGTTTTAATATATTAAGGATTAATCTCTCAATATTTACATAAAATAGGGATTAATTGTTTTTTAAAAAAATTTATAGACCAATTTTACAAAAGTTATATCATTTGAGATTGCTAATTTGACTTTTAAAAAAATATATTAAAACAATATAATCACATAAATATATATATATTTTTAAAAAAAATAAAAATTAACAAGTGTTTTAATAAAATTTTAAATGGAAGGACCAATTTCACAATATTTATATAGTATAAGAACTAATTCTATAAAAAACAGTTTATTTCGGGACCAATTTTACGAAATGTTCATAGTTTAGAGACTAATTTTTGATAAAAAGTCAATATATATATATATATATGGACATTTTATATGAGGAGAGATTCAAATATGGATGCATGATTTATTTGAGTATTTGAATAGTGTGTTAAAAGAATATTGTGCATTACTTTTCAAGACTTTATTTGAGTTATATATGATAAACTTTGTTCAATACTTTATCACACAGGCAGCACATGCTAGGTATCCATTTTCCTTTATAATATGGAGAAAGTATGTGAAATATTAAGCAAATTATGAAAATTAATTAACAATCTTCTACTTGTTACAATGGTCCATATTCAAAATTCACTATTCAAATGCCATTATAAATTTGTCCCGAAAAAGGCATATAGAGAGAAAAAAAAAAAATGCATTTGTTGTTTGTGTTTTTAACAGCATCTAAAATCATTTTGTCACAGAAATGCATACAGCATATGAATTTTTTAATTGAGATACAAAAATGCATATTTTTAAATCAAAACTAAAATATTTTATGGCATCAAAACGCATGTAGCATATGCGATTTTTAACAGAGATACAGAAATAAATTTGTTGTATACAAGACAAAAAAATTTGTCCCATAAAATACATATGGCTATGTATATATACGATTCCAATATATATGCATTATATATAAATTTATAGCCATATATATATATATATATATATATATATATAAATGTATGCAATTACATGTTATATCTATCTATAATTTTTTAAACTTTAAAAATCAAAAACATTATCTTACTTAGATATGAAAAAAAACAACTCATGTAGATTATGCGATTTTAGTATACACGTGGATTTATGTTAAAAAAAATTTGAAGACCCTAAAAACGCATTTGAAGTATGCGTATTTATGGCAAAACCGTCATAAATGAAATGAATTTAAAAGTATTGACTTTATTATTATGCCACCTCCTTCAAAAAAGTATTAACAGACACACTAATGGAAGTACTGTACGAATTAAGTAATTTTGGTTGCATTTAGATTTTTTTAAAAAAATTTATTTTATTTAAAAATTAAGATTTTAGACACACTAATAAATTTTATAATTTTTTTTTAAATTTTTTTTGTGCAACTTCCTTTTTTCTAAAAAATTCCGGCAGTTTTTTTTTATTCTCGGAGTTTGTTTTTGTTCTTTTTATGACTGAACTTAGAATTTATCTAAGTTGCCTACATATCCTGCGAAGGAATCAAGTTGAACGTAGTTCAGAGTTGTAGTTTAAACTCGTGTATCAAATAAGCCTTCATTTCAGCATTGCATACAATTTACACTCGTGTTAAGGAGCTTCCATTTCAACATATTAGACAGTTTACACTCGTGTCAAGAAGCCTTCTTTTAAGAAAACTTCTTTCAACATTGTAGATAGTTTACACTCGTGCCAATGAGCCTTAATTTCGTTATTGCAGACAATTTGCGCTCGTGTCAAAGAGCATTCATTTCATCATTTCAGACTGTTTACACTCAAGTCAAGGAGTAATAATGCATTTGCATCCATACCATGGAATTAGTTTATACTCGTATCAAGGAGTTACAATGCAATTTAACCTCGTGCGTGTTGGAGGATTTTTGCAACATCATACGAATAATTTAATCTCGTGTTGAAGAGTTTTCATTTCATCATTACAGATAGTTTTACACTCGTGTCAAGGAGCCTTCAACAATGGTAAATAGTTTATACTTGTATTATAAGGAGTAACGTGCAGTTTAACCTCATACATCTAAGAAGAGTTTGATGATTTGATTTCACACATTGCCAACAGTTGAAGTTGACTCTTCATCTTCAAAGGGAATGTTGCCCCTACTTTGTTTTTTTATAGGCAATGATACTTTTTTTGCTCCTTGATTTGTGTTGGATCTATCAACAACTTGAGATTGTTTCTCAACAACTTTGACTGCTCCAAGATCATTGCATTCTTCTTTTTGATTGAAGGTGTCATCTTTGTTTGCCTCCTCAGCTTGATTTTGTGCAGGTTGACTTGACTTACTATTGATGTTCATCAATTGATCAAAGATGTAATCTTGCTTTGCTCACTGCATAGCAAAGTCTTTCACCAACATTGTCAAATTTGACAACTTATCTATTATCAATGAAGCATTTGTCAAGGATGTTTGCAGAAGACTCTTTATTGTCATCATCACTACTCCTTTGATCTTGAGGTTGATTGTCTGCGATAACGTTCTTTGAATCAACTTTGTTGATACCGTCGTATGCTATAATGTTCTTTGAATCAACTTTGCTGATGTCATCGTCTATGATAATGTTCTTTGAATCAACTTTGTTGATGTCATCGTCTGCGACAACGTTCTTTGAATCAACTTTGCTGATGTCATCGTCTATGATAATGTTCTTTGAATCAACTTTGTTAATGTCATCGTCTGCGACAACGTTCTTTGAATCAACTGTGCTGATCCCATCGTCTGTGACAACGTTCTTTGAATCAACTTTGTTGATGCCATCGTTTGCGACAGCGTTCTTTGAATCAACTTTGTTGATGTCATTGTTCGCGACAACGTTCTTTGAATCAACTTTATTGATGTCATTGTTTGCGACAATGTTCTTTGACTCCATTGATCTCAACGAAAAGAGATGAGCGGCAGAAATTATCCCACTGGGCGTGCTAATTTGTAAACAAATTTCCTTTGAATATTTCTTGTAAAATGAAAAATTATAGAAAAAATATGTTACGTGTAATAAAATTATAAAATAATGTTTATGAGATCCTATTTCTATTAATATGTTGATTAGATCCATCGTGGGCTCGAAGATTCTATTATCCAAATGGATCCTTTATATATATATCTTCCATGATCTTAGTTTATATATATATATATATCAACAAAAAAATTTGTCCTTGTCAAAATCATTGAATAAGTTTGTCCAAATTTTGGATAATAGGTGATAGCTATGTGTAAATTATTACTTTCATAAGCTTCAAAATGAAGCCATTAGAATTTTCAGAAGGTACTGCACAATGAAAATGATACATAAAGATAAATAAAAAATAAATAAAAATAAATAATATATATATGAAAATTGGAAGTGCTTTACAAGTAACGGAAGATTATGAAAGGAACCACGTGCGATGACAATATGTTTGATTAAAGTTTCCAAAAAAGTAATTTAAACAAAATAAAATGATGTCTCCCTCCGAATTAAACTTTGTAAGAATACCTAAACAAATAAACTCTTGAATTATTGGTTTCCGTGCCTTTTATGTACCGAAAAGTTTCGACAATAATAAGGAGCAAGAAAGGTTGTTATAGAATTAGTTATACAACATCCATGATAAATCAAGTTTTTCCCTTTTCATGCTTCAAAGATTTGAAAATGTTAAAAAAGGTTAAACATTTTAATAATTTTTTTATAATAAATGTTCCCTTACAATCTGATGTTCATTAAAAGAAGTGAGAAGATCTTGTTGATCGGTTCTTAAATCCTTATCCAGATGTTAATAGTGAAACTATAACTGAAGAAAGCTGAAAAAATATTTGAAGAAATGTTTTTCAAAATAATTGTATCAACAATTGAATATATATATATATATATATATATATATATATATATATATATATATATAATTCAAATATTGAAATCTTTTCATATTTTAATGTAACTGTTCTACGTCAAAAATTTAGATTTGGGACATCGTTCTACATTTGAACAAACTCACCAGGAAAATTTTAAAAAATAGAAGAAATTTTTTAAAAAGGAAATTAAACAATACTTTTTTTTAAAAAATGTAGATATGAGTTAATTGATTGAATTATAAATGATAAAAATTGTCACCTACATTATACTTCTAAACATATTTTGTATAAGGTTTCTTTCTTGTTTTATCTGCACTCGTAAAAATGCAAAAGAAAAAAAAACCACAGATAAAATTAGGGATCCATGTTAATTAATTAATATAATGTTTACAACATGAAAATGATACCAAGAAGAGGACTATACGGCTCAGATATTTGACCGGCAACCGTGTGCATGGGAAGACTACATTTTACAACATGAAAATGATACCAAGAAGACTATACGGTTGAGATTTTTGACCTGCAACCGTGGGCATGAGAAAACTTTAGTAGTCCCTGTCCTACGTAGTCAGAAAATTTCAGCAATTTTAAGATATATCTAATTTATCTATAGGATCATTAGAATTTAATATTAAAAAAAGAAAAGGTAGGTAATTGTTTCAAAACTCTCACATGGAATATAATAAAAGAAAAAAAAGAAAAGAAAAAAGATTATGATCTTTAAGGAAAGAGAAAGTGTATCTTCTAATGTTTTCAATACTTTGACATCGTTTCAATGATTCACCTTTTCTTTTTAATTTTCAACGATACATATATTATATAGGAAATGAACCAAATTATTTCATTGAAACGAAAGTTTGGTTACCTTGTTGGTTTCGTCCTTCCTATCTGATTTTTTTAGCATTGATCATACCCTTCAATGAACCAGAGTGAATATTTAAAAGTGGGACTTGAATCTAGCCTTCATATGGGCGACACAATGATAGGATGATACTAGATATCACATCAACTAGATTAGAGAATGTAGTTTATATAATATCTACAAGATTGAGTTACAATGGGTTTGCTATCTGGTAAGGGTATCCCAAAAAAGGGGTACTCTGTCTGCATTGTTTTGGATATCTTGTATTGATAAAATACTAAAGTCAAATGTACAACCTAGAAGTAATAAACTAACAAAACTAAATAGAGTCCTCATGCCAGGCTGAAAGAAGTTAAAAGGATTTCTCAAGGGATCTTTCAACTAAGGCATGTGGAGAACTATGAAGTCCTATTGTGTGATTACACCACAACTCATGTGCAGTTAGATGATACAAATACCACCATCCATAAAAGGTTGGCTAGATTCGATTGTGACATAGAATATTATTAGCTACCCAACTAATTACATGAGTAATATCAAAAAAACAAAAAAATATTAATAAGATTACACCAAGACCTGCTTCGAAAACATACAATCCCTCGGTAAATGCAATGTGGTTAGGGTTTGAGTTTCACACCAGTAGCATAGAGGTGAGGAGATGATCTGTCTGTTGCGTATAAAATCCTTTGTCGCAATAGAAACTTGGACAGTATCTGAGACGAGTAAATAAAAAAAAAGTAATACGAGCAGAATAATAAAATAGTGACACCAAAATTTAACGTGGTTCACCCTTGAATATGGGCTACGTCTACGGGACCAACTCCGAAATAATTCTTCCACTAATAAAATATTAGTAGGCTTACAAGTGAGAGACTTTCCTAGAAACTTTCTAGAGACAAACTCCAAACGACTGAGATAAACCCAAAGCAGTGGTACTATAGTGTTACAAATACTATTCACAAAACATCACCATTTTGTCACTCCCCAAATATTTCTCTCCCACAAATTCCTTGAAGCGCAAAGATGCTTCAGAAACACATTCCCTAATCTCACCAAAAACTAATGAAGATTCAGAAGAACCTTTAAAAGAAATAAAGAAAAGAAAAGGAAGAAGAATGAAGAAAGTCTTTTTCTTCTCTCTCTATTTTTTTACGGAAAAGAAGCCCTCTATTTATAGGCAACATTTTCTTACATTTTCTCAACCGAATTTACCGAATTAAAATAATTTAAAATAAATTATTTTCTCTTATCATCAAGTGCCCACTATAAGGCAGGACCCACAACAATTCTCCCATCCCGGCTACATGGGGGGCTTCACCATTCCGGCTTCTTGTTGACTATATTCAAAATTTCCTTTTTGGAAGAGTCTTTGTCAACATATCTGATTCATTTTCTTCCGTGTGGATCTTCTTGAGTTCTAACAGTTTCTTCTCTAATACATCCCTGATCCAGTGGTATCTCACGTCAATGTGCTTTGATCTGGAATGAAAGGAGGAATTCTTTCTAAGATGAATTGCACTTTGACTGTCACAGAACAACTCGTACTTTGTCTGGTGGAAACCAAGTTCTCTCAGGAACTTTTTCATCCATAACAACTCTTTGCATGCCTCAGTTACTGCAATAAACTCAGCTTCAGTTGTTGATAGTGCAACACATTTTTGCAACCTTGATTGCCATGATACAGCTCCCCCTGCAAAAGAAATTAGGTATCCTGATGTAGACTTTCTAGAGTTAACATCTCCAGCCATATCAGCATCCGTGTATCCCACTAACATAGGTTTCTCGTCTCCAAATTTCAGACACAAATTGGAGGTTCCACAAAGATACTTAAAAATCCATTTTACTACAGCCCAATGTTCTTTCCCTGGATTTGAAAGAAATCTGCTCACAACTCCTACTGAGTGAGTAATATCTGGTCGCGTACATACCATGACATACATCAGACTTCCAACTGCTGAAGTATATGGAACTCTATCCATCTCTTCATTCTCTCTTTTTGTAGAAGGGCATTGTTTAAAACTTAGTCTAAAGTGATTAGCTAGAGGACAGCTAACCGCTTTAGCCTTGTCCATGTTGAACCTTTGAAGTACATTTTCAATGTACTTCTCTTGTGACAACCATAAATTCTTAGTGCTTCTGTCCCTTGTTATCCTTATACCAAGAATTTGCTTTGCTGGCCCCAAATCTTTCATGGCAAATGACTTGTTCATTTGCTTCTTCAGGGTGTCAATCCTAGAAATGTTTTGGCCAACAATCAACATGTCATCCACATAGAGCAACAAGATAATGAAATCATCATCAACAAATTTTTGCACGAATACACAGTGGTCTGAACTGGTCTTTGAGTAGCCTTGCTCCCCCATAACAGACTCAAACTTCTTGTACCATTGTCTTGGCGCTTGTTTCAGGCCATACAAACTCTTTTCTAGTTTGCAAACAAAGTCCTCTTTCCCTTCTTGTGCAAAACCTTATGGTTGTTCCATGTATATCTCTTCCTCCAAATCACCATGAAGGAAGGTTGTCTTCACATCCATTTGCTCAACTTCCAAGTCAAGACTTGCTCCCAACCCCAGCACTGCATGAATGGATGTCATCTTCACCACCGGTGAGAAAATCTCATCAAAGTCAATCCCTTTTCTTTGATGGAAACCCTTGACAACTAGTCTGGCTTTGAATCATGGTTGGTGACTGTGTTCCTCATGCTTTATCTTGAACACCCATTTTTTCTTCAAAGCCCTCTTACCTTTTGGTAATTTCACCAGCTCAAAAGTTTGATTCTCATGCAAGGACTTCATTTCATCTTGCATGGTTTCAATCCATTTTTCCTTGTGTTCATGATCCATGACTTCATCAAAACTTTCTGGTTCTCCCCCATCAGTTAGTAGCACATACTGATCTTCAGGATATCTAGTAGAGCGTTGTCTGACTCTAGTAGATCTTCTTAGAATTGGAGAACACTCTGGAGCTGGTGGTTGATCATGAACATTATCTTCAGAAATTTTTGAAACATCTCCAGTTTCTGGTTGATCATTGTCTTCAACTTATCTTGGTAGTGTTGTTGAAGGAATACACTGCATGCCTATTGTAACATCATTGGCCCTAGCAGTACTCTTCTTCCCTTCTTTGATACCTTCGATGGTCTCATCTTCAACAAAGACTAAATCACGGCTTCTGACAAGTTCCTTCAGAGTTGGATCATAGAATCTATAGCCAAGTTGGTCTTGATCATAGCCAATAAACACACACTTTCGTGTCTTGACATCAGGCTTGGACCTCTCATCCCTTGGAATGTGCACAAAGACTTTGCAACCAAACACCCGCAAATGATCGTAGGAAATATCTTTCCACGACTATACTCTTTATGGAGTATCAAACTGTAGGGGGACACATGCTGAACGATTCAGCAAAAGAACAGTTGTTAGAATAGCTTCACCCCAAACGTCTTTGATAACTTTGCATGTGAGAGTAGACATCTAACTCTCTCCATCAAGGTTCTATTCATCCTCTCAGCTAAACCATTCAACTGCGGTGTCTTCGGAGGTGTTGTCTAATGTCGAATACCATTTTACTTTGCAGTAAGCATCAAATGGTCCAATATATTCTCCACCATTGTCTGTTCGGATGTATTTCAGCTTCTTTCCCGTCTGCCTCTCAACTAGAGTTAGAATTTTTTTGAAAATATCTAACACTTGGTCTTTTGATTTTAGTAGGTACACCCAAGTCTTCCGAGAATGATCATCAATGAAAGTCACAAAGTATTGAGCACCACCAAGTGACTTTAACATTGGCCCACATAGATCTGATCAGATCCAACACATTCTCCATTCTTGAAGGAAGGGAACTTTTGAAAGAAACTCTATTTTGCTTCCCTGCTAGACAGTCACCACATTTCTTCAAATGGACCTGATCCAATCCAGGTAACGCATTCTTCTTGGCTAGACATGTCATACTTTTCTCACTCATATGACCTAGCCGCTTGTACCATAACTCAACTGTACTGTCATTCTCCACATTGTTCACAGCATCTTGGGAGAGCTTTTCATGCATTGTGTACAACTTTGAGTTATTCTTTCCTCTGGCCACCACCATGATCCCTTGGTAAGTTTCCATAGACCATGAATGAAGGTGTTGTAGAAACTTTCATCATCTAGCTTGCCTGTTGAAATTAGATCCAGGCGCATGTCTGGAACATGCCTGACATCTTTCAATACAAGTCTCGTACCATTATCTGTCTCCAGACAAATTTCTCCAATGCCTGCAACTTTTGACACTTTGTCATTTCCCATCTTGACAACACCAAAATGTCCAGGTGTGTAAGATGAGAAGAACTCCTTTCGTTATGTGACATGAGTGGTAGCAACACTATCAATAATCCAGTCGGTCTCATGGTTTGTAAGACTGATAGACTCCTCATCGTCAAAAATGATGTTGAACTCTTCGACAACGTTTGCATCTTCATCATCACTGCTCTGGCATCCGTTGTTCTGCTGTTCTTGTTTTAACTTCTGGTAGAACTTCTTGATGTGTCCTTTCTTCTTGCAGTAATGGCACTCCACGTTTGCATGCATGTTTGACTTCCCTCGGCTCTTGCCCCTCGGTTTTGGACCACGAAATTGATTCCTCCCTCTGGATTCTGCAATGAGAACATCTTGTTGCAATGAGGAAGATCCTTGTGATCTCCGCCTCATTTCTTCATTTAATACTCCACTCTTCACAAATTCCATGTATAGTACGCCGTTTGGTGCAGAATTTGTAAGTGAAATCTTCAAAGTGTCCCATGACTCTGGCAAGGAATAGAGTACAACAAGAGTAAGTAATTATCATCAAACTTTATGCCCATCCCTAGCAATTATTGCACAATACCTTGAAGGTTTTCAAATGATTTGCCATTGATGCACCTTCTCGGTATTTTAGTTGGATAAGTTTTGTCAAGAGAAACATCTTGTTGTTGGCGGTTTTAGAGGAATACAAATCCACTAACTCGTTCCACAAAGTTCGTGCATGAGTAGTCACATATGTGGTTGTACACGTTGTCTTCGACAAATTGTCGGATAAACCACATACTTGTTCGTGCTCAAACGCCCACTCCTCGTCCGTCTTACCATCTGGTTTGATAGTAGCAAACACATGTAAATGCATCTTCGTCACAAATAGGAGATCCTTCATTTTGTTTTTCCATATGTGGTAGTTTGTGTCATTCAAACTTATCATCTTGCTTGTCTTCGCCTCCATGACTATTTTGACACTTTAAAATAGTAAATATGAATTCACTAGAGTAAAGTACTATTGAACCAAAAAAGGCAAACGTTTCTGATGTGGAAGATCATCCAAAGTTGCAGCCACAAAGCATACTTAGAAATGCCAATTAGGCTTTGATACTAGTTGTTGGGTATAAAACCCTTTGTCGCAGCAGAAACTTTGACAGTATCTAAGACGGGTAAACAAAAATAAAGTAATACGAGCAGAATAATAAAATAGTGACACCAAAATTTAACGTGGTTCACCCTTGAATATGGGCTACGTCTACGGGACCTACTCCGAAAGAATTCTTCTGCTAATAAAATATTAGTAGGCTTACAAGTGAGAGACTTCCCTAGAAGTTTTCTAGAGGCAAACTCTGAACGATTGAGATAAACACAAAACAGTGGTACTATAGTGTTACACACATTATACACAAAACATCAAAATTTTGTCACTCCCCAAATATTTGTCTCTCTCACAAATTTTCTTGAAGCGCAAAGATGGTTCAAAAACACATTCCCTAATCTCACAATGAAGATTCAGAAGAACCTTCAAAAGAAATAAAGAAAAGAAAAGGAAGAAGAATGAAGAAAGTCTTTTTCTTCTCTCTCTATTTTTTACGAAAAAGAATCTCTCTATTTATAGGCAAAATTTTCCTACATTTTCTCAACCGAATTTACCGAGTCAAAATATTTTAAAATAAATTATTTTCTCTTATCATCAATGCCCACTATGAGGCGGGACCCACAACACAGTCTTCTCCACAAAAGGCTAGCTATTGGCAACACATTATGCATGATTGTCCACAAAGTAAGCAAGGGTCTAGATTACCCTTAAAATGAGGGTTGTGATACAAGAACTAGTTTGCTGCAATTTTTTCCTAACAACCCCCTCCATGGATGTGAAGAGTACCAAATATTCTTACCCAACATAAGAGTTAGTCAACCACCTTACTTTAGTAATCAACACTTGACTACTCAATTCACGAGGTTGCATAATGATCTATCAGGCGATCAATAAAATGAGGGCTTTATTCAACAGCCTCAGACTCGGGATTCTCAACTAAGCACCCCCCGCCCCCGAGGTGTAAGCAGGTAGATCTTACGCCAAGTAACCATAGGAAGTCCCCATTCTTTCTATGTACGACTCCAAAATAATTGGCAAGCCAAACGGTCTAGATGATCCACAGCTCCCTTCGGTAATAACACCGACTGCATGGTGCGGGCAAAACTATCAAGGATGTACGTAGAAGTAGAGCTCGAGCAGTCTTGAGAAGGTCTTTGAGCTTCTAGCCCGCTAATCATTTGTCCACCTTCTCCACCAAAAAATTATACTGACTGAGCCTCATGTGGTCATGGAGTAGGGGGATGCCCAAATAGCTGCCCAAATCTTTAGTTCGCAGAACTTTAAACTCTAAGCAAATCACATTTCGAATAAAACTCAGGGTATTTAGTGATAACCAAATTCTAGACTTGACCCAATTTACATATTGACCCGATACTGCACAAAATGTAGCCATGATGTGTTCCATTGTTCTAGCTTGAGAGAAGGAGGCTTCGACACATAGTAACAAATCATCTGCAAAAGTTTCTATGTTAATGATATAGGTGTTCAAATTTTAGAACTCCCTACCTCGGAGATGGACTGTCCCAACACCTCCATACACACGGCAAAATAAGGGGACAAGGGGTAATCCTACTTAAGGCCTCAGAACAGAATGAAAGCCGAAAGAGTTTCTCCATTCCAACAAACATCTAAAGAAGAAGATGATATAGTCTCCATGACAAGCTCACGAAATTTAGAATTAAATCCCAAACATTTCAACATCTCTTGGAGAAAGCTCCACTCGACAAGGTCGTAAGCTTTTTCAAGATCAACCTTAAGGATAAATCCTGAGTTATTTCCTTTATGCTACATAAGTGAGTTAATCGTCTCCTGAGCCACTACAATGTTATCAATAGTTGTTCTCCCATGTATGAAATTAGATTGGCATTGTCATGTTAATTTTGACATTAACGGTTTCAAGCAGTTAGCAATAACCTTTAACACAACTTTGCCTAGTATGTTGTATAGTGATATGGGTAAGAAATGACTCAATTATTCTGGGTTTATGCATTTGGAAAGCAAACAAATTAGAGATTAATTAGATCCCTGCAAAATTTTCCATTTGCAAAGGTACTAAGTACGAATGTTGTCACTACTAGGCCAACGACATGCTAAAATTTCTAGAAACAATTAGAAGAGTAGCCATCTGGCCTTGGGGTTTTCGATATGCACAAATCATATCACTTTTTAGCATGTTTTTAGGCACAATTTAGGGAGAAATTGGAGTTAAATCGTTCCCAATTGACTGTTATTAACGTAATTTCACAATTTTTGTGATTTTGGAAGTGTCAGGTGAAATATGCAAGAAAATGGCAAATTTCGGGGTAAAAACGTGATTTTCGGAAGTTCAGAAGTCAGGACGGGCGTCCCAAGACCAGGACAGGCATCCCAACCTGGTCAAAGTACCGGGATGGGCGTCCAGGACCCAGGAAGGGCATCCTGACCTGGTCAATAGGTTGGGACGGGCATCCCGAGCCCCTGTACAGACTCCCACATCGTTTTCTGCATAAAAACTCACTCAGCTCTCCTGCTATAAATACCCCAGGCCTTTCATAGTTGAATTCATCCCTCTCCACTTGATCTAAATCATTCAGTGACTTCAAGTATACATTTTTCTATAGTATACAAGTCATTGAGTGATCTCAGGAGTTTCATTAAAGTAGTTTAGTATACGAGAGTTTCTCGTTTTCTTTGCTTTCAGAGAGCCTGTCTCAGAATCTTAGATTACGACTAGATAGGGTTCATTTTTGGTATCACAGAATACCAGGATTTCTGCGTGTTCTTAGTCAGATTAGGGCAATTTGCTTAAGCACGGGATGTAAGGTAAAGCAATTGCTACTAGGTCTGAGGAGCGTTCTCTGAAGGCTCTGTCGCGTAGAGTAGGATCGAGCAATCAGAAGCGCACAGGAGTTGCAGCACCGGCTGGACCTTCATAAAGCGGTGACTACTTTATGATAGTGGGTCCCCTAGACGAGGTTCTATATGTTTATGAATTGTTTTATCTGGATATTGATTTGATATTGAATTTATATATCATACATGTTTTACAATTTGAGATGCTATCCATTTTCTCGGGAAGATCATAGAGCTAGAATTATCATTATGAATGTTAAATTGTCGTGTCCTTTTAAATTAAACTAGGGTTATAGACAACTCCTAACCAAGGTCTTAATCAGAACAGGTTTAGTTTAACCGATTGTAAAAGGTCTGCCAGATTAGGAAGAAATAACAAAACAGATCACTATGTTTGTTAGAGTACCCTAATAAAGCTGAGTTTGTACGCTAGGCCAATCCTATGGTTAAGTGGCATGATACCGAAGTGACATAGGGTACCGTTCATGGATACTTTAATCCGACAGATGATAAGGATCATCCCAAGGTAGGGGTGAATACACCAGGTAACTCAGATATGGTAAACAGATGGTTACATTTCATAATTGCCTTAGAGATCAAGATATATCTAAAATGTTCGAAGATAAGGTCAAACAAATTGTAATAACTGAGCTTAAATTGATGAATGCTTGTCTACTCATGAATGTTATATGCTTGTTATGGGTGATTGGGATCACCAATCAATCTCAAAGTATTGATTATTGATTGACTGATTAGATAAATAAGATGAATGTTAGGATTAAGGGATAGTTGCTACTAAGTCGTTACCAGTTCCCTGGGAGTACGATATTAATAAATTAAAATCGTAGATACTTTCCAAGAACTAGCTACACGATAGGTACTCTGCCTTATGTTCTGATTGATTAAGTGACAACAATTGAATGCTAAAGTGACAGTTAGTAAGACTCAGTCCTTAATTACTGATAATCGACATAGGTAAATAAAAGCCTATCTTTTTGCATACCAATCAGAACGCATCAGATTTTTGGCGCTGTTGCCGGGGAAATATCATAACAAATTTAGGATTCCTGATCAAAATTCTAGAGACTTATGATATGTAACGGTAGTAATCTATACCTTAGACATAACACTCACTTTAATCCGGTTAGACAATCAGTTTCCTGAAATATAGGGTTATCATAACTAATTAATTTTAGAAATTATCTGAAATTAAGAAATTTAGGATAATCAAATTTTAGAAAATTATTCTAAAACTTTATTAAGGAAATTTACATTGCTTTTGAACAAAACAAAAAAAATAAATTTTTTTTTTAAATTTTAAAAATTTAAATTTTAAAAATTTAAATCTTTTCTTTTCTTCTATAAATTTTATTTTCTGAAAAATATTATTTTCCAGAAATTAAAAGAAATAAAATTTTTCTTGTTTACAATTTTCCTGTTTGTTTGTTAATTTTCCAAAAAAAATTAAATAAAATGGAAATGAGGAAAGAATATTTTTTCTTAGTTGTGAAATTTTGGCTTAGGTTTTAATTTGGAAGAAATGCCATTTTAGAATTTTCTTAGGTCATGCTGGCTTTTATAGATGGACGAGTTATGAATTGATTTTTATTTTTTTTCCTTAATAGCCAAACCGTTGAATATTCTAATGAGAAAGGATGATCCTTTTGTTTTTGATGATAAATGCATGAGATCATTTAAACCAAAAGGAATTACTGCACCCATTATGACATCACCTAATTTGAATTTGCTTGTTTGATATTGATGTGAGTAATGATGCAGTAAGGATTGTTTTAGGAAAAAGGCATGATTAGAAATTTCATGTTATATACTATGCAAGTAAAACCTTTGCTGATACCTAGTAGAACCATACCACTACTGAAAAGGGATTACTAGTTGTTGTATATGCTAATCGATAAAGTCATACCTAATTTCATCTAAAATGATAGTACACACTTATCACTCTGAGATATTTGTTCAATAAAACTTATACTAAACCAAGATTGATTGAATTTGCTATAGAAAAAAGGGAATAGAAAAAGGGCTGAATATCTAGAAAGCAAACAATTGGTCTAGACCAGAAAATCCTGAGTTAGAGGATATGGATGAGATACTATATTTGATAAATTATAATTTTTTTTGGTTGAGAATTTATTTGCATTGTTTGCTATGTATGATAAAATCTCCTCCGTGGTTTACCGATATTACAAACTACCTAGTCGCTGAACTGTTCCCAAGTGATATGACTTATCAGTAGAAGAAGAAATTCTTTGTTGATTTGAAATATTACTACTGGGAAGATCCCTTTTCTATTTTGAATCGTTGTAGAGTAAGTGATCAGAAGATGTGTCTCAGAAGACAAAGGCCACAAGATTATGGAGCATTGCCCTAAAGAATCTACAGGAGACCAATTGACTACTATCAACACTGTCCGGAAAGTGTTGGAAGCAGGATATATTTGGCCCACAATATTCAACGAATTCTGTATCCTTGATACAGTCCAGCAATGCTTGAAAATTAAAGGTAACACGTCTTCCCGAGATCATCTACCCCAACAAGGTATACAGAATACTGAAATCTTTTATTCGGAGTATTGATTAGATCCTTTTTCTTTCTTCCTTCTGGCAACAAGTACATCATAGTAGCTGTAGAACACTTTCAAAATGGCCTGAACCACAGGCATTACCTACTAATGATGTTAAAGTCATGTGCATATTCTGTGAGAAACTGTTTTCCAAATTCAGACGTGCCAATGTCCTGATAATTGATAAAGGGTTGTCCACCAGTTAACTCAGCTAACGCTTCCTCTGATGAGCAGTTAGAGACATTAATAGCCAATGATAACAGTCAAATTAATGCCTTTCAGCAAAGAAGAAACGTTCAACCTATGTATCAAATCTGTGAAGTTGCCAAGTACCACACTTTAGCAGGGATTGCTATGGGAATGGAATACTGACCATTCCAAAATAGGTAGGAGTAGGTTGCTGCAGAATGCTGCTCCAATGGGAAACACATACAAACCCTACCGAAGAAATCATCCGGGATTTAGTGGGGTATACTCTGGAGCTTAAAACTTCCAGAAAATACCACCACAACAAAGTCCCTAGCCACAGAATCAACAGAGGACATGTTGTTAATGGTCAGACTCGTTTACTGTTACAGAAGTGTCGTCATGGGAAGCTTGTGTTATAATGGACCAAGACAACACTACTAAAAAGGTAAACATGCAACAATTAAAGCTATACAAGTGCAAGCAAGTGACTTACAGACCATGCAGTATCAATCGATCGATAGATATAGAGGAGTTTGACGTTGTATCAGGAGTATAGCTGTGGAGGAGCTTGCGTCCCTTGCATACTAGTCAGCTATGTGAAACTTCCCTGAGGAAGTCTCAACTATTTGGGCCCAGATCTGCACCATTGGAGCCCCCTACCACCATAGCTTTGCCAAATCTTCAGGTATCTTTTCTGGCCTTCGATACTTGCATGCAATACCATCACAGGTAGACACACCCTCCATACGAAGCACACTGCAAAGTCAGCAGCTCCAACATTCAGAGCTTACAGAGTCGAGGACATTTCAGCAATAGCACATGACTGAGGTGAAGAGCCAATTGACAAATCAGAGAAGACCCTTCTGCTCGAGACATGAAGGGAGTTTTTCTAATCCTCATCTTCCTCTACTTTTATTTTGTTTTCTTTTAATTCTTATCTTCACTTTGTATTCTATTTTGTTATTTCTATTACCTTTTTGCTTTGTTATTTTATTTTCTTTCTCTACCCCTTAGTTAGTCAAATAAGTGTGGTGTAAGAGTTTTATGTTCATTTTGATTTTTGTTTTTTCAAATAAGTGTGGGGTGATTAGATATGCATGAACACTGAGGACAGTGTCACACTTAAGTGTGGGGTAGCAGTGCACTGTGCACTGTAGTAGCAGTAAAAGTTTTGCATGTTTTCCCATATTTTCACTAAAATTGCACCCTTCCAAAACATTTTCAAAATTTTTCACTCTTTCAGACTTTAAAATGCAGTTATGATTGGTAAAGAAATGCTTATGTCTATGATATGTAAGTAGAGCATTATGATCGGTAGGAAACAACGTGATAACTTTATTGAATTCATCGATTAGAAATAAGGAATTCCTGATACTTGAGCACTAGTTTGGATTAGAGACATCAACCAAATACCTTTTCAAGATTTAGCTAAATAATATTAGACCAGTTGAGGATACACTAGCAAGTTAAATGACTAGATGATACTCTGAGCTGAAGTGAAAAAGTCAAATAAATAGGGTAGTTTGCAAGCGTCCTTTGCTACTCGAGCACCACTCCTTAAGGGAACTTAAAGCCTGATGCCCTAAGGTCATGTAGATCTGGGAGTCATCGGAGTGGGACTCGCTACATGGGTAGTTAAAGTTGATGTGAATCAATCTAAAAATACATAGCCCAATGTGTTCTTATATTGAAATTTTCAATTGAAAAACCTTGTCACCAAAGCTCAGAACTTATAAGGTTGTTTGTTGCTGGTATTTCTAGCGATTGGTCGAAGTATTATCTGGTAAGAGTTAAGAGAAGACTATATTGTGTTGACAATCTAGTCTGAACTTATACGCACACTACACATCAGGAAGACCTCGTGACTAAGAGTGGAGTTCAGTCTAGTTATTAAATTGTTAACCCTACCTGAACATGACAATCTACTAAAGACATTTGAAACCTTGTCATGATAACTTAACCAGTCAAACCTGTTTTGTGAATCATCTGACTCATTGATCAATTTTGGAATAAAAACATTGCTAGGAATTTTAAGTGACTCCACCTATGATTTAAAATCAATAATTTCATGTAGACTTTGCTTGAGGATAAGCAAAAAGCTAAGTGTGGGGTTATATGATATGCACAAATCATATCACTTTTTTAGCATGTTTTAGGCACAATTTAGGGCGAAATTGGAGTTAAATCGTTCCCAATTGACTATTATTAATGCAATTTCACAGTTTTTGTGATTTTGGAAGTGTCAGGTGAAATATGCAAGAAAATGGCAAATTTAGGAGCAAAAATGTGATTTTCAGAAGTTCAGAAGTCAGGACGGGCGTCCCAAGACCAGGACGGGCGTCCTGACCCGGTCAAAGACTCGGGACGGGCGTCCAGAACCCGGGACGGGCGTCCAGGACCCGGGACGGGCGTCCAGGACCCGGGACGGGCGTCCAGGACCCAGGACGGGCGTCCAAGACCCAGGACGGGAGTCCAAGACCCAGGATGGGCATCCTAATCTGGTCAACAAGCCAGGATGGGCGTCCCAAATTTGGGACGGGCGTCCCGAGCCCCTCTACAGACTCCTAGATTGTTTTCTGCATAAAAAATCACTCAGCTCTCCGGCTATAAATACCCCAGGCCTTTCACAGTTGAATTCATCCCTCTCCACTTGATGTGAATCATTCAGTGACTTCAAGTATACATTTTTCTATAGTATACAAGTCATTGAGTGATCTCAGGTGTTTCATTCAAGTAGTTTAGTATACGAGAGTTTCTTGTTTTCTTTGCTTTCTGAGAGTCTGTTTTAGAATCTTAGATTACGACTAGATAGGGTTCATTTTTGGTATCACAGAATACCAGGATTTTGTTAGGAGATCCTAAGAGAGAGATTAGGGCAATTTGCTTAAGCCCAGGATGTAAGGTAAAGCAATTGCTACTAGGTCTGAGGAGCATTTTCCGAAGGCTCTGCCGAGCAGAGTAGGATCGAGCAATCAGAAGTGTACAGGAGCTGCAGCCCCGGCTGGACCTGCATAAAGCGGTGACTACTTTATGATAGTGGGTCCCCTAGACGAGGTTCTATATGTTTATGAATTGTTTTATCTAGACATTGATTTGATACTGAATTTGTATATCATACATGTTTTACAACTTGAGATGCTATCCATTTTCCCAGGAAGATCATAGAGCTAGAATTATCATTATGAATGTTGAAGTGTCGTGTCCTTTTAAATTAAACAAGGGTTATAGACAACTCCAAACCAAGGTCTTAATCATAACCGATTTAGTTTAACATACGGTAAAAGGTCTGCCAGATTAGGAAGAAATAACAAAACAAATCACTATGTTTGTTAGAGTACCCTAATAAAGCTCAGTTTGTACGCTAGGCCAATCCTAGGGTTAAGTGGCATGATACCGAAGTGACATAGGGTACTGTTCATTGATACTTTAATCCGACATATGAGAAGGATCATCCCAAGGTAGGGGTGAATACACCAGGTAACTCGAATATGGTAAACAGATGGTTACATTTCATAATTGCCTTAGAGATCAAGATATATCTAAAATGTTCGAAGTTAAGGTCAAACAAATTGTAATAACTGAGCTTAAATTGATGAATGCATGTCTACTCTTGAATGTTATTTGCTTGTTATGGGTGATTGGGATCACCAATCAATCTCAAAGTATTGATTATCGATTGATTGATTAGATAAATAAGATGAATGTTAGGATTAAGGGATAGTTGCTACTAAGCCGTTACTAGTTCCCTGGGAGTACGATATTAATAAATTAAAATCGTAGATACTTTCCAAGAACTAGCTACATGATAGGTACTCTACCTTAGGTTCTGATTGATTAAGTGACAACAATTGAATGCTAAAGTGATAGTTAGTAAGACTCAGTCCTTAATTACTGATAATCGACATAGGTAAATAAAAGTCTATCTTTTAGTATACTAATCAGAATGCATCAATTTTCAAACGACCTATTTGGAACAGTGTAATTTTAATCTCCTCCGATGATACTTTACAATTCATGAAATACACCGCTCGTTGTTCTATAGTCAAGAAGTTCTAATTAGAGAAACCTACAGGGGTTGTGGGTTCCTTGGAATACAATGACATGTAAACATCTCTAGTCTTGTCTTTCAGAATATGTTCATCCTGCTTCCATTGTCTCGATGCATCCATCAAACAAGTAATTTGGGACTGCCTTTTCAAATCAACGTATATAAATAAAAACATCCTTGTTTCGCTTGCCGTCTTTTTAATCATGTGATGCTAGATTATTCCTTCAAAAACTGCTCTTCCTGAATCAAAATTTCTTCCATTTCATCTTGTATCCTAGCCTCCAATTCCTAAAGATACACATTATTTGATAATGCAAGAGTTCTTTGAATACCTCCTATCCTGGCGATGCAACATTGCTTTCCTCGCAATATTACCAAAAATTGATCTACTCCACCCTTAGATTTTAGTCTACAACACTGTCAATTTGGTTTCCAAATCAACCTATACCATAGACCCCCAACATTGCTCCACTAAAGCTAGAAACGTATATAGGATGCTCCATCCGGGCAGCAAGGAGTTTGAAAGACCTATACCTCCTTAGCAGAGTACAGTTGACTTTGTAGACAAAAGTAAGGGAAGATGGTATGACCTTGTTCTCAATAAATGTTGGACATCACTATCCAAGAAAGAAGCAAGCCAATCCTCATTATCCCTCCTTGCTCACATATTATTCCATGTGAATTTCGGTCTCGAAAAACCTAAGTCTATGAAAGCACATTCTAGAGATTATATTAGCAAAGGGTTGAACTATGTGTGGCTGAACATGTTAGCCCCCTTCTTCGATGCAGACAACGCTTAATTTAAATCCCTAATCAATAATCAAAGCAAGGATACTAGTCAATTGAGCTTTTCAAAATATCTCAATAGAGCAGTCCAAAACAGTGCGTTTTGGGATGCATAGACAACTATTAAGAGTCACGAGCAACTTCGCCCTTGTCGGACTACCACATTCATTGCATGATTATCCACATAAATTAAATCCAGATTCACAATTGCATCATTCGACAAAACCTAGAAACCTCCAGCAAATCCTCAGGCCTTAGCACCATGGCACATATAAAACTTGGACCAAGACAAAAAGGAACTTGCATAATTACTATGAATACATGTTTCAACTAAAATTAAAATGTATGGCAAAACAAAATTTACTAAATTAGAGAGGTGGCTTACAAAATGTTTGAAACCTACACTTCTACAATTTCAAACTACAATTCATGCTACAGACATTTCATTCCAACATGAGATTGAGTTTCCACCTTCTTAGAGGCACACCTATTTTCTGAACTAATCAAATTCTCGCTAGCATACTACTTTCCCTTACTAGACTAGGATCCCACCTTGCCCGAAGAATCACCCCTAGTAATCAATGAAGAAAAAATTGTTGCTTTGGTGCTGTCTTGGTTATTGAATTTATTGCAACTGATGAAATTGAGTGGATTGATTCAGACTGGGCTACTGAGTTAGAAGTTCGGTTCCCCCCCTCTTGGACTTACCCTTCCCTTGGGTCGGGTTAGCTTCATGTATTGAACCCACAAGTGAAGCTGGCTTAGAGTAGCAAAAGCTTGGATCAACTTCTTCAAAAGGGGTAAAACCTGATCTAGATTAGATTCCTCCTTAAGCCAATCTAGAACTTGAAATTGAGATGCAGTTGGAATTTGTGGACCACCACTTGAACCCATCTTTGTCTATGGGTTGGCTCAATTTCTAAGACATGATTGTGAAGCTAGTTTGGGTTTAGTCTTAGACATGAATGCATTAGGAATTTTGCTCCATGCCTTCTCACCTATTTGGTCCATGTTTGTTGCTAGAGTTTCAGTAGAGGCACCTTTGTGATGCAGCAACCTCTTCCCAGCCCTGCTAGATTTGGCTGCCTGAGTTGCCTCTCGTTGGTGGGATGCTTGGAACATCTAGGGTCTAAAAGTAGAGGTGTCCTCTGTTGGTGCTGGTGACAAAAACAAGGAGAGAATTTCTAAAATGTTTTCTATGAGTCATTGTTGAACAAAAGTACAGTATATATAGACACTAAAACTAATCAAATCCCTTAATTCTACACTTGCTGCTGAGAACTTTGTGCCTTTGGTGGGTTAAGGCCTTTGTAAAGACATCAGCCACCTGAAGAGAAGTAGTAAGATGAGGAAGAATGATAACACCTCGAGTAAAGGCATCCCTGATGTAATGACAATCCACCTCTATGTGTTTTATGTGTTCATGATATATGGGATTTGCAGCAATGTGAATAGCACTGATATTATCACCATGAAGTGGAGTAGGAGCACTTGAAGGAAATCCAAGTTCGGAAAGAAGGCCACGTAACCACACAATTTCTGAACACGCAGCAGACATGGCTCTATACTCAGCCTCAGTAGAAAATTTAGACACACTATCCTGCTTCTTGCATTTCCAAGAAATCAAAGCATCTCCAAGAAAAATACATCATCATGTGGTAGACCTCCTAGTATTGGGGCAGCCAACCCAATCTGCATCACAATATGCAGTCAAATGAAGATCAGATTTTGTGGAAAAAAATAACCCACAAGTAGAGGACCCAATTAAGTATCGAATTATACGACGAACTGCAGCAATATGGAGATGTCGAGGTGATTGCATAAATCTGCTAACCTTATGAACAACATAGGAAATATTGGGCCTTGTAATTGTTAGATAGATAAGACTACCAACAAGTTGCCTATACAAAAAAAGGATCTGGAAAAAGTTAGACTTCATCTTTTCGGTATTTCACATTTACCTCCATGGGTGTATCAACAGCAGTAGCACCCTTTAAACCAGCGAGCTCTATGAGATATTGGATATACTTATGTTGATTTAAGAACAAACCATGATCTCCAGTGTGAACTCCAGTCCTAAAAAATAAGTGAGATCACCTAGATCTTTCATTTTAAATGTCCTATGAAACATATTTTGAAGCTTAGTGATCATCCCTTTATCATTACTAGTAATGATAATATCATCAACATACAGCAAGAGAAAAACCATACCAATGGTTGTCTTGTGAAAGAAAAGTGAAGAATCATATTGACTTTGTGTGAATGAAAAAGTAAGAAAAGTGTTCCGAAACTTCTCAAACCAAACTCTAGGTGCTTGCTTTAACCCATACAAAGAACATCTTAGTTTGCAAACCTCATGAGCATTCGTCATTGACATTCCTGGTGGAAGTTTCGTGTAAATCTCTTCCATAAGATCCCCATTCAAGAAGGCATTTTTTACATCCATCTGATGTAAAGCCCAAGATTGAGAGGATGCAAGAGCAAGTATGGTTCTCACTGTAGTCATCTTAGCAACTGGAGCAAACGTTTCTTCATAATTGAGACTATATTCTTGTTTATTCCCAAGAGCAACCAATCGAGCTTTATAGCGATCTAAGGAGCCATCAGACATGAGTTTCACATTATAGACCCACTTACTACCAATGGGCTTAACATGTGGAGGACATGAAACAATGTCCCAAGTGTGATTTTTTTCAAGTGCTTGAAGTTCTGCTTCTATTGCTTGTTGCCAACACTGATGTTTCATAGCCTCTATATAACAAGTAGAGATGGAGATAGAAGATAAAACAGTAGTCATAGCCACAGGAGGTGAAAAACCATACCTTTCAACAGGTTTGTGAGGTCTAGAGCTTCTACGAAGCTGAGGGGGGTCACTCGAAATAGAATCAAATGTCGCAGGTTGATGGGAAGGGACCATAGGGAGACCATCAGATGCAGGAGGAATGCGTCTATGATAAACATAACCAGGTTTAAATCTTTGTAGAGGTGTTGGTGAGGTAGAAAAATGTGGTAAAGTAGATAAAGAAGGGAGTTCTGAAGTCTTTTGTGTGCTAAAGAAAGGCCGATTTTCAAAGAAAATGATATTTCTAGAGACACGAGTGCGACGTGCATGAGGATCATAGCAAAGAAATCCTTTTTGGGTTCCAGCATATCCTAAGAAAGCACACTTAACAGATTGTGCACTAAGTTTATTCCTCTCATGGGTAGGAAGATGTACAAAACAAACACATCCAAAAACATGAAGATTAGAATAATTTGGTGCATGTCCAAATAAATAAAAATAGGGTGAATTATTGTTCAAGTTGGGGGATGGTAATCTATTTATTAAATAAATTGCAGTAGTTAAATCTTCACACCAAAAATGAGAAGGAACCCAAGATTCAATTAGAAGAGTGCGGACAACATCAAGAAGATGACGATTCTTTCTTTCAGCCACACCATTTTACTGTGGAGTGAAAGGACAAGAACGCTGAGAAATGATCCCATAAATTTGAAGAAATGATTGAAATTCATTTGACATATATTCCCCATGAATCAAATTGTATGATTTTGATTTTAGCATAAAACTGTGTTTCAATTAAAGCAAGAAAGACTTGAAACACAGAGAAAACTTCACTTTTAGTTCTAAGAAAATATACCCAAGTAAAACGAGTGAAGTCATCAATAAATGTAACAAAGTATTTTTAATGTTCATGAGAAATCACAGCTGCAATGCCCCATACATCAGTATGTACGAGGTCAAAAGGTTTGGTGGTACGAGTTTGATGTAATGGAAAAGGAAGTATTTTACTCTTACCAAGTTTACAAGATGCACAATCAATAATATCACTGTTAGAAGAAGAATTTTTATTTCCATGTAAACCAGATTTAAGTAAGACTCGAAGTACATGAGAATTTGGATGTCCTAAACATCTATGCCACACCTGATTATCACATTAGACAGCATTACAAGCAACATGGTTTGAAATTGGAAAGGGAGGTAAAACAAAGGAAAAAGACGTCCTATTTTAGGTCCCTTCACAATCATTTTCCCGGACACTTGATCCTGCACAAGACAACTAGAATTTGAAAAATGAATGGTATAATTATTGTCAACTAATTGCCCAACAGATATAAGATTAGTAGACAACTTAGGAGACACAAACACAATATTTAAGGAAGCTAAAATATCACCAACAGCTGTGATAGGTAAAGAATTGCCATCTGTTGTATGAAATTGAAGATTTCCAGTATATTTATGAACATTAGTTAAGGGCAAAGTAGTGTTGGTCATGTGATTAGATGCACCCAAATCAAAATACCAAAGCTTAGGATTAAAATTTTTGTTACCTGAAAGACCTAAAGCAGAAAGAGCAGAAACTATCATTTGTCGAACTATTTCAGGAGTAATAGTAGACTGACTAGGATTAGACACATTTGAAGGATCAACCGAGGCATTGTAAGTAGATTCAGATCTCTTTGGAGGCCGAATGAACAATTGTTTATGATATGCCTTGTTTTCTTAGAGTAATTGCAGAATCTTTTAGTAAAATTAGTGGAAATATGACCAAATTCTTTACAACTATAGCACTAGACATTTGTCATATCTCTGTCCTCCTGTAGAACTCCCATGAGCAGTGTATGCAACAGAAATTGGAGCAGAATTATGAGTTTTCTACTCTAAACAGTCGGTGTAATGAATCGTTGTTCTTCCCTAAGAAGCTATCCTACACAAACATCCAACAAAGGAACTGACTCTCTATTCATTAGGATATTTGATTGCTTCAAACTCGCCTCTTAACTTCATTAGGAACTGATCACGTTTGCTGATTTCATGGATAGTTTGTACAACAAACACTCCTTCAAGAGGAACATTTGCATATACAATACTAGTGTACTCAGCCCAAAAATTTTCAAAGGAAGAATAGAACTCTTGGACTGACATACTCCCTTGATTGAGTTGACCCAATTCAAGTTCCAATTGGAACCTTTGTGCTGTGTTGCTTTGGTTGTAAACTTTCTTCAAGTAGCCCCACATTCCTCTAGAAGTCTTATAAGGCTTGAGGTTGAGAGTATGGAGGGTTCCACACTTCCAATGATCCAAGACATAATCTGAACATCTTTCACCTCTCATTTAAAGTATTTCTCTTTCTCATTACTTCTGTTAGGAGCAGGATCAGTCCCATCAATATGACTCCCTAATTCTTTTCCCTTGACAAAGACCTCAAATTGGAATGACCAAGCAGAATAATTCTTACCATTAAATCGAACAAAAAATTGTTCAGATCGTTCCAAAGACATGATTCAATTAGAGAACAAGTCCAAGAAAACAAGAGATACAAGATAAAAAAACTAAGATCTTCGAGGAAGACAAGAAACTGGATACGAGAAGTACACGATCGAAACACTAAAATCTTGGAGGAAGACAAGAAATTGGACACAAGATGATTTCAGAGTTTTGGCTCTGATACCATGACAAAAAGAATGAGAGAATTTATGAAATGTTTTCTATGTGTCATTGCTGAACAAAAGTACAGTATATATAGACACTAATACTAATCAAATCCCTTAATTCTAGACTAATCAAATCCCTTAATCATAGTCTAATCAAATCCCTTAAACTTAGTTTTATCTTATGAAGAATTACAGAAGTAATTACAACAAGAATATACACAATAATTGTGAAAGAATCAAGAAATATACAATACACAATAAGGATAGAAAATATATTGATAGCTGGTGGCACCACCTCCGATTCTGGTGAGATCAACTTTGGGTATTCATCTCATTGATATCCATATTGGCCACATCCAAAATAAACAAGGTGCAACCCTTCATACTCTACTCTCTGAGTACTTCCCAACACTACAATAGCCAACACCAATGGTGCATTCAGGTTGATCTCAGAACAAACCTGCGCGTACCTCTCCCTTGAAGCTTCCATGGTAGTTGCATCTACCTTCATTGTTTGCCCAACAACATCCCACATTCAGAACAAAACCTCCTCATCAAAAAGTTCAATTGGCACCTCAAGAAACCTTACCCACATAGTCGTTGCCAAGATTGTTTTAGTAGATGGTTGGAACTTCAGGTGCTATTTTGTGACAATCTAATAATGGCCCATAATTACCCACATACCCCCTTCTAATACTCATAGATAATCTTCCCTAGAAAAGAACCAAGCTAAATAGAAGCCACCTTCTAGATCTATCAATTCATCCCCCATTACAGACCCCAGAGGTTCGATGTTCTTCGCTGCAGAACCCTAAAGATCACACAATATTTTGAGAATAAGGGTACCCCTTCATTGGTTGAATAGGCTAGTATAATTCTCTTTAGAAATATCCATTGATTTGGATGAAGTTATATCAAAGCTCTCTATGTCACTACTAGTATGGGTCATTAGTGTCAAACTTTCCTTCTCGTCCTCACCCATATAGTAATGAAGGGGGAGGGGGAGGCGGAGGGAACCCCATGTCAGTCTCATCACCAACCGCAGCAGAAAAGGTCTTGGAACCCCACTCATAGGGAATCTTGGAATCTTCACGAGGTTGAAGATTCTCTTCCACAATAAAGTCTATATCTGTAGGGGGAGCCATGTGAGTAGTGGGCTCCTGATGTTTCAGTTTTTATTAACAAGAATAGTGGGATCCAATGTGCCAAATCCAACAATAATAGGTGTCGCCATTGATTATAGACAAAAGAATATAGTTCAAAAGGTTTTGTTTATTTACTGTGTATACTTTAGAATTTTTACATATACATTATATATTTTCACATACACTATATATATATATATACATATATATATATACAGTATATTGGATATTACTTTGGGTAGTTACAACTACCTCTAACCATTTATTTTATGCAATCTCAATACTCCCCCTCAAGGTGGAGCGTGTAGAATTCGCATGCCCATCTTGACTAGAAGAAACTCGAGTTGTTTTAGCCCCCAAAACCTTTGTGAGAAGATGAGCTATCAGTGTCTTCGTGTCAACGTGAAGCGGCATGATTTCCTGTGACTCGACTCATTCCCTAACAAAGTAACAGTCCGTTTTCACGTGCTTTGTTCATTCGTGAAAGACCGGGTTATTAGCAATATGTCATGCCGCATTGTTATCACAGAAGAGAGGTGTAGGCCTATGTTGTCTTGCTTCTAATCCCTCTAACAACCAAAGCATCCACAGGATTTCACTAGTGGCGTTGGCTATGGCGCGATATTCTGCTTTAGCCGAGGAGCGAGAAACGACTGATTGCTTCTTTGATTTCCACGAGATAGGAGCTCCCTCCAAAAGAAGAACATATCCTATCCTAGACCTCCGAGTGAGTGAGCATCCCATCCAGTCTGCATCACAGTATGCTACCAAATCCATTCCTCCTTCTTTATGGAAGAAAATACCTTGTCCCGGAGTTGCTTTTAGGTAGCGAAGGACTCTCATGGCTCGTCCATGTGTTCTTAGGACGTTTACCGAGTAGGCAAGATCTGGTCTCGTGGCTTGGAGGTAGAGCAATCGGCCAATTAGTCTTCGATATTTGCTAGCATCGACACGAACGTCCTCTTCTCCTTTATCCACCTTCACATTCTATTCCATTGGGAAGGTGCATGGTCTACATCCTAGCATTCCACTATCTTCAAGGATGTCAAGGGTGTATTTTTGTTGACTTAGCACTATCCCGTCTTTGGTTCGAGCGACTTCTATCCCGAGAAAATACTTTAGTGGCCCGAGATATTTGATGCATTTTTTTTGTTTCTTTTTGTTTTTTTTTTGTTTTTTTTTGTTTATTCTTTATAGACCATCTTTGCACCTACCCGCTCCAATCAATTTCCTCGAATGCAGTCCCAGCCATATTTACGGTGCGTGGAGGCTCACTGTGTGCCGGTTTACCTTCAGCAGCGAAATGCTTCTGGAACTGCTCGTATTGCTCTTTTGTCAGGTTTTTAATCAGGTCCGGTTCTGTTTCCACGTAGACCGCCTTTGTTTTCACCTTTGTTTTGTTTATTCTTCACATTCCACCGTTCTGGGTAGCCGACTATCTTGAAACAACCGTCTCTACCACAGTGATCACAGTGACCTTTGTTTTCTTTTTGGCCAACTTGGTTCGGTGTCCTGCCGCTTTTTGCGGAGGCTTGGAAAGCCATTGTTTCATTCACGGGTTTCTTCCCGCCAGTTATGGATCTTTGCTGCTCATCCTCGGTAACGAGATGGTATGCATTTCTCAAAGATGGGATTGGTTTAGTGGCAAGTATTTGGGTTCTAATGATGGAGAACTCACCATCTAAACCCATAAGAAACTCATAGAGGTGCTCTTTTTCCTTGAGTTCTCTAAGAGATTTTCCAATGCCATAGGTACATCCATTGCATTTGCAAACCGGACCAGGAAAGAAGGACTGCATCTCATCCCATAATCCATGCAGTTTAGTGTAATAGGCTGAAACTGTCATCCCTTCTTGTCTAGTGTTCGAGATAGCCTGCTTCAATTTATACACGTGCAATGCGCTTTCTTTACCAAATCGTTCTTTAAGATCCTTCCAGATTTCTAACGCCGAATTGGCGTATTTCATGCTTCCTCGGATTTCTTTCTCCATGGTTGTAGTAAGCCACCCTTTAATCATCGCATCGCATCGCATCCATGTCATATAACTAGCATCTTCCGCTTCTGGCCTTTTGATGGTTCCATCGATGAAGTTGATCTTGTTCTTGGCGAACAAGAAATTCTCCATCTCTTGGACCCAATCAAGGTAGTTGTTGTCGGTCAAGGCATCGTTGACATGCATCTGCCTCGGTTAATCAGATGGGTGGAGATAGTATGGTGAGTTAGCATCGGTCTTGGCAAGATCTTTGTTTGCACCTTCTGCCATATGGGTGAGATGGTGAGAAAGACTTTTGGATTCGGGTTTGGATCACTGCTCTGATACCATAAAGAATATAGTTCAAAAGGTTTTGTTTATTTACTGTGTATACTTTTAGATTTTTACATATACATCACATATTATCACATACACTATATATATATATATGGTATATTGGATATTACTTTGGATATTACTTTGGGTAGTTACAACTACCTCTAACCCTTTTTTTTTTGCAGTTAGTAATATCTCAATAATATCAATATGCAATCTCAATATAGACAGTAAAGGTGCTAGCTCGTAGAGAAAGAAAGTAAAGTTATCATTCTAAAGTTTTATTGTCCTTGTCTATGATGTTAAAATAAAATTCCACTTGTAAAATTATTATCTATCCACGATTAATGGTTGACCTTTATTATTAGAAATTAGTACAACATTTACTATTAGTTTACAATATGTGCTATACATATTTGAAATAGTTTTCTCTATTACAAAAATAAAATAGCTAACGAAATTTTTATTATTATTATTTTTGTGTAGAATATAAGAATTTTTTTTATTATTCGAATGTGTGTAATATTCTGTCCTACATTGATAATTAAGTGATATGAGTGTCTTAATATATAAGAATAGATCTAAATAGTCATAATCAACTTAGAGTATTTTTTTTTTCTTGTATGCAATGAAAACAATATTAAGTAATTGATCTACACTCCTATATATATATATATATATATATATATATAATATACTTCCTTATTGTTTGATATTTAATAAAATATTATATTATTACATATTCCTATATATAGAGGTCTCCGATATTGAGTGCTCTAACTTAATAATAGGACTTTGGTTCTTTATATCTCACGGACATAGCATATCATTTGATTTTGGCTATATGTAGCCTTAGATGAACTCATCTTCTTTAAATTCTGAAAAATAAAAAATGATGAAGATGAAGATGAAGAGAACTAATCAGTAAATGTTAAAGGGAGAAACCTGATCAAATTTATTTTCCATTGATGAAAAAGGGTTATAGTAATGAGCTCTTCCATACACTTCGAATCTTCTAAACAAACGGAAAGAAAACATGCAGAAAATTTTTTTTTTTAAAAAAACACACAACAGAAAAATAAAAACCTTCACGAACATACCAACGATCACAAGTTTAAACATATAAATCAACCATGACAACCTTCATCTTGCGTTAACCGACTCTAAAACCTTTTTTAAATTTTCAAAGATATATAATCGTAAAAGCATTCACCAATTTGTTTCAATTGATTCCTAAGATAATTTTAAAAATTTCAAAGTATTTCTTTTATGAAACACTACAATCTTATATAAGTATCCATACAGAAATTGCACTTAAATCTGACATTTCTCTAACCATCACAACGATAATACTCTCTCATTTAATATTTTTCTTATATTTATCATAGAAATCAATATATATATATATATATATATAGATTCGTCAAAAATCGGTTTGACGCCACGTGTCGATTAACCGACGTCGTCTGATGCTCTCTCTACCAAATACCACTATCAGGGATGTTTATGTGTCGTGGGAAAATAACTATCTTGCAACGTTATGCCTGCAAAATAGAAAAGTTCACACGGAGGGTGGAGGGTCTCCGATGAACCCTCCGATGGTAAAGTCAATAGATTGACGATAGAGTGGATAATTCAATAGAGTTTTAGTAGAGTAATCTGGCCTTATCTTTTTACCTTTATGGGGGTGGTATTTATAGGAATAAACCACCCTAGAAAATAGGTAATTCAGGTATTCTGTTATACGTAATCTGGTAGTTACCAGATTATGTGGGAAAATCTGAGATCCCCTTTTTAGTAAGACGTTGGTGAGGATCTTTGACTGAGACCTACTGTAGAGTCAGATTTTGACCTTCGGAGAAGGTTCTAGAAGTGTGATTGACCAGTAGGTTTACCGCGAAGTGACCAGTGTGAGGTCTGTTCCCGCGATGTTGCTGACTTCGCCGTTAAGGTGTGGCGGGGTGGCAACTTAGTCCATAGTGGGGGATTGATGTATGACGAAGTGGGATGCTCCGCCATGCCAGGTGCACTGATACGTCGGCTCGGTGGGTCACACTAGTCTCATGTCAACATGGGGGTATTTTTATACCTCTCACTGGCCCCTCGTCGAAGCAGAATAGGGGGAGGCTTTTTTGTTTCGACGCTTTTGGGGAGGGGTAGGTGAATTCCTCGACGATGATTCGTTCCTCTGATGTAGAGTTCGGCCCCTTTGGTGGTAGTTCAGTTATCGAGGAGCCAGTTTGTCCTTGCGTGTGCAGAGACGTGGTGGCGTCGTTCGCACTTCCCCATGTGTGGGTAATGATGGCGCCACTCATGGGGAGTCAATGACTTGACGCTTGGTGTGACTGCAACCCGGTCACCACCGGGTTCGGGCGAAGCTAGCTGGGGAAGCTTCCCCATTTTTTGAAAATTAACTCCTCCTTGTTTTCCTCTATAAATAGTCCGCTCATTTCCTTCTGAGGGACTTTTGCCTTTCCTTCTCAAATTTTCTCCCAATCCTTCCTATAATCCTTTGCTTCCTTGATACTTTCCCGGTGATTTGCACTTCCTTTCGTGATTCCTTCAAAGTTCCTTCGCCTTCTTCGATCATCTCAGGTAAAGGGGGGCAATATTGTTGCCGACTTTTCTATTTTTTTGCTGTTATCATTTTTTCTTTTTGGGAGTTTTTGGGCTTTTGAGGGTTCTTGGCGTACTTTATTTTCTATTTTTGGCATTAAGAAAGCGGGCGTTTTCTGGGGAAAAGGTAGCTTTGGCCGTTAGAGTGGCTTTTTACGAACTGGTTGAATGCGGAGTGCGGAGACTTAGTTCTGATATGATTTTTGTTTACGCTGTAGATATGTTAGGCCCAGAGAGTTGAAGTCGAATCTAGCCCGTCCACGTCCACCTCGAAAACCAATTCTGTGAATGAGAGCTCCAGTACTAGAAGTGAGAGGAGTGCCAGTACTTCGAGTGGTGAGATTTCCAGCGAGTCGAGTGGGGGCGGGGGGAACAGGATGTTGACTCTGGACATGCTATGGAGACGGGTGATGGAGTCATCAAGGTACCGGTTGTCTAGGCTTCAACCGATGAATCCTTCACCGGTCTTACTATCCCAGTGGCTGTCCCCTTAGACCCTAGGGTGCCTAGGACCATTTATGGCAGAGTCACCGCCACAGGTTTGACCACTAGGGAGTTGCCTGACCCCAGCATCCTCTACGGTGAGGGTGCTGACTTCGACCATTCCGAAGAGCTTCCCAAGACCAGAAAAAGGTTGCGGGAGATTTCACTTTAAAAAACAACACCATTAGTTTAAAACTTCCCATGTTGTCTGCCGAAGTGGACCGAAGTAAGTTTAGGTTGATTCACTTGCAGGCATGTGGGGCCATGTCCGATATCTATATGCATATCCCTTATGACCATTTCCTTTCTAGTTTTAGCTTGGCTTTAGATCCCGCATTCCGTGATTTCTTGAACCTTGTTAAGTGTCAACCTACCCAGGTCCATCCCAACGGAGTTCGGTACTTCATTTACCTTACTGTGTTGTGTAGGCGGATAGGGGTAGAGGTCTCTGAGTTAATACTAAGAACCTTCTTCACTTTGCTTAGCATGAACAACCTAACTTTGTCACTTCGAGCCCGCCCTAGTGTAGTTACCCTTTTTGAGCCTCCTCCAAATAAAATAGGACAGTGGAGAGAGATATGGGTTTGTGGTGTGATTCTGACTGATATGCTAAAAATATGTTTTATTTACCATATATCGATTATGAATAATTAAGGACTTAGAATTACTAATTGTCACATTTAGCATCTATGTTGTCACCTAAGGCAAAGTACCTATTGTGTAGCTAGTCTGTTGGAAAGTACCTATGATTTTAATTTAAGAAATTATCGTACTCCCAGAGAAGTGGTAACGGCTTAGTAGCAACTATCCTTTTACCCTAACTCTCAGTTTATTATCCAATTATGCAATCATTCATCAATATCCTTTGATGAGAGGTTGATCCATTCTACACTAGGTTCAAGTTCATTAAGCATGCAAGAGTATTTTACAGACAGTGTTCTGATATATGTTATATTGTTCCTACATGTTGATTGACCTATCTTCGAGTATTTTAGATATATCTTGGTCTAGATTGCAATTATATACTGACTCTACTTGTGTACCACATCTAAGTTATCTGATAAATCACCTCATCGCCATTGATGGCCCTACTCACGGTTCGAGCTAAAGGCATCCATGAAAGTCATGTGTCACTCAGAAGATCATGCCGCTTACCCTAACGCTGGCATAAACACACGAACTCAGCCTACTTAGATTACTTTAACAAACATGGTGATCTATAGGTTATTTCATCTAATATGGCAGATCTTAATGGTTCCGTCCTCACACAAAGCCCTAAATTAAGGCATGTTAAACTAGACAGGTTATGATTAGACCGTGGTTAGGAATTGTCTATAACCGTTCATCTAATTTAAAAGAGCAAGTAGACATACAGTCATAATGATAATTAAGCTGGTGACCTTTCTAGAAAAATGTAAACATCTTCAACATGCAAAACACATATTCATAATATCATAATTTAATATTCAAATGGGTCTTTGGACAAACACAGTACAAAAATATAAAGAGAGGGACAAGGGGACCACCACCATAAAGTATTCACCCTTTATTAGGTCCGCTGATGGAGCAACTGCTTGTATATCCTAGACTGCTTGACCTGACTCTGCTCGACAGAACCTTCGGAGGACGCTTCCTCAGCTTAGTAGCTATTTCTTTAGCTTACGTCCCGGGCTTAAACAAAGCCATGTTGACTAACTCTTCAAACGCCTAGTGCTCTTTTAGGATCTCCTAACGAAATCCCAGGTATTCTATGAATATTAAAAACAAACCCTATCTAGTCGTATTCTAAGATCCTGAGATAGATTCTCAGAAAAATAAAGAACACGAGAAACTCTCGTATACTAAAAATATACTTCAACAAAAAACACCTGAGATCACTGAATGACTCGTAAACAGTGAAAAACTGTGTACTGGAAGCCACTAAATGATTCAGATCAAGTAGAGAGGGATGATTTCAACTGTAGAAGACCTAGGGTATTTATAGCAGGGAAGCTGAGTGATTTTCTCTTAAAAAAATGATGTGGGACACTGTTCATGGGTTCAGGATGCCCGTCTCGATCTGTTGACCGGGTCAGGACGCCCATCTCCGGACCAGGACACCCGTCCGGGTGCTTTGACCGGGTCGGGACGCCCATCTTGACTGCCGAACTTTCGAAAATCATGTTTTTGCCCTAAAATTGCCATTTTCTCACATATTTCACTTGAAACTTCCAAAATCACAAAAACTGCAAAATTGTGTTAATAATAGTGAATTATGAACGAATTAACTCTAATTTTGCCCTAACTTGTGCCTAAAAACATGCTAAAAATGTGATATGATTTATGCATATCAGTTTGTGTGGAATCTCGAACGGGCTTCCCATTTTACCCTAAGTGCAAGGCACTTCGTACTTGGTCCCATGTGAAGAGGAACACCAAGTACTTTGACTCCGATAGGAAATTCCTAGATTATATTCGGAGTGAGTTAGGTGATAACCCTAGAACCTAGTCCAAAATTTTCTTGATTAGCGAACTTATCGCTAACGAGAGTCGATTCGTCGTTGGGATAGGCGGGCGGGTGATAGATGACCGCCGGAGGGAGCTGAGGCTCGAAGATAACGAAGAGTACCCGGTGTGGAGGTTACACCTAGGGAGGGTGTTTTCCAATGAGTGCCCGGAGTGCTCCAATCCCCGTAGTGCGGGTTGTCCTGTGGCAAAGGGTAGAGTAGCCTTTCTTCCTTCAAGTTATTTTACTTTGGATTTTTATTTAGATTTTCATTTACTAATCTCGTTTTGTCTGGCTTTGACAGATATGCCTGTGAGTTTTGTTGAATGCCGCGAAGCGGAGATGCACACCCGAGGTGCCGCGATGCAATGGTCTACCGTGAACCCGGCTCGTGCCACAAACCGGACCGCCATCTTTGCGGCTATGGCAACTTCATCAACCGACACCGCTAGCCGCTCCGCTCCCGCCCGAACACCTGTTGGGGGTTCTCCCCATCCGCCGAGGCAGGATTGATTAAAGGGGAAGGAGCCCGGGCATTCTACTGCTCCAGCGAAGCGAGCATGTGATGGGAGCGAGCCGGAGTCGGCCAGGAAGAGGGCTTCGCAGGGTATCAGATTGACGGAGTCCTCTGTGTTTAGGGAAGCGGCTCCTGCGACTGCTTAACGGGTGGCACTTCAGGAGTCGAAGGGAGGAGGTTCTTCTGGGTCCCCCTCTTGGACCTGGGAGGGCTTCAAACTGCCAAACTCTCGAAGTCCGGCGGGCCTCCCCTCCTCTCGTCAACCTGCAGCTATCGAACTCCCATACGGGGAGGCTTTTTGGGAAAGTTGTGCTACACATGGCCATGGATGTGGAGGATACTGTGGGACATATTGGGGCCCACTTATCTCATGTAAGGTCTCCAAAGTGTTTTTTATGATGTGTTTAAACTTGGATTTTTTTTATCTAACCCTTTCCTTTCTTCTTTCATAGGTTTCCGCTTACATCACCCATCTCAGCAGGATGGCCTCTCCCGCCAACACTTCGAAGACCCAGGTGGTGTCCCTGGAGAAGAAGTGCGCTGACTTAGAGGGTCAGCTTTCAGCCAAGAGCAAGGACCTGGACTCCGCGGAGGAGAGGCTTTGCTCTGCCGAGGAAAATGTGGCCCTGGTTGTTGCGGAGAAGGACAAATAGTCTTCTTATCTGATGTCCTTTCAAAGGGCAAATGAGGATTTGAAGGTCCAACTTCGGGACTTCGACAGGCGTCTGAAGGAGGAAGAGTCCAGGTGTTAGGTGGCCGAAGCCAAGGTGGAGCACCTTGAGTCCGCCGACTATACTGCCCGGGTGGTGGACATGTACTGGGGTTCTTCTGAGTACGAGGATGACGTCTACAAGCAAGCCAGCCGTTTCTATGAAAGAGGGTGTGCTCATGTAATCTGCCAACTTCATCACCTTGTTCTTGACAAGACGCTGATGTGCAGGATCTTTGAGGGCTCTTATGCCAACCCCATTTTCAAGAGTGGGTGCAACTTCGTCCCGTTCACAGAAAGTGAACTAGCAAAGATTACTGCATGTGACCAGAAGGAGGGAATGCATTGGAGTTCGCATGCACCTTCATGCCCCACTCTGGAGGAGTTATGTGATAGGTTGAGGAGGGGGAAGTCGCAGCGACTAAGGCTACTCCGGTTACGTTCTTTGCCCCGGCTGAGGCTCCTGCGGCACCTGAAGAGCCTGCTGAGGCAGCTGAGTAGCTGAGCCTGCGGTAACTGAGAGGGCCATTGTAGTTGTAGATGTGGAGGATTCGACAGAAGTTGTTCCTCCTTTGGCCGAAGCCTCCACGATTGTGTAATAGTAGTTTGTTTTTTTTTTATTTTAGTGATCAATGAAGTTTGTTGTTGTTTTGTTTGAATTTCTTCTTTTTACTTCGTATTATCATAACTTGGTATCTGTCGATTCGTACTTTGAATCTTCATTTATTTACTTGAAATAAAAATTTGAACTCAAATTGATCCTAAGTGGGCCGACTTCGGTAGGAGCGTATAAGTAACTTGAACTTATAATCTGTTCCTTTCAAACAATAATTCGAACCCAAACCATTCCCAAGTGTGATGACTCCGGTAACCATGAACCCAATTTGGTCTTGAAGTTAAATGACTTCGGCAAAGTGTATAAGTAATATGAACTTGGATTTGTTTATTAAAACAATAACTTGATACCAAAGTTAAATGACTTCGGTACAATACGATGACTTCGATAAACATGGATAATATGGTCTCGAGACATCTCGTCTGATTATTTTCATGATAAGTAAACGAAGGGACAATATAATGACCTACCTTGTGTTGCGGACTTTTTAATGATGGGCCGACTTCACATTAGCCTTTGGGAGTATTCAGACGAAATGTTTCTTTAGGTGGTTGGCGTGCCAGGGGTTGGGAAGCGTTCTCCCCTCTTGGTCCATGAGGTGAAACATTCCTTGGCGTACTTCATCTTTGATCAGATACGGACCTTCCAATTTGGCGTGAGTTTGTTTGCTGTGATGTGTCTGGCGGTCCCCTCGATCTTTTTGAGTACCGAGTCACTGACACCTAATAGTTTTTTCACCAAATTTTTGTCATGTGTGAGTTTGGTTGTGAGCTTAAATTTTTCTGCTCTTAGTCAGGCGGTCACTCGTTTTTCTTCTAAAAAGTCCAAATCTAAGCAGCGTTGACGTTTGTTACTATCCTCGTCATATGCAGAGATTCTATAGGATGGGAGTGCGAGCTAGACTGGTGATACTACTTCCGATCCAAAAACGAGTGCGTATGCTATTTCTCCTATGGGGCCCCTAGCCGAGGTTCGTACTGCCCATAGTGGGGCTGGGAGCTCATCAACCCATTTGTTGGATTTTCCTTCCAGACCCATTTTTAGTGCTGCGAGGACCAATTTGTTGGTTGCTTCGGCTTGTCTGTTTCCCTGGGGGTGTGCAACAGACGATTTCCAGTGTTTGATCCCTAGGCGGGAGCATTCCGCCGTAAATTTAGTGGTAAACTGAGTCTCGTGGTCAGATATGATGGCTCGTGGTATCTCGTATCGGCATAGTACAATGTCATGGAGGAAATTCAGTGTATTTTCCTCTGTGGGTGCGGCCAGGGGCTTTGCTTTGATCCATTGGAGAAGTAGTCCATAGCTACAATCAAATACTCGTGATTTCCACGGGCCTTGGGGAATTTGCCCATTAGGTTGATCCCCCACATATCGAAGGGCCATGCTGCTAGGACAGGAGTTTGCGGTACTAACGGTAAACGTGGAACTTTGCCGAACTTCTGGCAAACGTCGCAATATTTTACGTAGTCTTTCACATCCTTGCGCAGTGTCATCCAATAATAGCCCTGATTGATCACCTTTTCTACCAGGGGTCTTGATCCGGGCTGTCCATTGCAGACTCCTTCGTGCAATTCTTCCATAATTGCCCGAGTGAGACTGGGCGGGACACAACGTAGGAGTGGCTTTGAGTAAGAGCGGCGGTACAAGATGTTGTTGAGCACCATTTATCGAATCGTGCATTTGAGAATCTGTCTTCCGGTAAGATATCTAAGGAAATGTAGTCTATTAGCTCGTCTACCCACGTAGGGGGGTCGCGGGTCGAAGTCTGGACTGGATATATGTGCTCCGGTGTGGTGAGACGGTCTATCGGGACCCCTAAGTCGTTGGGAGCCTCTTCGGATGCTATCTTGGCCAATTTGTCTGCCACTTCGTTGTTGCTACGATCCACTTTTGTCAGGGTGAAGTATTGGAACTAGGCGGCCAACTGGGACACTTTTTCAGCGTAGCCCTTCAAGTTATCGGAGTTGACTGTGAATTCACTGTTGACTTATCCTACGACAACCTGGGAGTCGCCGAAGACTTTAAGTGATCTTACTCCTGAGTCTAAAGCCCATTGCATCCCGATCACTAGGGCCTCGTACTCCGCTTGATTGTTGGACTGGGGGTAGTCGAGCCTAACACTTCAAACCCCTTCGTGCTGCCTAGAAGGTGACTTTTTGGTGGCCCCTACTCTGACTCCTTTTGCATTTATTGCTCCATCCACCATCATTGTCCAAGCTTCGTTTGCCGGAGAGATGAGCATAGTTCCTTCATCGGGGGTGACTTACGAGAAGGATAGCTCAGCCAAAACATCTGATAGTGCTTGGGCCTTTTTCGCAGTTCGGGGTGTGAAGGTCAGGTCCAGTCTGCAGAGTTCAATGGACCATCTAAGCATTCTCCCTTATTGGTCCAGCTTATGAAAAATCTACTTTAGAGGGTTGTTGGTATAGACAACTACGGAGTAGGATTCAAAGTACGCCCGGAGTTTCTAGGTGCTGATGACTAGGGCATAGGCTAATTTTTCAATGCACGAGTAACGTACTTTGCGTCCCTCAGCACTCGGCTAACGAAGTAAACGGGAAGCTGTCGGTCGTCCATCTCCCGAATCAGGGAAGACGCAATGGCTTGTTATGGCAGCACTCAACAGCGGTGGGTCTGCCAAGTAGTTTTTCAAATCATCCCAAACCTTTGTGCATTCATCGTTCCACCGGAAGGTTTTTTCGGCGGTCTTTAAGGCTTTGAAAAACTACATACACCTCTCAGCGGACTTGGACACGAACCTCCCTAGGGCAGCAATGCAGCCATTGAGTCGCTGCATGTCCTTGATACATCGGGAATCAGATAAGTCCCGTATCGCTTTGATCTGGCAAGGGTTAGCTTTGATGCTGCGCTCTGACATCACGAAGCCGAGGAATTTCCCTGATTTCACTCTGAACATGCTCTTCGCTGGGATAATCTTTAGCCGTACTCCGACAGGGTGGCGAATGTTTCATCCAAATCATCTAAGTGAGAATAGCCCCATTTTGTCTTGACGACCATGTCATCCACGTACGTTTCTACGTTTTGTCCTATGTGCTTTTGGAAAATCATGTTCATCATTCTTTGGTAAGTGGCACCTACATTTTTTAGTCCGAATGGCATCATGTTGTAGCAGTAGATGCCTCCTGTAGCCTGGAAAGAGGTGTGGATTTGGTCCTGGGCCTCATTCTGATTTGATGGTAGCCGGAGAAGGCATCCATGAAGTTGAGGAATTTGTATCCTAACGTGGAATCTACGAGGGCATCAATGCGAGGTAATGGATAACAGCCTTTTGGACATGCTTTATTTAAGTCTGTGTAATCCACACACATTCTCCACTTCCCACTTGCCTTCTTCACCATTACCACGTTGGCTAACCATGAAGGGTATTCGACTTCGCGAATAAATTCCGACTCAGTAGTTCGGCTTGCATCCCCTTGAGTTTATCTTCCTCGAACTGCCTGGGTTTTTGCTTGACTTGTTTAAACGTGGGGTCGATGTTGATCTTGTGCTCTCTAATGTCTGGGGAAATTCTAGGCATGTCTTGGGTGCACAGGTGATGTTGCGGAGATGGCTAGAGAGGAAATGGAATATCTCTTCCTTCATTGGCAGTGCCATCTCACTTCCTATCTGGATCTTTTGGTCAGGATAATCGGGATGGATTACCACTTCGTCGAACACTTTTGTCTCGGGTTCGTTCTCTACTGGGGAGTGCGTTTCCCAATCAAGGGTGGCGACTTCCGTAGGTTCTCTAGTCACTAGGATCGATCTAACAATCATGGGAGGCTGTTCGGGTTTCAAGTACTTTCGGGATTTCATCATATGTGTGAGCGGGGTTTTGGGGCTGCTCTTGACGTAACCCATGCCGCTTCGTATTGCTAATCGCATCTGTTGATGTGAGGTGGAGATGACAAGCTCGAAAGCTGCGTGTGCCGGGGTTCCTAGGATGGCATTGTTGGGAGAATCGATATCCACTACATAAAATTTGATTTCCTCTTCTCGTGTGCAGGTGTCGGAGCCCAGGGTTAGTTTGACCTTGACCGTCCCCTTCACATTGATTTTGTGGGCGGTAAAGCCTTTTAGGATCATGTTACTGGGTTTTAAGTGACTGTCATTCATTCCCATTTCCTTGAAACACTTGTGATATGGGATGTTTTTTGTGGCTCCGGTATCGATCAATACTCTTTTGACTCAACATTTATCGACTCCCTGTCTGGTCATGCCAACTTCCAAGATGATGGGAGTGACGCGTGCTTCCTCGTTCAGTTCGAGGTCCTGGTCAGGGAAGTTGATTGGTTCGTGGGGAAATATGTCGAAGTTTGACCCGAGGGAGGGCTTGCTCAAATTATAGATCTTCCGCTTTATTTTTGATGCGTTCTGATCGATATGCTAAAAATAGGTGTTATTTACCCTATATCGATTATGAATAACTAAGGACATAGAATTACTAATTGTCACATTTAGTATCTATGTTGTCACTTAATCAATCAGAACCTAAGGTAGAGTACCTATTGTGTAGCTAGTCTGTTGGAAAGTACCTACGATTTTAATTTAAGAATTTTATCGTACTCCCAGGGAAGTGGTAACAGCTTAGTAGTAACTATCCTTTTACCCTAACTCTTATTTTATTACCCAGTTATGCAATCGTTCATCAAAATCTTTGATGAGAGGTTGATTCACTCTACACTAGGTTCAAGTTTACTTAAGCCTACAAGAGTGTTTTACAAACAGTGTTCTGATATATTTATATTATTCCTACATGTTGATTGACCTATCTTCGAGTATTTTAGATATATATTGGTCTAGATTGCAATTATGTACTGATACTACTTGTGTACCACATCTGAGTTATCTAATAAACCGCCCCATCGCCATTGATGGCCCTACTCACGGTTCGAGCTTAAGGCATCCATGAAAGTCTTGTGTCACTCAGGAGATCATGCCGCTCGCCCTAACGCCGGCATAAACACACGAACTCAACCTACTTAGACTACTTTAACAAACATGGTGATCTATAGGTTATTTCATCTAATATGGCAAACCTTAATGCTTCTGTCCGCACACGAAGCCCTAAATTAAGGCCTGATAAACTAGACAGGTTATGATTAGACCGTGGTTAGGAGTTGTCTATAACCATTCATCTAATTTAAAAGCGCAAATAGATATACAGACATAATGTTAATTAAGCTGGTGACATTTCCGGAAAACTGTAAATAGCTTCAACATGCATAAAACATATTCATAGTATCATAGTTTAATATTCAAATGTATTTTTGGACAAACATAGTACAAACATATAAAGAGAGGGACAAGGGGACCACCGCCATGAAGTATTCATCCTTTATTAGGTCCGCTGATGGAGCAACTGCTTGTATATTTTGGACTGCTTGACCCGACTCTGCTCGATAGAACCTTCGGAGGATGCTTCCTCAGCCTAGTAGCTATTGCTTTACCTTACGTCTCGGGCTTAAACAAAGCTCTATTGACTCCCTTAGGATCTCCTAACAAAATCCCGAGTATTCTATGAATATTAAAAATGAACCTATCTAGTCGTATTCTAAGATCTGAGATAAACTCTCAGAAACGAAGAACACGAGACACCCTCAAAGCCTAAAAATATCTACTTGAACGAAGATACCTAAAATCACTGAATGACTAGTAAACAGTAGAAAACTGTGTACTAGAAGTCACTGAATGACTCAGATCAAGTGGAGAGGAATGATTTCAACTGTGAAAGGCATGGGGTATTTATAGCAGGGGAACTGAGTGAATTTCTCTTCAGAAATTGATGTGGGATACTGTTCACGGATTCGGGACGCCCGTACCGACCGGTTGACCAGGTCAGGATGCTCGTTCAAGGTCGTGGACGCCCATCCTGGTGCTTTGACCGGGTCGAGACTCTCGTCCTGGGTCCTAGATGCCCGTCCCGGGTCTTTGACCGGGACGAGACGCCCGTTCTGGTCTTGGGACGCCCGTCCTGACTTTTGAACTTTCAAAAATCACGTTTTTGCCCAAAAGTTTGCTATTTTCTTACATATTTCACCTAACACTTCCAAAATCACAAAACCTGCGAAATTGTGTTCATAACAGTCAATTGAGAATGATTTAACACCAATTTTGCCCTAAATTGTGCCTAAAAACATGCTAAAAAAGTGATATGATTTGTGCATATCATATAACTCCACACTTAGCTTTTTGCTTGTCCTCAAGCTAAGTCTACATGAAATTATTGATTTTAAATCATAGGTGCAGTCACTTAAAATTCCTAGCAATGTTTTTATTCCAAAATTGATCACTGAGTCAGATGATTCACAACACAGGTCTGACTGGTTAAGTTGCCATGACAAGGTCTCAAATGTCTCTAGTAGATTATCACGGTCAGGCAGGGTTAACAACTTAATAACTAGACTGAACTCTTCTCTTAGTCACGAGGTCTTCCTGATGTGTAGTGTGTGTTTTAGTCCAGACTAGATTGTCAACAATATAGTCTTCTCTTGACTCTTACCAGATAATACCTCGACCGGTCGCTAGACATACCAGCAACAAACAACCTTCTGAGTTTTGAGCTTTGGTGACAAGGTTTTTCTTTCAATTAAAAATTTCAATATAAGAACACACTGGGCTATGTATTTTTAGATTGATTGTTCAGGGTATTGTTGTGTTCGCTTCCACACATCAACTTTTAACTACCCATGTAGCGAGTCCCACTCCGATGACTCCCAGATCTACACGACTTTAGGGCATCAGGCTTTAAGTTCCCTTAAGGAGTGGTGCTCGAGTAGCAAAGGACACTTCCAAACTACCCTATTTATTTAACTTTTTTTTTCACCTCAGCTCAGAGTATCATCTAGTCATTTAACTTGCTAGTGCATCCTCAACTTGTCTCATATTATTTAGCTAAGTCTCGAAAATGTATTTGGTTGATGTCTCTAATCGAAACTAGTGCTCAAGTATCAGGAATTCCTTATTTCTAATCGATGAATTCAATAAAGTTATCACATTGTTTGCTACTGATCATAATGCTCTACATACATATCATAGACATAAGCATTTCTTTACCAATCATAATTGCATTTTGAAGTCTGAAAGAGTGAAAAATTTTGAAATTATTTTTTGGAAGGGTGCAATTTTAGTGAAAATATGGGAATACATGCAAAATTTTTACTGCTATAGTGTACAGTGCACTGCTACCCCACACTTAAGTTTGACACTATCCTTAGTGTTCATGCATATCTAAACACCCCACACTTATTTGAAACACAAAAATCCAAAAAAAACATAAACTCTTACCCCACACTTATTTAACTAACTAAGGGGAAGAGAGGAAATAAATCAACAAAAGTAAAAGAAATAACAAAATAAGATAGAAGAAACAATGTTGTTATTTCATATAAATCAACGTCATACAAAGATTCATATTTCATACAGCCCAGACATAATCACACACATAAAGCAGAAAAAAGAACGAAAGAAAGAAAAAGAAAAGGAAAACAGAAAACTAAGAACCGAGCTCATCATCATCGGGTGCACAGAAGTAGACTTCGGGGTCAGCCAACCGGGAAGTCTGCTGAAAATCCTCCTCGACCCTACTGCTGGTCATGCTGATTCAGTCCTCCGTCATCGACAACCGCCTCTCAATGTTTGCCATATCCCCGCGACATATGTCGCTCAAAAGCGGTGCGAGGCACGAATGTCTGGGTCGGTGGTATGTGCTCTGTGGCCGATCCCGGTACTAATGATCCTCCCTGTTGCTCTGTTTGGATGGAGTAGCGCCAAGTCGCATCCCGTACGACCATTCCCATCTTCCGTAGAATGGCCAGGTCCGTAGGAATGGTGGTGAGGCAACCTGGGTCAACTCTGAGCCATCGATGTCCAGCTCCAGGTAGTGGGCTATCCTGGTGATGAATGGCCCGAGCTCTAGACACTATTTCCTAGTGTTTGTGGCGAAGCCCCGCATGATGACGGTGATAAGCCGGGCCATCTCTACCGTAGCACCCCTGTGCATGTTGGCCAGGAGGAATGCCTCCATTTGGGTGACATTCCCGGAGCCGTTCGATGTCCTGACAAAGTGTGTGCTATAATAGCATGTAAGTAGAGAAGGTCCGGATGAATTCCTATGGCTTTCGTGAAGCCATGCTGGTAGGGAACGCCAGTCATACAGATTTGAGCCCAAGCGGTGGAGACGTCCACAGAGGTGAAATCTCGCATTGCTGTGGTGTAGGCGGGCATATCCAGCTCCTCCCTCCGCCAAATACCCAAGGCGATGCCAAACTCGGCCATGCTCATCGATCGATCTATTCTACCCAGTCAGAATGTGATATGCTCCTGCTGGAATTGTAAAGGAAGCGTAGAACTCACATACCAGCTCGAGGTAGGTCGGCTCGGTTACGATGAAAACTCGACTGTAGGGTAGCACGTCGAGTATGCGTTGGACCTCCTACTCGACTCCCAGTATCTGAACAGCTGCCCAGTCGAGCGTTCTGCCAACCAGTATGCTACGCCCGATGTGTCCATGGCATCTCTCCTGATATGTCGGAATGGAAGGAAAGAGCATGAAAGGGTGTGCCACAGATGTAACAGTCATCGCAGAAGTAATACGGGCGTGTTTTGGAGCCATTTGTTGGAAGAAGTTGAGAGATTTTGCAAATTCAGTAGGAAAGAAAATTCAAATTTGAATTCTAGAGGGAAATTCAAATTCAGAAGGGTGGATTTTGGTTGGGGAAGGATTTTGAGTTTTTGGCGGGAAATTCAAATTTTGGAGGGAGATTCGAATTTTGGAAGGAAATTCAAAAGTTCAAATTTTTGGAGGGAAATTTTAAATTTTAAATTTCAAGAGTTTGCCAAAAATTTCTAGAGAGAAGTTGGAGAGAATTTTGTAGAGAGATAATTTTTTGTGGTTGTTTTTGGGGGAAAAATGAAAAATAGGAGTATTTAGAGAGAGGGACTGCCCTCGGGACGCCCGTCCCAGTTGGACAAACGTCCATAAGTGGGATGCCCATCCCGACTGCCTCGGGATGCGTGCAAAACTTTATACACCAAAAACAATTATAATGTTTAACAAATCTTCATGGTTAGCCTATGAAATACAAAGTTGTTAAAAGCCTTTGCAAAAATTTCAGTCTTATTATCTTTTCAAAAACCATAACTACCCTAATCATATCCTAACTTCTATTCAGCAAAAATTCTAGAAAAACAAAAGAGTAAATTCATACAATTTAATTTATGAAAAATAAATTGTATTTTTAACACATTTGTTTTTCGTAAAGAATTGAAAAATAAAATGTCTGAAGAAAAAGTTCTGAATAAAATAAAAGACCCTTTTAAAATTTGAAAAAAAAAGTAGGGGTCAGTTATTAAACTTTAGTTCAAACAGTTTATTTGCTGAAAAATAAAAAGAATCTTCCCTTTTTAATGGCCTTTATTTCTCATATCTCAATTCAGCTCGTATGGCTCGCATCTCTTCATGTTGTTTCCTTTGTTCCTCTAAGATTTCATTTACCTCCCAGAGTATACTTGCACCTTGACTCTCTTGGAGATCTACTGTGGTTCTGAGTTTGTTTACTTCAGAACTTACGGCCAGAACAGTCTGATCTGAGCGACTGAACCCGCTTGCTATTGTCTGAGCCATGGCGCATATCCTGTGAGTCATATCATCTACTTGGGCTGACGAGGTTGATTGGAAACTGTTAGTGCTATCCCCTGATGAAAGTGTTTGATTGTTAAGTGCTGGGGATGCAGGAGTGTACTCAGAAGATTTTGGAGTATACTCAAGGGATTTTGGAGTATACTCCGGAGATGCAAGAGTATATTCAAGAGATCTTGGAGTATACTCTGGAGATGCAGGAGTTGATTGGATCTCTGGGAAAGGGTTGATGTTGTTTTCTAATTTGTCCAGAATATCCTGGGCTCTTGTTCTAATGGTTTCCAAGAATGTAAATGTTTATATTCCGTTTTCCTCATCAGAACTTTCTTTTGGATCGGGACATCTTTTTACTCTTTTGGTTCTACGGAAGGAGGCTTGTGATTTACTCAATCTTTCTCTCTTCATCTATGAGTGTAAAGTCTGGTTAGGATAATAATAACAAATAAAATAAACAAAAAGGGAAAAAATGGATGAATTTAAAAACAAGAAAATATTTTCGAATTTTAGTTTTTCTTAGAAAGCAGTTAAATTTCCTTAATAAGGTTTTAGAATAATTTTCTAAAATTTGATTATCCTAAATGTCTTAATTTAAGATAATATCTAAAATTAATTAGTTATGATAACCATATATTTCGGAAACTAATTGTCTAACTAGCATAAAATGAGTGTTATGTCTAAGGTATAGATTACTACCGTTACCTATCATAAGTCTCTAGAATTTTGATCAGGAATCCTAAATTCGTTGTGATATTTCCTCGGCAACGGCACCAAAAAATCTGATGCGTTCCGATCGATATGCTAAAAATAGGTGTTATTTACCCTATATCGATTATGAATAACTAAGGACTTAGAATTACTAATTGTCACATTTAGTATCTATGTTGTCACTTAATCAATTAGAACCTTAAGTAGAGTACCTATTGTGTAGCTAGTCTGTTGGAAAGTACCTACGATTTTAATTAAGAATTTTATCGTACTCCCAGGGAAGTGGTAACGGCTTAGTAGTAACTATCCTTTTATCCTAACTCTTATTTTATTATCCAGTTATGCAATCGTTCATCAAAATCTTTGATGAGAGGTTGATTAACTCTACACTATTCAAGTTTACTTAAGCCTACAAGAGTATTTACGGACAGTGTTATGATATATGTTATATTGTTCCTACATGTTGATTGACCTATCTTCGAGTATTTTAGATATATCTTGGTCTAGATTGCAATTATGTACTGATTCTACTTGTGTACCACATCTGAGTTATCTAATAAACTGCCCCATTGCCATTGACGGCCCTACTCACGGTTCGAGCTAAAGGTATTCATGAAAGTCCTGTGTCACTCAGGAGATCATGCCGCTCACCCTAACGCTGGCATAAACACACGAACTCAGCCTACTTAGACTACTTTAACAAACATGGTGATCTATAGGTTATTTCATCTAATATGGTAGACCTTAATGCTTCCATCCGCACACGAAGCCCTAAATTAAGGCCTGATAAACTAGACAGATTATGATTAGACCGTGGTTAGGAGTTGTCTATAACCGTTCATCTAATTTAAAAGAGCAAATAGATATACAGACATAATGTTAATTAAGCTGGTGACCTTTCCGGAAAAATGTAAATACCTTCAACATGCATAACACATATTCATAGTATCATAGTTTAATATTCAAATGTATTTTTGGATAAACACAGTACAAACATATAAAGAGAGGGACAAGGGGACCGCCACCATAAAGTATTCACCATTTATTAGGTCCGCTGATGGAACAACTGCTTGTATATTTTGGACAGCTTGACCCGACTCTGCTCGACAAACCCTTCGGAGGGCTTCCTCAGCCTAGTAGCTATTGCTTTACCTTACATCCCGGACGTAAGCAAAGCTCTGTTGACTAACTCTTCGAATGCCTAGTGCTCTCTTAAGATCTCCTAACGAAATCCCAGGTATTCTATGAATATTAAAAACGAACCTATCTAGTTGTATTCTAAGATCTGAGACAGATTCTCAGAAAAGAAGAACACGAGACACTCTCGAAACCTAAAAATATCTTCTTGAACGAAGACACCTGAAATCACTGAATGACTTGTAAATAGTAGAAAACTGTGTATTGGAAGTCACTGAATGACTCAGATCAAGTGGAGAGGAATGATTTCAACTGTGAAAGGCCTGGGGTATTTATAGCAGGGGAACTGAGTGAATTTCTCTTTAGAAATCGATGTGGGATACTGTTCACGGATTCAGGATGCCCGTCCCGGGTCGTGGATGCCCGTCCCGGTGCTTTGACCGGGTCGGGACTCCCATCCCGGGTCCTGGACGCCCATCCTGACTTCTAAACTTCCGAAAATCACGTTTTTGTCCCGAAATTTGCTATTTTCTTGCATATTTCACCTGACACTTTCAAAATCACAAAAACTGTGAAATTGCATTAATAACAGTCAATTGAGAACGATTTAACTACAATTTCGCCCTAAATTGTTCCTAAAACATGCTAAAAAGCGATATGATTTGTGCATATCAATTTTTCTGATAGACTCGAACTGTGGGGTTATTACCTCTATTACTCGTTTGGGCCTTTCCTTGGGTTGTTTGTCTGTCTCGCGCTCCTTCTGTTGCTCTCCCCGAGCTAGCCTTTCGATCATCCATTTGAGCTGGTAGCAATTCTCGGTTGTGTGGCCATAGTCTCAGTGGAAACCATAGAATTTCGCATTATCCCGGGCAAGCCGGTTGGGAGTTCGCGCAGACGGCGCCTAGCGGACTCCGAGTTTTTCCCTAACGGTAGCGACAAGGTTCTCTTTGGACCTCATCGAAGTAGGCGTCTCCGTCTTCCGTGTTCTATTTTTGCCTTTCTGACCCTGGGGGGATGCTTCTCTGTATCTTTCTTTCCTCCGGTAGTGTGGTCCTTGCCCACTTCCTTCGGCTAGGGCGACCTTTCGGGCTACACTGAACACTTCACCTATGGTTTTGAGCTTGCAGAGTTGAAGTTCGGTGTACAGGATCTTTGAACGGAAGCCGCCCTCAAAGCAGGTGATAGCTGTATCCTGGGTGATTCCATCGATCTCGTCGTTTATCTTCTTGAAATACTCCAGGTATTCGAGGAGGGTTTCATCATCCCTCTGCTTAACATTGGCAAGGTTTCCTCTCGTCTTGGGGATCGTACCGTAGTGCTAAACTTGTCCAGGAAAGCCTTCTCGAGTGCCTGCCAGGAGTCGATAGTGCCCTACTTCAGCGAAGTGAACCATGTCAGGGCTTTGTCGGACATAGTGATGGGAAAGGCCTTGCATAGTAGGGCTTCATTGGTGGTTACAAGGCCCATGGATGACCTGTATAGGCAAATGTGCTCCTGTGGTCTACTTTGGCCGGAGTACAGAATGAATGATGGAATTTTTAGTTGTGGGTCTGGTACGGTGAAGTGGATCCACTCCGCGAAGGGTCCGATGTCGGCTGGACGATTCTTCTTTATTTCATTCCTTCGAGTTTGTTCGGGACTCCGATTGCGCCTGTTTCTCTTTGGGTGATGCCCATTGCGGCAACTTCTCTCCTTGTTCAGGTGGTTGGACGGATAGCTCTCCCCCACTTTGCTGATTGAGCGAAGTGGTTTCTTGGTGGCTGCGGTCTGGCCCCTCGTCTGCCTACTCACCATAGTGCGGGACCGCGGGGGTAGGGTTTCCACTGGCTCCATGTCGTCATCAAGGAAAGTTTGGGGTGAAAGACCCCTTCGGTGGAACGCAGCGCAGAGCTACGCCCATTGCTTTGAGAGCTCACGTTTTGCTCAGAGCTGTTCAACCTCCTTCCGCAAGTCTTCAAACTCCTCGGCTCGACCATTTTCACCGGTCCATTTTCCGTTGAGGTGGTCACGAAGGTCAGGCATTTTGTGGGGTGAGCCGCAGGGACCCAAACGCTCGACGACTGACCGCGGTTATGGCCGTCCAGGGACGGCTGATTGAGGTGCGCGATGGGTCTCTTGGTGGGACGCAGGGATCGTGGTATCGGGGCGACTCCTACGATCGCTCGATCGCCGCGACATTGTGATTTTATGTTATTGAAAGATGGAAAATTAAAGTACTTACGTTCCCGATAACGGAACCAAACTGATTGGTCAAAAATCGGTCTGACACCACGTGTCAATTAACCGGCGTCATCTGATGCTCTCTCTGCCAAATACCACTATCACGGCTGTTTATGTGTTGTGGGAAAATAACTATCTTGCAACGTTATGCCTGCAAAATAGAAAAGTTCACACGGAGGGTGGAGGGTCGCCGATGATCCCTCCGATGGTAAAGTCAATAGATTGACTATAGAGTGTATAATTCAACAGAGTTTTAGTAGAGTAATCTGGCCTTACCTTTTTACCTTATGGGGCTAGTATTCATAGGAATAAACCACCCCGGAAAATAGGTAATTCGGGTGTTCTGTTATACGTAATTTGGTAGTTACCAGGTTATGTGGAAAAATCTGAGATCCCTTTTTTTAGTAAGACGTTGGTGAGGATCTTTGATTGAGACCCACTATGGAGTCTGATTTTGACCTTCGGAGAAGGTTCTAGAAGTGTGATTGACCAGCGGGTTTACCGCGAAGTGACCAGTGCGAGTGATATGCGCAAATCATATCACTTTTTAGCATGTTTTAAGCACAATTTAGGGCAAAATTGGAGTTAAATCGTTCTCAATTGACTGTTATTAATGCAATTTCGCAGTTTTTGTGATTTTGGAAGCTTCAGGTGAAATATGCAAGAAAATGGCAAATTTCGGGGCAAAAACGTGATTTTCGGAAGTTCAGAAGTCAGGACGGGCGTCCCAAGACCAGGACGGGCGTCCAGGACCCGGAACGGGAGTTCCGACCCGGTCAAAGCACCGAGACGGGTGTCTTGACCCGGTCAATAGGTCGGGATGGGCGTCCCAGATTCGAGACGGGCGTCCCGAGCCCCTGTATAGACTCCCACTTCGTTTTCTACATAAAAAATCACTCATTTCCCCTGCTATAAATACTCCAGGCCTTTCATAGTTGATTTCATTCCTCTCCACTTGATCTGAGTCATTCAGTGGCTTCCAGTACACAGTTTTCTACTGTCTACAAGTCATTCAGTGATTTCAGGTGTTTTCGTTCAAGTTGATTTCTAGTTTTCGAGAGTGTCTCGTGTTCTTCGTTTCTGAGAGTTTGTCTCAGATCTTAGAATACGACTAGATAGGGTTTGTTTTTTATATTCATAGAATACTCAGGATTTCATGAGGAGATCCTAACAGAGCACTAGTCATTCGAAGAGAGCAACAGGGCTTTGCTTAAGCCTGGGACGTAAGGTAAAGCAATAGCTACTAGGGTAAGGAAGCGTCCTTCGAAGGTTTGTCGAGTAGAGTCGGGTCAAGCAGTCCAGGATATACAAGCAGTTGCTCCATCAGCAGACCTAATAAAGGGTGAATACTTAATGGCGGTGGTCCCCTTGTCCCTCTCTTTATATGTTTGTACTGTGTTTGTCCAAAGACCTATTTGAATATTAAATTATGATAATATGAATATGTGTTTTGCATGTTGAAGCTATTTACATTTTTTGGAAAGGTCACCAGCTTAATTATCATTATGACTTCATATCTACTTGCTCTTTTAAATTAGATGAATGGTTATAGACAACTCCTAACCACGGTCTAATCATAACCTGTCTAGTTTATCAGGCCTTAATTTAGGGCTTTGTGTGCGGACGGAAGCATTAAGGTAGTCTAAGTAGTCTAAGTAGGCCATATTAGATGAAATAACCTATAGATCACCATGTTTGTTAAAGTAGTCTAAGTAGGCTGAGTTCGTGTGTTTATCCCGGCAATAGGGCGAGCGGCATCATCTCCTGAGTGACACAGGATTTTCATGGATGCCTTTAGCTCGAACCGTGAGTAGGGCCATCAATGGCAATGGGGCAGTTTATTAGATAACTCAGATGTGGTACACAAGTAGAATCAGTATATAATTGCAATCTAGACCAAGATATATCTAAAATACTCGAAGATAGGTCAATCAACATGTACAAACAATATAACATATATCAGAACGTTGTCTGTAAAACACTCTTGCATGCTAAAGTAAACTTGAACCTAGTGTTGAGTGAATCAATCTCTCATCAAAGTTTTTGTTGAATGGTTGTATAACTGGATAATAAAATGTGAGTTAGGGTAAAAGGATAGTTACTACTAAGCCGTTACCACTTCCTTGGGAGTACGATAAAATTCTTAAATTAAAATTGTAGGTACTTTCCAACAGACTAGCTACACGATAGGTACTCTGCCTTACGTTCTGATTGATTAAGTGACAACATAGATGCTAAATGTGACAATTAGTAATTCTAAGTCCTTAGTTATTCATAATCAATATAGGGTAAATAAAACCTATTTTTAGCATATCAGTCGGAACGCATCATATTTTTGGCACCGTTGCCGGAGACATATCATAACAAATTTAGGATTCCTGATCAAAATTCTAGAGACTTATGATAGGCAACGGTAGTAATCTATACCTTAGACATAACACTCACTTTATGCCAATTAGACAATTAGTTTCTAAAATATAGGGTTATCATAACTAATTAATTTTAGAAATTATCTGAAATTAAGAAATTTAGGATAATCAAATTTTAGGAAATTATTCTAAAACCTTATTAAGGAAATCCAAAATTTTCCCATTTCCTCCCAAATCAACCACCAAAAATCATCTCTCTACAAAATTCTCTCCAACTTCTCTCCACAAATTTTTGGCAAACTCTTGAAATTTCAAAATTCAAATTTCCCTCCAAAAATTTGAACTTTTGAATTTCCTTCCAAAATTCGAATTTCCCGCCAAAAACTCAAAATCCTTCCCTAACCAAAATCCATCCTTCTGAATTCGAATTTACCTCCAGAATTCGAATTTGAATTTTCTTTCCCGCCAAATTCTCAAACTCTCTCGAACACTTTCAAATTGATTGCTCCAAAACGCGCTCGTATTACTTCTTCTATGACTGTCACATCTGTGGCACATCCTTTTATTCTCTTTCCTTCCATTCCGACATACCAGGAGAGGTGCCATGGACACATCGGATGCAGCATACTGGTTGGCAGAACGCTTAACTGGGCAGCGGGGTTCGGACACTAGGAGTTGACTAGGAGATTCGGCACATACTCGACGTACTACCCTACAATCGAGTTTTCATCGTCACCGAGCCGACCTACCTTGAGCTGGTATGTGAGTTCTACGCTTCCTTTACATTCCAGCAGGAGCATATCACATTCTGATTGGGCGGAATGGATCGATCGATGAGCATGGCCGAGTTCGCCATCACCTTGGGTATCTGGCAGAGGGAGGAACTGGATACGCCCGCCTACACTACAGCAGTGTGAGATTTCACCTCTGCAAACGTCTCCACCGCTTCGGCTCAGATCTGTATGATTGGCGTTCCCTACCAGCATGGCTTCACGAAAGCCACATCCTGCCCTTCGCTATTTACATGCTATTATAGCGCATACTTTGTCAGGGCGTCGGACGACCCCCGAGAATGTCACCCAGATGGAGACATTCCTCCTGGCCAACATACACAGAGGTGCTACGGTAGAGATGGCTCGACTCATCATCATCATCATGCGGGGTTTCGCCACGGACACTCGGAAGCAGTGTCTGGGCTTGGGCCGTTCATCACCAGGATAGCCCACTACCTGGAGCTGGACATCGAGGGCTCAGAGTTGACCCAGGATGCCCCGACCACCATTCCTACGGACCTGACCATTCTACGGAACATGGAAATGGTCGTACGGGATGCAACTGGGCGCTACTCCATCCACGCGGAGCAGTAGGGAGAGGCATTAGTACCGGGATCGGCCCCAGAGTATACACCTCCAACCCAGACATTCGTCCCACGCACCGCCTTTGAGCGACATATGTCGCAAGGATTGCAGAACTCACCGCCCGACATAGCCGAGATATGGGAAACATCGAAAGACAGATGTCGATGAGGGAAGATAGAATCAGCATGACCAGCAGTAGGGTTGAAGAGATATATCGGCAGACCTCTCGATTTAACGAAGAAACCGAGGTCAACTTCTGGCCATCCGACGATGATGAACCCGGTTCTTAGTTTTTCTTTTTCCTTTTTCTTTCTTTTGTTTTTTCTGCTTTATGTGTGATTATGTCTGGGCTGTATGAAATATGAAAATTTGTATGCAAAACGTCGATTTATATGACATAACAGCATTGTTCCTTTTGATTTGTTATTTCTGTTACCATTCGTGCTTTGTTTTACTTTTGTTATTTTCTTTCTCTTCCCCTTAGTTAGTCAAATAAGTGTGGGCTAAGAGTTTTATGTTCATTTTGATTTTTGCTCTATTTTTCAAATAAGTGTGGGGTGATTAGATATGCATGAACACTGAGGACAGTGTAAACCTTAAGTGTGGGGTAGCAGTACACTGTGCACTAGCAGTAGTAAATTTTTGCATGTTTTCCCATATTTTTCGCTAAAATTGCACCCTTCCAAAATTTTTCGAATTTTTCACTCTTTCAGACCTCAAAATGCAGTTATGATTGGTAAAGAAATGCTTATGTCTATGATATGTAAGTAGAGCATTATGATCGGTAGGAAACAACGTGATAACTTTATTGAATTCATCGATTAGAAATAAGGAATTCCTGATACTTGAGCACTAGTTTGGACTAGAGACATCAACCAAATACCTTTTCAAGACTTAGCTAAATAATATTAGACCGGTTGAGGATGCAATTGCAAATTAAATGACTAGTTGATGCTCTGAGCTGAAGGTGAAAAAAGTTAAATAAATAGGGTAGTTTGCAAGCGTCCTTTGCTACTCAAGCACCGCTCCTTAAGGGAACTTAAAGCTTGATGCCCTAAGGTCATATAGATCTGGGAGTCATCGGAGTGGGACTCGCTACATGGGTAGTTAAAGTTGATGTGTGGAAGCGAACACAAAAATACCCTAAACAATCAATCTAAAAATACATAGCCTAGTGTGTTCTTATATTGAAATTTTTAATTGAAAAACCTTATCACCAAAGCTCAGAACTCAGAAGGTTGTTTGTTGTTGGTACGTCTAGAGACTGGTCGAAGTATTATCGGGTAAGAGTTAAGGGAAGACTATATTGTGTTGACAATCTGGTCTGGACAAATACACACACTACACATTAGGAAAACCTCGTGACTAAGAGCTGAGTTCAGTCTAGTTATTAAATTGTTAACCCTGCCTGACCATGATAATCTACTAAAGACATTTGAGACCTTGTCATGGCAACTTAACCAGTCAGACCTATTTTGTGAATCATTTGACTCAGTGATCAATTTTGGAATAAAAACATTGCTAGGAATTTTAAGTGACTGCACCTATGATTTAAAAATCAATAATTTCATGTAGACTTTGCTTGAGGACAAGCAAAAAGCTAAGTGTGGGGTTATATGATATGCACAAATCATATCACTTTTTAGCATATTTTTAAGCACAATTTAGGGCAAAATTGGAGTTAAATCGTTCTCAATTGACTATTATTAACGCAATTTCGTAGTTTTTGTGATTTTGGAAGCTTCATGTGAAAGATGCAAGAAAATGGCAAATTTCGGGGCAAAAACGTGATTTTCGGAAGTTCAGAAGTCAAGACAGGCGTCCTGACCCGGTCAACAGGCCAGGACGGGCATCCCAAGCCCCTGTATAGACTCCCACATTGTTTTCTGCATCAAAAATCACTTAGTTCCCCTACTATAAATACCCCAAGCCTTTCACAGTTGATTTCATTCCTCTCCACTTGATTGAGTCATTCAGTGGCTTCTAGTACACAGTTTTCTACTGTGTACAAGTCATTCAGTGATTTCAGGTATTTTCGTTCGAGTAGATTTCTAGTTTTCGAGAGTGTCTCGTGTTCTTCGTTTCTGAGAGTCTATCTCAGATCTTAGAATACGACTAGATAGGGTTTGTTTTTTATATTCATAGAATACCCGGGATTTCGTTAGGAGATCCTAAGAGAGCACTAGGCGTTCGAAGAGTTAGTCAACAAAGCTTTGCTTAAGCCCGGGACGTAAGGTAAAGCAATAGCTACTAGGGTAAGGAAGCGTCCTCCGAAGGTTCTGTGGAGCAGAGTCGGGTCAAGCAGTCTAGGATATACAAGCAGTTGCTCCATCAGCGGACCTAATAAAGGGTAAATACTTTATGGCAGTGGTCCCCTTGTCCCTCTCTTTATATGTTTATACTCTGTTTGTCCAAAGACCTATTTGAATATTAAATTATGATAATAAATATGTGTTTTGCATGTTGAAGCTATTTACATTTTTCCGGAAAGGTCACCAGCTTAATTATCATTATGACTGCATATCTACTTGCTCTTTTAAATTAGATGAACGGTTATAGACAACTCCTAACCACGGTCTAATCATAACCTGTCTAGTTTATCAGGCCTTAATTTAGGGCTTTGTGTGCAGACAGAAGCATTAAGGTCTGCCATATTAGATGAAATAACCTATAGATCACCATGTTTGTTAAAGTAGTCTAAGTAGGCTGAGTTCGTGTGTTTATGCCGGCGTTAGGGCGAGCAGCATGATCTCCTGAGTGACACATGACTTTCATGGATGCCTTTAGCTCGAACCGTGAGTAGGGCCGTCAATGGCGATGGGGCAGTTTATTAGATAACTCAGATGTGGTACACAAGTAGAATCAATATATAATTGCAATCCAAGATATATCTAAAATACTCGAAGATAGGTCAATCAATATGTACGAACAATATAACATATATCATAACGTTGTCTGTAAAACACTCTTGCATGCTAAAGTAAACTTGAACCTAGTGTAGAGTGAATCAACTTCTCATCAAAGATTTTGATGAATGATTGCATAACTTGATAATAAAATGAGAGTTAGTGTAAAAGGATAGTTACTACTAAGCCGTTACCACTTCCCTGGGAGTACGATAAAATTCTTAAATTAAAATCGTAGGTACTTTCCAACAGACTAGCTACACGATAGGTACTCTGCCTTAAGTTCTAATTGATTAAGTGACAACATAGATGCTAAATGTGACAATTAGTAATTCTAAGTCCTTAGTTATTCATAATCAATATAGGGTAAATAAAACCTATTTTTAGCATATCAGTCAGAACGCATCAGCAAGGTCTGTTCCCGCGGACATTGCTGACTTCGCCGTTAAGGTGTGGCGGGGTGGCAGCTTAGTCCATAGTCGGGGATTGATGTATGGCGAAGTGAGATGCTCGGCCATGCCAGTGGACTGACACGTCGACCCGGTGGGTCACACTTGTCCCGTGTCAGCATGAGGATATTTTTATACCTCTCAATATATATAGATATATATATATAAACAAATTATTGTAAAAACAAAAATTAATTTTCTAAAATTCGAAAAATCAAGGAATCTGTATACCTTCAAGATATTTCTATTAAATAAATCTCTTTACCTTAGATCTTTTTCTTTTAAAAAAGTATGTCCAAAAAGAGTTTAAGCTATAAACAATGATCATAAATGAAGAGGTATACACATCAAACATAATTCACGAAATATTTAGGAGTCCGTTTACTAACTCCCCTAAGCTACTGAGTTAAATTCTTTCTCACATGAACATTTTCATATTATACCACAACATTAATCTTTAATGCCTCCTTGCCCAATTGATGAAATTAAAATATTTGAAACATACGAACTCCCCTAATAGCTCTTTTTTTAATATGGAGCTATCCACTATAGGGGATTCCAACCTTCAATCATCCGCCCTAAAATAAACATTTAGGAGTATATTTACCAATTCCCCTAAACAACCGGATTTGCGTGACCTTTGTTTCTCCAATATGTTAAACATAATTAAGTAAATATTTTCTTCAAAATTTGCATTTGTTCGTCCTTATTACATCTATTTTTGTGTAAATAGCTATTCAAGAATTATTGAATTGGAGAATCCATAATTAATAAGGACCTTAGTTTTTGCATCACAAATGCAAAAGTATATATATGACATTTCTTTAAAATAAAAATAACAGCTAGAAAGAACTATTAGCTTTTTTTTTTTTTTGTTAGGCCAAACTATTAGCTTAAAACTATATATATATCTAATTACAATATTCAAAACCAAACACTAACGTTTTTTTTATAAAATTAATATTTTTATATTATAATTTGCACAATTAAACATCTTAGACATAAATATAAAACTAGCTGGTAAACTAATTACTTATTCCTGGTCAAATTTTCCCCTTTCTTATATTAAATAAAATTTAAATACCGAAATTTTGATAGAAGAAATATTACAAAACAGTGTTCGTTTGTAGATTCAGTACATGTCGGTTGCACTATGGAAATAATAATCATAATTACTAAAACAATATGGAATTAACCTATTTTCTTTGTACTTACGGTGGTAATATTGTAATTAAGGAGACAATAGTTTTTTTTTTTTTGGTGACTTTTCTAAGACAAAAAAAATACAAAAAAAAAAAGTATTAAAATAAACCAGAAGTCAAGCACCTTCGCCTTTAAGACCCATGGTAGGTGAAAGGAGAGCTTACGAAACAGTTGTTTCTTCTTATCGTACCTTTCAACATATTTATATATATAAGTGCTGGATTTCTTGCTCATTTCAATCAAGAAAGATCCATTAACAGAAACTCCATCTCAGATCCTGTTTTGCAACTCAAGTAAGAAACAAAATCTCTCTGTACTTGGACAAATCCATCTTCTTCATGCACGTAAGAGTTTTTCTTGCCTAATACTTTGGTAACAATGAAGTTTTTTTTTGTGCTAAAAAATCGTCCGTCTTTCTTCATCCGTTCAAATTTCCTAATTCTATTTGGATGGAGCAGTTAAATTAATTATCAAGGAAGAAATTTAAGGCCTTTTTTTATTAATTTTTTTTTTTTGGCAAAATGATTAGACAGTTTAACAACAATTTTTAATTTCTTTTTGGTTTTAGGGTTTTCGTTGAACGTGCCAGATTCTAGAAGGTTTGAGCATAGTAGTTGAAAACATTTAGCCAAAAAGAGTAATAAAGATAAGAAATGGAAGGAGAAATGAAGGAGGAGACACTGCCACCGGGTTTTCGATTTCATCCAACTGACGAGGAACTCATCACCTTTTATCTCATAAACAAGATCTCAGATTCCAGCTTCACTGGAAGAGCTATTGGTGATGTTGATCTCAACAAATCCGAGCCATGGGATCTTCCAGGTTTGTAATTAACATCAGATCTACTTTTTCTTTTTTTTCATTTCTCTCTATAGTTTATAGGTAACTCTTAGGTCAATATATATAGTCTATAAATCAGCTAGGGTTTAGGTCTTCTAATAATATTTTTTTTTTTTTTTCTGATCGTTGGTAAAAGAAAATATATCCTTTTTGGAAAAAAGATAGGATTTTTTTTTTTATACCCACTCTCGTGTTCTCACCTTTTCGGTGAGACTAGTCTAGACTCGACATGCGAGAGCGTTCGTAGAGTTCGACTCTTACTCGAGGGTGAGGAGCTAAATTTGAGCTTTTTAGTATAGAGCTACTCTGTTCCAAGAAATTCTAACCCTCGATCATCCACCCTGAAGGAATCATTTAAGAATTCGCTTAACCAATTTCTCCTAGTTATCAGGTTAAGATAGGAATATTTTTATTAAAGGGAAATAATATGTAAATTTGTTTTCTTTTTTTTTTTCAAAGGATTCAAGATTTCTTATCTAACACAGATCTATGTAATTTTTTTATGTATTTATTCAATGAAACAGGAAAGGCAAAAATGGGAGAAAAGGAGTGGTATTTCTTCAGCCTTAGGGATCGCAAATACCCAACAGGGGTAAGAACAAACCGTGCAACGAATACCGGTTACTGGAAGACCACCGGTAAAGACAAGGAAATCTACAACAGTGTGACCTCAGAACTTGTCGGAATGAAGAAAACATTGGTTTTTTATAGAGGAAGAGCTCCCCGAGGGGAGAAAACTAACTGGGTCATGCATGAATATCGTATTCATGCAAAATCCTCTTATCGAACTGCCAAGGTACCTATTCTCTTCATTAATTTTAGCATTATGCTTGATTCTAAATATATATTATATCCTTTAGATTCAAAATAAATTAAATATAATGTTATAATTTATTTAGGATATATAGAAGGAAAATATAATGTTTAAGATTAATAATACTAAAACTCTAAATGTTTAAGATTAAAAAAAAAAAAGTTTTATTTTGTTGGTATATTCTTCCCATTTCTTTTCTTATCATTCAAATATAAGTAAAGGTGGTTCTTCAATTTTAATTTGAGTGTTTTTGTAAAAGCCAAAGTTGAAGTCTAGAGATTATAACACTTAGGTGCATTCAACCATAAAAAAGTTTAAAAATGAATTTTGCATAAAAAATGATTAAAACACATAAAACCACCTTTTTTTTTCTTTTTTGGCAAAAAAAAAAACAAATACATCTTGAGGTTTAAGTGATTGATTGAGCAGGATGAATGGGTGGTTTGCCGTGTATTTCAGAAGAGTGTTGGAGGAAAAAAGTTCCCTTCATCAAACCAATCTAGGGCTACCATGAATCACTACAACAATCTTGATAATATAACCTCTACTACTGCTATTAATAACGTTTCATCCCAAATGATGATGCAAGCCGATGCCGGCTTTCAATATAACATGGGAAGAAACTACATCAGCCCAGCAGAAATGCAAGAACTTTCTAGGGTTTTCAGCAGAAATGCCGCCAGTAATATGAACCTTCAATTACAATCCCAAATCAACTATGCTGCCGGAACCGGCTTTACATTATCTGGACTGAATCTTAACCTCAGTGGTTCCACCGCCACCACCACCGCGCCACCATCTATAATAAACCACCAAGATGTTCCTGTGCTTACTAATGCTCTCATTAATCCCCATGATGCTGCTGCTTATGTGACGGCTGAGATGAACAATTCAACTTCAATGGGAAATAGATTTGTGGCTATGGATAATTGCGATATGGACAATTATTGGCAGCCCTATTGACAATATTATTAGTCAAGTGTAGTGTAGTTCAAGCTTTTGGAACTTATCCTTTTCATTAATTAGTAATATATTATCTTTTTCCATGTCCATAGAAGTTTTGAAAGCTTAACTTCATGGCTAGCTACCAGGTACAATGTTTAATAATCATGTTCTTAAACATCGGACAAGTTTTTGTTTTTGTTCTAGGAAACATGTTTTTGGATGGAATTGAATCATAAGGCTTGATGTTTTTTTTAATATTTTCTGATAATATTACTATAGGTTTAAATTTATTTAATCATAATCCATAGTGAAAATGTTTCAATTATTTGGTACCTTTTAGGATTTGCAATTAAAATCCAACTGTCTGGGAATCTATTTCTAGATCTGTTTTGAAAATGAAATTCCCGAATTTACAAGTAACGTGAAATCTTCACGCCTTTTAGTTATTCTTCCTTCTTACAAAAATAAAGCTATTCCACATTTTTCCCAAAAACATTGGGATTTACTTTAAAAGAAAAATAATGTCATTGAGATAGATATGACCAAAATCATATGGAAATGTTAAAATAATTAACAACTCTATTTTGTTTATGCTAAAAATAATCCCTCCAAATATTCACATAATTTATCCAAACTAAAAGGAAAAAACTGCTAAAGAATCTTAAAAATACTAATGAAGCAATCATCTTATTAGACGTTTCATTAATATAAATAAGAAGCTTATAGATATCATTACCATCTACTCAGTTTATATTTATTTGGTAATAGATACCACCTACCTTCAGTAAACTTAAAGCCTCTAATTATCAAAATATTTGTGTTCAAATCACATATTTGTTCCATTTCAAGCTACAACCTTAAATTTCTGCTCCGATATCCACTGAAGATTTTGTACCCATTTCTGTTGTTGAGGATAAACTTATAATTTTTATGAACCCTGGAAATTATCTGTTATTATTTTTTACTTTGATAAAAGTTCACTAAACTCTTGCAACCCATACAACTTTTATCCATCATATATCGATCTAGGAAAGGAAATATATCCATTTTCCATAAAACAAAAATAAATACAAAAATAAATCCATAGAGGATATCCATGTCATGCTTCTTGTCTTTTTTCTTTTTTGCAAATCACTACCTACCGCTACATAAATCATAACCTGAACTTTTACCTGAATATGTAGAATCTAATTTTTTTTTTTTTTAATGATGAAATATGATTTATATTAAGAGAAATAAAGCTGACAAAAAAGTTCATGGATACAGAGAATGAAAGGAAGGTTGAATCCTGGATCATGGATTCTTGTGCATTTGTCCCCATGCTTCTTTTGACAAGTTTGATGAAGTAGAATCTGGAGAATGAAAAATGTGAAGAGGATTTTGATGTTCTGGGGGAGAAGAGAGCAGTGAAAAGTGGTAAAGGGTAATTTAGTTGTAGCTCGTGGTTGGGGAAGATGGGAACTCTTTACATGGTCGAATAACCGACAAATTTAGTAATGATGCCGGTCAACAACTATGTAAATTACCTTTGATAACTACTGGAAGGTAGTAAAGTTAGAATTCGTAGGTCATACTAGGTCGTCGCTTTAATTATAAATAAAAAAAATTAAGAAATTAATAACACAAAAAAAGAAGAGTGTAAAGTTTCATGCTAAAATGGATTCAAAATCAGTAATCTACAAGAACATATTAGACTTTTAATTCTTCTACGTTCCTTTAAATATTTTCGAGTTTCTTTGATTGAATACTAAATGAAATTCTTAATTATAATTCTAATCTCTCAGAATTTGAATAAACACTAAAATGATATTATTAAGACAGTTTATGAATATATAAAATGTTTAATCAACAAACATCAAAAAACCAAGTTAATTTAATCTCTATAAAATTTAAATCAACCCACTAAACATTAAATTCCCAAAAAGTAATGAAATTAAATCTGAAAATATATTCATAATTCATAATCAATGTTGTTTATCAACTTTAAATTTCCCTCCAAATCATCTTCTAATGGGTTTACTCCCCGTCGAGCTAAACCTTCTCCCTCTCATTTTCTCCGAAACTCTCCAATCTCCAATAAATTTGTCATCTCCTCCTCTAATCTAGATTTATACCCTAATTAACCCTTCTAATGGGTTTTGTTTAATACACCCTTAGGTGCCTTATCTCCTTCTTGGGCTTCATCAAGAGTATTTATCTCCTTCTTAACCCAAATTTGCTTCAATATTAATTCCCAAGATTAAAAATATAATTAAAAGCCAAACCAATTATTATTAATATTATTTAAATAAAATGTCAAAAATTACTTTTTGATCTCTATCATCGTCTTTCTGTCATAAGTGATGGTGCTTATCATTAGAACAATGCCTTTTAAGTCAAAAATTACTTTGATAACTAAGATATCACATAAATACTAATGAAAAAAAATCAACATTTGTTGACTCAAGCGAAAGGAGTTTAGTTGCCCATTCGTAAGGTCTTGAATTCAAATTTTACTTATGAAAAAAATAGTGTAGGAAAAAATTATCCCAATAAGGGTCCCAAGTGTCTATTAGTACACATAAATTACCTTTTATGCTTAGTATTTATTACATTTTCTCAACCATTTTTAGACTTTTATGTTAATACTGTTGGGATGAACTGGAAGTATGTCTTTGGGCAGACAGTGGTCCAAGTGTGGCATTGGCAGAACATGGCCTTATTTCAAAATTAGAAACCCTTGGTGACTTGGCTCACGAAGCAGATCTTACTGATTACTTGGAAATACTCTTGTCTTCAAGGGGACCAATATTTCGTAGGTGTAATGTACATTATTTTACTTAGTTTAGAAAATTTATATTATTTTATTATTTATTTATTATTTATTTATTATTTAAAATAAATAATTATAATTTAAGATAATGTTAAACTTATAAATAATTCTCTTTTGATACAAGAGGAGAACGAGTTTTGAGATTAAAGAGCGTTAAGAACAGTTTTGAAGAAAATAATTTGGAAAATCTTTAATCCAATAATATCAGGTTTCTACTATGTAACTTTAAACTATCATTTGGATAGAATGTACAATTTTTTTTTTTATCATTATAAACAAATATATAATTTCTTTTCTTAGCAAAAAAAAAACAAAAATTTATTTTAATGATGTGAATATTAAATTGATGAGCTTTTAAGTGTATTATTATTTTTCAGGAAGATTTGGACTATAAATATGAAGAATCGTGAAGTCCAAGTGTGAATTTTAAGTGTGAATTCCAATCATGAGTTTTTTCTTAAAGGGCGAGAAAGATATAAAGCATTTAACCGATATATTATAGGGGGGAAATTATAGTTATAGAGGAAAAATGAAATTGAATAAATTTTTGGAGGGTTTGTCACCGGGTAGAGAGAAAATAGACAAATGAGAGAAGATACGACAACTTAAACCTTAATCCAGTTTTAAAAAAAAAAAGATGATTTTGAGTCGAATTCGGTGTTTATAATCGATATCAATATTAAGTTTTATACTAATTTCTAATTTAATTTTATTATTCTTTATATTTAATGTTTAGTAGATTGATTGAATGTTATTGAGGTTAAAATTTGATTTTTTTTTTTTATTATTGATTGAATTGAGTTGAATATATATATATATTGTTTATCATTGATTTCAATTTTAGAACAGTTTTGTAGATTCACGATTGTCCTAAATTTATCATAAATTTTATATTAAACTTGAATTTAGTGATTTGGACAATTTTTTATGCTATTTTGTAATATAAATTCTAATTTAATTTTCATTTAGTATTCAATTTAGAAATTGGTGTAATAATACATAAATATTTTTAAGAACGAGGAAGTATTTGGATGGGAATATTGATATTGGATTGATTATTCATCCTATTTATTTTTGCCATTGGTTTCAGTTTGTTAGATTTATGGTTTTCGAATTTGTTATAGTTTAAAATATCTCATTTCACCACTTTCTTATTATTGTTTGATTCTCATTAATTGGTTTGGTTCTTATTAATTGGTTTGCGATTTGAACTTTTTAAAAAACTTGATGGACATATTATACAGTTTATTATTTAATTTTGATTAATCTTGCAGATTTAATGATAACTTAACCACAAATCTCCAATAAAACCAAAGTCTACTGAACTTTAACAATAACAAATAATATCACGACAATGTATTTGGCAAAGATGGAGCAAACAAGCAAAATTCAAAGATACGATATTGCCTCATAAATTGCATAAATACAAAATTCTAGAAAAATCTAATACTGCTTAATTACATATCAACTTAAATACATATTAAATACATACCAAATCAATAAGAATTTTGTAAGTGTTTGTTATCCATCATGGACTTATCATTTGGTTTCTTATGACTAATTCATGCAAATCAATATAAAAATATTCAATCTATAATTGTCCTCACAGTATGGTATTCAATAAATTTCTATTTATTTAGGTTAAAATATAAACTTTCTTTTTTAATGAAGAATTCTGCAATGTATATTTAACCATAACATTTTTGTTACCATGTAACGAATTCTAATATAATAACTCTCAAACACAAACCCAAAATTAATACAAAACACGAACGAAGCATAACATAGCAAAATATTGAGTATACATATTATGTTACCCTTGCAGAAATACTAAAATCTAAAAATTAATAATAAATAAATTAAATAATTCTTTTCTAGAGATAAAGACAAAAATTGAAAAAATATGTGAAAGATAGAGATAGAGAGAAGGAACCCGCAAAACCAATCCACGTTGCCATTTCTATTCTCCCTTCTTTTTTTTCTTTTTTCTTTTTTTTTTCTTTTGGTTTCTTCTTTTTGCTTCTTTTTTGGTTAAATTCTTCACTTCTCATTATGCAACTAGAAATATAAATTGAAGGGTAAAACTTTAAAAAGCATCAAGAACTTTTGCAATGATATCACAAGAATAAATAACAACTTAAAAGATATAGATCCCGAAAACTTACTTTGTCCTGGATTAAGGTTTCTAAATTGTTCATCAGAACCCAAAAATATGCTCACTCAACAATTAATTACAAGCTGGTAATTTGATGCCAACATTTTACCATTTCCCAATGTGCTGCAGTTAGTAACTTTAGTGCAACTAAATGAACTCAACAGCCTAAGGAAGAGAAATGCACTAATCAGAATCTTGTTTCTGCCTCTTTTCTGTAGGATTCCCTCCTTCACCTTTCATCTTAGCTTCCCGACGCTCCCTTTTTAGACCTTTTGCTTTGTTTGGTAAAGCAACACTGCCAACCTACAATGTATAAAAAGTAAAAAGTGTAATAATATTGCCAGCGATGCTATCTCCCAAGTGAATTTAGCAAATGTTAAGAGCCTCTCAATTAGATAATCATGTAAAAGGACATTATTAATGCAAGAATACCATATAGAAGGTACAGAACTGCTAAAATAGGATTAAAAAGCCTCAAACTTAGTATGCGATGAATAAATCTGAGCGAAGGTGTGGAACAACTAGCAGCTAGACCATGTACCTGGGCATGAATGGTTTATACAGTGCTGGATCAAGAAGCTATACAAGAGAGGAAGATATAAGATCAACAGAATCCTTAGATAGGAAGTCTTCAGATTCCTTCCTTACCAATTGAGTCAATGCGCAAAAGCCCTGGTCTAACGAGGACTTGTATAATTTGCCTTTTACAAGTAAAGGTAGTTTGAGATTCTCAATTCCTTTTCCCATTGTGAAAGAAAAGAAAAACTCATGTTATAAAATTGGTAGATTAGAAAACTAGAAGGCCCTAAAGAGCACCCATGCTAGGGTTTATAAATTACTTGAAAGCATGGAGGGGAGAGATAGAGAAAGGGCGAGTCAAAAGTTTACAATTTAAATAGACAAAATTGCTACAGGAATGATAGATAAAATAGCTTTCATATTTTAGGACAGACACTTCACTAGAAAAACGACTAATGATGAAAATGGAACTTTCAAAAGTAACTTTTGTGGGAGTCACCTGAATTTTAAGACAGTCAAGATTAAGATACATTTATCAATGCAAATTTATTACATTTGTCTAGCTTACACAATTTTTAGTGTCAGAAAAATTTTGTATCTTATATCTACAGCTAACTGTCAGGCCAGAAGATCGGAGAAACTTCTAAGAATCTTGACATTTGAGAAAATTTCTTGGAGTGACTTTAGTTGCAACATACAGCTTGAAAAAGAGCGAATGAAAATCTGACAATTACGGTGGCAACAAAAAAGGACCAGCCTAATTATCCTTCATAGAACACTTAAGACCATAAAAATACTACTAAGACGAGAAGAGTAACTTTGAATGCCCTGAGAATAACAAAGGAAATGGGGAAATTATTAAGGCTTAAACACTACATCATGTGATACAAGAAAAATCACCAAAGCTGTCCACAAAGCTATCCTCAGTAATGAAGTGCCATAGATGTTAAACTGATCAGGAAAGGTTGTCAAACTGCCTGCCTCAGGCCAAAGGAAGTTCTAATGGACACCATCTTATAAGTTTAGTGAAATAGAAAAAAAAGAAATTTTAAAAAAGAAAGACCTATAAGTATCGCACTAAGAGGGGGAATAACCCTACATATCCCAATTGGTATCTTAATGAGTACCTTGGTTTTGATACAGTCACACAGGGAAACCGCGATCACAGAGAGCATCTAAACTCTTTATTGATCAAATAAATAACACTCATAACAATAAGTGAACTCCTTTACTTATAAGCTCTGAAACATAATCCAACATGTACTAGGATTTCAGAGTTAACTTAAAACTATGAATCAGCAAAAAGTGCAAAACTAGGATGTGTAAAGTAGCATCTGAATCAAAAACTGCTACAAAGCATTATTTTAGAACTTACAAAATTACTAACATACAATGCTTTAATCAAATAAAAGACAATAAGGATTCTAGGACCATAATTCCAGCAAGGTAATTCTAATTTCAACATCTGTCACCCATCATCTAATGCATTATAAATTAAGGCTTGGTGTCTAAGGAAATATTTTTTCCAACTTCTGTAAACATCGACTGGTTGTTGCCGCTCAGTCTGTATTAGCATACAATCCTAGTTTAAACTTCATCTCATCCAACTACATAGCATACAATCCCACAACCAAGAAAGAACTAGGAATTCCCCATCCTAATGCTATTATACTCTGTAGACTTTCTAGATGAAATCTCCAATTACATAACGTATTTAAACATAAGGAATATAACAACTCATAAAAAGTAAAGTGGCCTCTGACTATAAGATCCAGGAACTTGTGTTTTCTATTTAAGTTTGGAGGTACCTAGAAACTGAGTATTAAAATTTAATACCAAGCGTAGGGATTCCTAATAACATCTCACCAAGGTGCAGCTGAAATTTAATAGGTTATATGGTACTAATATATTCCTGTAGTCGTTTTGTTCATTTAAAGAAAACCAAATAACAAAAACACATGGAAATAATCCCCATGATTGTCATTTTATCCAGCTTATTCAGATGAAATTCTTTGCTAGTAACATGTTAGTAATTCAATAGCTTCCATTAACAACCATAGGATTTTAAAAATGAAATCAAAATTCATAGAACCTTTAAATTTCTAATAGAAGTGTGTTATCACTGAAACTGAAGGCTCCTTGTCACTTATTTTCAGGTAAAGGGCTTAGAAAGGGACCCATAGTATCGAGTACCTCCTCTCTCATGAACAATTCAGCATAGAAACAGAAACCATATCTTTCATTCATTAGGCTTACTAGGGGGAATTAAAAAATCCATTTCTTAGCCAATAGTTCCAAAAATTAAAAACTGGTCTTTTCATTACCTTTTGATTTGGCATATAAATCTTTCCGATTTTGCCCTCTATTGGATCCTTGCTCACATTTTTCTCCTGGAAATCACAAACAGGGATCAGATTGTTGATTTTAGAAAAACAAATATTGTTCAGAAAAACAAACTATTACACAAACCTTCTTTTTAGTCCCTTCAGGGGCTTGCTTCATAGCCTCTCTCTTCAGACTTTCATCAGGTAAACGATGCCGTCTTACCACCAAATCCATAGATGGGCCAACCTCAACTAACTCCATCCTTGGGACTATGGTGCCAGACTTTTTCAACTTCATCGCACAGTGAGTGAAAAATACCATTTTGGAAGATACAGCTGTACAAACATATACACGATCTAGGCCAGCCAAATTCAAATTTGTTATGACCTACATAATTCAAGTAAAAAATTTAAGTGTCAAACTCAAGAGCAAAAGCATGAAAATCAAGACATTGAATAGACAAACCTCTCCTTTGAACAGATCGAGTAAAGCTTCCTTCAGATGCTTCAACTCTTCAACGCTCTCAAATCCCTCTCCAATGAATACAAAAAAAGGCTTAGATGCCACGTGGGGAGCCAACCTCTTATCATATGAGAATGATTCCATGCTTTTAAAATTTTCTACCCCAACCTCAACGAGATCATAAACATGGTGATCATAGGTTCTTCCAATCACAAGGTTATTAGGACGCTTCTTTGAGTGAGAACCTAGCTGCAAATATTAACCACATAAGGTAACAGCAAATATGAAAGGAAAATATAGATGAAATCAAGAGCAAGGATGCACAGATTACATTGTTCATTAGAGTTAACAGAAACTGTCTGAACTAGGGAGAAGATGGGAGAGGGAAATCAAAGTCAAACTTTAAACTAATTGTGATTATTAGTGGAATATACAATAGAAAATTCAGTGAAAGGGAAAGCAATGAAGTTGCTCATCTACCAGAAAACCAGTCTGTACTCTGAACCAACTCCATAGTCTTGCTCTTCTTACATACTTAAGATTACAGAAATAGCTAAAATTATATATATATATATATATATATACTGCATACAGAGTACATAATCGTGAAAGGGAAAGCAAAGAAGTTGCTGATCTACCAGAAAACCAGTCTGTGCTCTGAACCAACTCCATAGTCTTGCTCTTCTTACATACTTAAGCTTATAGAACTGGCTATATATATATATAAATACTGCATACTACGCAATCATGAAAGGGAAAGCAATGAAGTTGCTGATATACCAGAAAACCAGTCTGTACTCTGAACCAACTGCATAGTCTTGCTCTTCTTACATACTTAAGATTATAGAAATAGCTAAACATATATATACTGCATACTGAGTACATAAAATGAAACAGTTTGTCAAGATAAATATGGTAGCAAAAATAAAAATTTATCCTTGATGAGTATCCCTGTTAGAAGAAGAGCTGACATGTTTCAACGAAAAGAAAACTTTTCAAGTATCACCCAACTTGAACTGGATTACCAAACCAAACAAATCTTTTGGTTTGGAGTTGATTTTTGAATCAAAAAAATTGATACAATGCACAATATTACTCATTCATTTAATAGTGCAGTATAAATGTTAGTATCCATGTTAGATTCAGAAAAAAGCAGTTCAATTATTGGCAGTACAAAATTGAACTGAAGCAAAAGTGCACCAAAGCATTGGAGTTCATTTTCAATTGAAAATCAAGAATGATTTCTATGAATGGATGACATATGAAAGATCTGATGTGCTCCAAAGAAAATAAATGACTTCAGGTATCGAGATTACAAAGATGAAATGAAGAAAGAATGAACCGAACCAAATATTGGTTTCATGTTTTGTTTCAGTTGAAAATCGAGAATAAAAATGAATTTGAAATTTCTGTAGTGGATTAATCGGTTAAAGTGTATTCTAAAAGGAAAAATGTTTTCGACGGAAACAATTTGCATAATTTCGCATAAACATTATTTTTCAAAATAATATATGTTAATAAACATTTTAAATAAATGTGGACGACAAAGACATGAAAAAGTCATTAAGAAAAAGAGAAGCAAATATCAAACAAGTGACGATACACTCTCTTATTTCATAAGTTTACATTGAATGCCCACATTTATTGTTATGTAATAAATGATGAAACCAAAAAAAATAAAATAAAATAAAATAACTACAAAAAATCACTATTTATGTAATTAACTTTATTAGAAAAGATGAACCACACTTGAATCAAGACCATTATAATTTAAATTCCAATTGAATATACTTAAGCAAGCACTTTGAACTTATTCTTTTTGGATATCATATTTCTCTCGATATGCTTATTACAGGTGACAGAAAAAGAAGTCTACCAAAATTCACAATTTCTTACTATGCCAAACTAGCAGTAACTAGACAAATGTTTACTTTCAGAGCTTGTTTTACTTTCTGATTCTCAAGGGGCTTATGAATAAGAAGTAATATTCTTTTGTATGTTGTGAAGTCAAGCAACTGACTTTACGTGCTTGCTGTCATATCTATGCATACATAAAAGCTTCTCCAGCTATCAATAAAAGTCTTTCAAGAGAATCATTTTGATTAACATCAAAGTAATTATTTTCCCTCGTCTTCTACCCACCTCTCCCCCGATCCATCAACCCATCTTCCAAAAGATAAAAGAAAACAAGAGGAAAAATATCTAAAAGAAAATTGAACACAAACAGAGAAAAATGTTTCTTGGTATGGAAAAAGATAGGAGAGAATTGTAATAGAATTTAGAACCTTGAGAAGAAGGCCCAAACATAGAAACAGTTCTTTTATTTTTTAACTTTTTCTCATTTGCTCCCCCTTCCCCCAAAATAAAAAAAGTAAAAATAAAACAGAAAAAAAATGCAAATAAAAATAGAAGTTCAAACATGTATGGTGTAGGGAATACAGGATACGCCACCTAAGAATCAGAGTCTAAAGTGATATATTTCTTCAAGAAATTTATTCCCATAGTCTTCAGAACTCAAACCGCCAGTTTAACCAAAGGAGTTGTTTCATGAACATTGCAGTTACGAAAAAAAAACCTTAACACAGCTATTATATGAGACTAAATATGCAATCCCACAAAAAAATATATTAAAATTAAAAGTAAAGAAAGTAGAAACAGTTGCAGGTTGACTAAAATCATAATCATTCACTCCCCATATCATCATGGCCTTACTATGGTGCTTCAATATTATCATCCAAACTTTAAAAACATAGAAACATATTCATAGTACAAAATGATCCATGAAAAAGAAGGATATCATGTCCTCAAAGAAGAATTAGTTCTAGTTTCTTCACACATGCAATAACTTAATGTTCAAGAAAACAGAAACTCTACATGGTCTTTTATCTAAATAATACAGCCGAGTAATTATCATGATATAAATACTACTAAAAAAAAAATTAAATAGAAAAGAAAATTGTTTTTGGTATATTGTCAAACTCACCAAGAAGATGCTGCAATCAGTTTTGACAGAGAAAAATTCTAAAGAAGATTCACCACCACTCTCGAAAGGTCTAATGTCATTCTTTCTAGTAAATCTGATAGAACTGTCCCTCTTAAGATGATAAATTTGACTCAAAACAGCATTCAGCACGTTGCTGGTTTTTGTACCATGGAGTATCAAAGTCTTCTTCCCCATCTCAACCTACCATTCAGACACGGAAAACAAAGTCGAGTAACAGTACATTCACCATAATTTATGCTAATAACTCTGTTACCCTTTAACCATGTACTATGACACTAACATACACATTCCTTAACCTGAAACAGAACTCACCAGCTTTGGAGCACGTTTATCAAGCTCCCTTTTGATTCTTCCTTTGCTGGGAGTTTTAATTTTCATCATGATTAACTGCAAAACAAGATAACAAATTTTTACAATCAAATAACACAAACCACAGAAATTAAAAGCATATTCACTCTGATCCCGATGGAAATTGATCATTGTATATTACCTGAAGGATGAAACTGAATTGGACAAGAAAAATAAACAGGAAAGAGGAACTTCTAAATGAACTAACTATTCATATAAAGCAAAAGGGGAAACTCATTATATGCAATTATAATATGAAACAGAAGAAAAAGGCAAACAGTTTACACATTAGTGTCATAATATGTCAAAATTAGTGTAGAAGTCAACCTATGCTTCAATTATTGGCAACTTTCTAACAAGCACAATGAAACAGATGTATAGCCAATAAAGAAAATTCTCCTTTACTCCTCTCTTTTTTGTAAGTCCACGTTCTTGTTCTCACAGCTTACTTTTCCCCATTATATTTGTTCAAAAAGTAAAAAATCAATCCTTTAGAAGGCAGTCATATAAATTGCATTGTTACATTTTCTTTCCTTTTTCTCAAATTCCAGTCAAAATGTATGAGTCAGAAAAATTTTATTTTGTTCGTAACTGTTCTAACCTATGCTGCAGCCAACATACACATTAGAAGATCCAAGAGCATCATTGTCTCATGAAATTTCCTTCTCTTTTTTTTTTTTTTTTTTTTTTTTGTTGTAAATTTAGAAATTTTAGCACAAAATGAAAATAAAAAATAGAATTGAACTTTAGCCAATGGTCAAAGGATATAAACGTTCATATATTCTACCAACACAAAATCTCAAAGCTGAAAGTTGATTGTTGAAAATCCAACGCCATTTGCCCTAAATCACCCGAAACATACTCTTAAGTTTTCCCTTTAATGATCCTAAAAAGCCAAAACTATTGGACAGCCAGAATTTCAATTTCCCACTAAAAAGAGCATGCAGATTACTTATTCAGACTTTCCTAACTCGGTAGATTAAGTTTAGTAACTTGAACAGGCCTATTGGCTAAATGCATATCAGATGATTCCCTGCCAGAAATATTCATTTAACAAAAAGAAAGAAGCACAACCATATTAAATAAGAAATCAACAGATACGAAAACCAAATTTTTACCTGTGGATTTACAAGAACAGTTGAACTGAGTCTTTGAGCAGAGTTGATCAATCCAGCTGTACTTAGTTTTGCTCCAAATTCTTACGGACAAAAGAAAACTGCTAAATAGGGATTTTTCTTTTCTGTTAGGGATTTTGCGCCAAATATTTGAAAAGTGGCGAGAGTGATGTCTTAATATGGGAAGAAAACTACATATGCAACCACAGGCAACCCTAGCTTTTCTTTGGGTGTGAATCAGCTGCGGTTTAACGAGTAAGCGTTTTGGAAGCCTTGGAATATCTTAATCCAACCTTGTTTCTGAAAGCCCAATATACTTTCTGTTTTTTTTCTTTTGATAATTAAAAGCCAATATACTAATAAATTAACAAATTGACAAATTGAGAAAAAATAGTATCAAAAAATTATGGACAATTATTTAAATAAAATTGTTGCTTATATTATAAATAAATTTTGTAAAATTAGTACATTTATTTAAATTTTTATTCTTTAGGTTAAAAAAATAAAAATAAAAATAATTTTTTAAAATTTTTTATTCAACTAAAAATTTTATGTTATTATATTATCTAAATCAATAGGAGTATATACAATATCGTTCTCTCTCTAAAAGAGTAGAATTCTCCCACATCTCTCTATGAGATGTTCCTGACCTGCCTTGAATAGGCTTCCTTTCGAAGATCTTTTCTTCCTCACAAGTCCACTCACACAACCATCCTCTCATTCAGTTTGATCCACAACCATGTCTGGTAACACCCGTACCTCACTCACACCAGAAAATCTCCTAGATCTTACATTTAATGACCATGAAGACAACTTCTTTAATGAATTGTCCTTGGTGGGAAGACTCATCACTAACAAGAAGATGAACAACAAAGTCATTATTGCAGTTCTCCAAATAGCTTGGAACATGGGAGAAGCTGTCCAAATAAAGGCGATTGATATTAATACGGTCGTCTGTACATTCTCCAACCTCACATGTAGAGATTTTATCCTAAACTCTGGTTCTTGGGCGATTAAAGGCGCCATGTTAAGCCTGCAAACTTGGCAACCAGAACTGAGTTTAGACGAAATTCGGTTTAACACTTGCAAGTACTGGATCCAAATCCACAACCTGCCATTGAACCGTATGAATGTTCTCAATGCAAGGAAGATAGGAGCTTTCTTGGGGAAAACCCTACACATTGAAGAAGTGGATACCGGAATAAGGGCCAGGAAATTTGTTCGCATCCAAGTTGAAATCAACATCACCACTCAGCTCAAGACAGGATGCCATATTCGGAGAGAAGACGGGACTTGGTTATGGATGAACTTCCGGTACGAAAAGCTCTCAGACTTTTGCTACCGATGCGGTATCATCAACCACACCAAACAAGCATGTTGGAGCAACCACTCCCGGCCCCTGAGAACGATGAAGTGTGCCAGCGATTTGGACCCCACATCAGAGCTTTACCTCTGGGTATACAGTACACTTACAAAGCCAATGTCAATTCAACCAAACAAAAGGTAACAGAAGGTACAACCTCCTCACCCCCAAAAACGAGGAATGCAGTACAAGGAAAGACCTATACTGACACATCTAAACCCCCAGCGTCGAGCCACTCAACCAAGTAGATGTTTCACCAAAATAGAAAACCTTTCGGCGATATCACAAATCAACAAGTCAACCTCTTCCCTGCAGACATTGACTAGGTGGGTGGACCTAAGCAACAGGAGTCTAAATCTGAAAGTTCAGGTAATCTCCTCTCACCTGAAATCACCTACCATGAGAGCCCCCCAACCAGTCCAGCCCAAAACCCACATTTGATCCCCGAACCCCAAGCCCAACCTTTTCTAGAGTTTCAAATGCCTAAGCCCATTTTAAGGAATTCATGGACACAACGTCTGACTGTGGAAGAAAGAAGGCTACCCAAGAAGCGTACCTCAAGTGGAGAAGTGGAAAAGACTAAAAATGATTGCTAATGATGACATGCAGGAAGCTTTAGCTAGTCTTTGTATTGTTCCAGTGACCAAAGGACATGCAGAAGTGCCGAACAAGGCAGCACATGGTGAAGTACTGATGGATAGGGTGGAAATAACCTGCAGAAGGTTTATCGACGTGAAACAAATGGCCAGAAATAGAGGACTACGGCATAGTGCAGATATCAACATCGAGGAAATCCCAGTTGACTCACCGGGGGGATGATATGCACAAATCATATCACTTTTTTAGCATATTTTTAGGCACAATTTAGGGCAAAATTGGAGTTAAATCATTCTCAATTGACTGTTATTAACGCAATTTCGCAGTTTTTGTGATTTTGGATGTTTCAGGTGGAATATGCAAGAAAATGGCAAATTTCGGGGCAAAAACGTGATTTTCGGAAGTTCATAAGTCAGGACGGGCGTCCCGACCCGGTCAAAGCACAGGGACGGGCGTCCTGACCCGGTCAACAGGTCGGGACGGGCGTCCCAAACCCCTGTATAGACTCCCACATCGTTTTCTGCATCAAAAATCACTCAGTTCCCCTGCTATAAATACCTCAGGCCTTTCACAATTGAATTCATTCCTCTCCACTTGATCTGAATCATTCAGTGGCTTCTAGTACACAGTTTTCTACTATTTACAAGTCATTCAGTAATTTCAGGTATTTTCGTTCAAGTAGATTTTTAGTATTCGAGAGCTTCTCTTATTCTCTGTTTCTGAGAGTCCGTCTCAGATCTTAGAATACGACTAGATAGGGTTCGTGTTTAGTATTCATAGAATACCCGGGATTTCGTTAGGAGATCCTAAGAGAGCACTCGGCGTTCGAAAAATTATTCAACAGGACTTTGCTTAAGCCGCGGAGGGAAGGGAAGGTAAAGGCACGACAAAAGCTACTAGAGTAAGAGGCGTTCTCCGAAGGTTCTGTCGAGTAGAGTCGGGTCAAGCAGTCCAAGATATACAAGCAGTTGCTCCATCAGCGGACCTAATAAAGGGTGAATACTTTATGGTGGTGGTCCCCTTGTCCCTCTCTTTATATGTTTGTATTGTGTTTGTCCAAAGACCTATTTGAATACTAAATTATGATATTATGAATATGTGTTATGCATGTTGAAGTTATTTACATTTTTCCGGAAAGGTCACCAGCTTAATTATCATTATGTTTGTATATCTATTTGCTCTTTTAAATTAGATGAACGGTTATAGACAACTCCTAACCATGGTCTAATCATAACCTGTCTAGTTTATCAGGCCTTAATTTAGGGCTTTGTGTGAGGATGGAAGCATTAAGGTCTGCCATATTAGATGAAATAACCTATAGATCACCATGTTTATTAAAGTAGTCTAAGTAGGCTGAGTTCGTGTATTTATGCCGGCATTAGGGCGAGCGGCATGATCTCCTGAGTGACACGGGACTTTCATGGATGCCTTTAGCTCGAACCGTGAGTAGGGCCGTCAATGGCGATGGGGCGGTTTATTAGATAACTCAGATGTGGTACACAAGTAGAATCAGTATATAATTGCAATCCAAACCAAGATATATCTAAAATACTTGAAGATAGGTCAATCAACATGTAGGAACAATATAACATATATCAGAACACTATCTGTAAAACACTCTTGTATGCTTAAGTAAACTTGAACCTAGTGTAGAATGGATCAACCCCTCATCAAAGATTTTGATGAATGATTGCATAACTGGATAATAAAATGAGAGTTAGGGTAAAAGGATAGTTACTACTAAGTCGTTACCACTTCCCTGGGAGTATGATAAATTCTTAAATTAAAATCGTAGGTACTTTCCAACAAACTAGCTACACGATAGGTACTCTGCCTTAGGTTCTGATTGATTAAGTGACAACATAGATGCTAAATGTGACAATTAGTAATTCTAAGTTCTTAGTTATTCATAATCGATATAGGGTAAATAAAACCTATTTTTAGCATATTGATAGGAACACATCAGATTTTTTGCGCCGTTACCGAGGAAATATCATAACAAATTTAGGATTCCTGATCAAAATTCTAGAGACTTATGATAGGTAACGGTAGTAATCTATACCTTAGACATAACACTCACTTTATGCTAGTTAGACAATCAGTTTCCTAAAATATAGGGTTATCATAACTAATTAATTTTAGAAATTATCTAAAATTAAGACATTTAGGATAATCAAATTTTAGAAAATTATTCTAGAACCTTATTAAGGAAATTTAATTGCTTTCGAAAAAAATAAAAACCCGAAAAGTATTTTCTTGTTTTTAAAATTCTTCCGTATTTTGTTTTTTCCCTTTTGCTTGTTCTAGTTTATTTTTATTATTTGTTTTATTATTTTTTTCTAACCAGACTTTACACTCATAGATGAAAAGAACAAGAGCAGCTACAAACCAAGCAGAGAAAACAGAAAATTCCGACGCTCTAGGTTGAAAGAAGAAGAAACCACAAGGACCATCTAGGTCTGAATCAGAAGTACCACGGGAGAACAATCCTCCACAACCTATAAACATAAACTCAAGCCTAGACACCAGTGATTTAGTGAGAAGATTCTTGAATACCCGTGAACCCAGTCCCACGGAGGAGGAGGATCCTTCTGAAGAGACCTTTCCTCCAAGAAAAGAACATTAGAAATCTCCAGCTCACACTCCTGGCCAAAGAGTTCCTAGAAATCCACAACCCCTTGACCAAACCTAAAACTCACCAACATCTCCTGAGTATACCCCAACGCCTAACGAGCACACACCTTCATCCAGAGGAAGTACTAATTGTTTTCAGTTAGTTTTGTCCGTGCAAATAGATGCTTTGACTAACAGGATCTACAGATGGATCAAGCGATCGCAAGCAGATTATGTCACTCAGAACAGAGCATTCTAAATATCACAGCCAACATGGACCAACTCAGGGCCATGGTAAGCCTCCAAGAAAACTAAGGTGCATAGATACTACGAGAGTTAGCTGAAATACGAAATGAGCAAGGAAGGCAAACGAATGAGATGAGAGCTATGCGAGTAGAACTGCGAGAGATAAGGATCAAAGACCGATAGAAAAAGGGAAGATTCTTTTTATTTTTCAGCAAATAAACTGTTTGAACTAAAGTTTAATAACTGACCCCTACTTTTTATTTTCAAATTTTAAAAGGGTCTTTTATTTTATTCAGAAAATTTTCTTCAAATATTTTATTTCTCAATTCTTTGCGAAAAACAAATATGTTAAAAATACAACTTATTTTTCATTAATTAAATGGTGTTGATACGTGATACGCGAAAATCGTATCACCTTTTTAGCATGTTTTTATGTATGAATTTGGGTGAAATTGAAGGTAATTTGATCTTGATTGTTCATTATTTACTTAATTTCACAGTTTTTATGATTTTGGAAGTGTCAGGTGAAAAGTAGACGAAAACAACAAATTTTGGGGCAAAAACGCAATTTTTGGAAATATTGACTTAGTCAACGGGTCAAGACGGGCGTCCCGAACCCGGGACGGGCGTCCCGACACAGTCAACCCACTGGGACGGGCGACCAGGACTCGGGACGGGCGTCCCGACCTGGTCAACAGATCAGGACGGGTGTCCCAATCTGGGACGGGCGTCCCGAGCCCCCAGAACCAATCCCACATCGAATGTTTGCTGAAAAATCACCCCAGGAAGCTACTATAAATACCCCAGGCCTCCAGCAGTTGAATTCATTCCTCTCCACTCGATCTGAGTCATTAAGTGGTTTCCAGTGTACACTTCTCTAGTACACAACTCACTCAGAGACTCGGATCTCAGTTTTCTTTCTTATTAGTGTTTTGTTTTAGTTTCTGAGAAATAGTCTCAGATCTTAGGCTTCTATAGATAGGTTCGTTTTTTGTATTCATAGAATACCCGGGATTTCGTTAGGAGATCCTAAGAGGGCTCTAGGCGTTCGAAGAGTCAGTCCACAGGGCTGGGCTTAAGCTGGGTATTAAGGTAAAGCCCAGTTACTAGGCTGAGGAAGCGTCCTCCGAAGGTTATAGCGAGCAGAGTCAGGGCGAGCAATACAACATATACAGCAGTACGCTCCGTCGGCGAGACTACGTAAAGGGTGATTTCTTTATGGCATCAGTCCCCATGTCCCTCTCTTATATGTTGTTATTGTATTGTTCTAAATATTTATTATGAATGCGAGATTACGATTTTTATGAATAGTTGTTTTATATGTTGACGTTGTTATGTTTTTCCGGAAATAGCCACATGCTAAATATTCACTATGTCTGCATGTTTAATGTGCTCTTTTAAACTAAAATTAGGGTTATAGACAATTCCTAACCACGGTCTAATCATAACCTGTTTAGTTTAACAGGCATCAATTAGTATTGGTGTCTGCCATGCTAGATAAAATAACATACTGAACACCCTGTTTGTTAGAATAGTCTAGGGGAAGCCGAGCCGAGTCCGATTATGCCGGCAGCTAGGGCAAGCGGTATGATCCCCGAAGTGACATAGGGCTTTCATGGATGCCTTCGTCCCGAACCGTGAGTAGGGCCGTCATTAAGGTAGGGCGGTTTATTAGAAACCTCGGATGTGGTACGCCTTTAGACACAGAACATAGTTGCAATCCAGGCTAAGACATGTCTAAAATATTCGAACTTAGGTCATTCAACATATAGGAACAGTATAACATAGAATCAGAACTCATCTATAAAACACTTCTAGGATTAATTAGACTTAAACCTAGTGGAGAACGGATCACCCTCTCATCAAAGTTATTGATGAAGATTGCATGACTGAATTATAAGATAGGAGTTAGGATGAAAGGCTAGTTACTACTAAGCCGTTGCCACTTCCCTGGGAGTACGATATTTAACTTAATAGAATCGTAGATACTTTCCAACAGACTAGCTACACGATAGGTACTCTGCCTTAGGTTCTGGCTGATTAAGTGACACCATAGAGACTAAATGTGACAATTAGTCAATCACAGTCCTTAATTATTCATAATCAACATAGGGTAAAATAACACCTATTTAGTACGTCAACCGGAATCGCATCAGATTTTTGGCGCCATTGCCGGGGAAATATCATAATAAATTTAGGATTATTGGCCACAATTCTAGAGACTTATGATAGGTAACGGTAGTAACCTAGACTTTTGAATTACACTTATCTTATGTTAGTTAGACAATCACTTTCCTAAATATAGGATTATCATAACTAATTAATTTTAGATATTATCTGGAATTAAGACACTTAGGATAATCAAATTTTAGAAAATTATTCTAAAACCATATTAAGGAAATTTACCTGCTTTCTAAATAAAAATCAAAATCCATAAAAATATCTTTCTTGCTTTCTTGTTTCACTTCCCTACTTTTGCTATTTGTTATTTCTAACCAGACTTTGCACTCAGAGATGAAGGGAACAAGAGCCCAGGATATTCTGGACGAAGTAGAACATAACACTTCCCCAGAAATCCAAACAATTCCTTCTTCTCCCGAATACACTCCTGCTTCTCCCGAAACACTCCTGCTTCTCCCGAATATACTCCTAAATCTCCCAAGTACACCCCGAAATCTCCTGAATATACTCCTGCATCCCCCGCACCTAACGACCAACCACCTTCATCAGAGGATAGCACTGACAGTTCTCAATCAGCCTTGGCTGCCCGGGTAGATGCTATATCTCACAGGATAAGCGCTATGACTCAGACAATATCGGGCGAACTAAGATGATCATATCAGGCTGTTCTAACCTTAAGTTCTGAAGTAACCCAACTCAGAACCACAATAGAACGCCAAAATGTGCAATTACTCCAAGAGATGATGGAAATCTTAAAGGAACAAAGGAACCAGCAGGAGGAAATGCGCAACATACAAGCAGAACTGCAAGAGATGCGAAACATTCAGGCCGAGCTACAGGAGATCAGAGATAGGAGTCGTTAAAAAGGGAAGATTCTTTTACTCTCAACAGATAATTCGTTTGAACTGAAACGTGAATAATTGACCCATATTTTTCTATTTTTCAAACATTTTTAAAGGGTCCTTTATATTCAACAATTTTCTTCAGACATTTTATTTCAAATTTCTATGAAAAACAAGAGTTTTGCAAATACAGTTTATTTTCCACTAATTACATTGCACAAACTCAGTTTTTGTTTTTTTTTGAAATTCTTGCTGAATTTAAGTTGGGATAAAATTAGGGTAGTCACAATTTTCGAAAAAAAGACTGAGGAATTTTTGCATAGAGTTTTTAACAACTTCTGAATTTCATTGGATAAACATGAAGCCTTGTTAAGAATTATGATTATTTTTGGTATCTTGAGATTTTCAGGGAATTACGAAGAAAAAAAAATTCGGAATTGGCACGCGTCCCGAAGCAACCCGGGACGGGAGTCCTGCCTCTGGGACGGGCGTCCCGAAGGCCGCCCCTTCTATAAAAATTCAATTTTTTTCATTTTCTCTCAAATCTACAACAAAAAATTCATCTCTCTAAATATTTCTCTCTACTTTTTCTCTACAAATTTTTGGCAAACTCTTCAAAGTCTAAAAATTCGAATTTCCCTCCAAAATTTGAATTTTAAACTTCACCCAAAAATTCGAATTTCCCTCCAAAATTCGATCTTCCCGCCAAAAATTCGAATTTCCCTCCAAAATTCGATCTTCCCGCCAAAAATTCAAAATCCTTCCCTAACATAATTTCATCCTTCTGAATTCAAATTCACCTCCAGAATTTGAGTTTAAAGCTTTCTTTCCCACCTAAACTCTCTCCTACGTTTTCAATGGCTCCCAAACGTGCTCGTACCACATCTACCATGACAGTTACCTCAGTGGCACATCCTTTTATGATGTTTCCCTCCAGCACAGCATACCAAGAAAGATGCCTTGGGTACATCGGACGCACGATACTGACAGGCAGAACGTTGGATTGGGCAGCAGTACAGACGCTGGGAGTAGAGCCGGAAGTCAGACGCATACTCGACGTGCCACCTTACAGTCGAGTATTCATCGTCACCGAGCCCACATACCTGGAGCTGGTATGTGAGTTCTATGCGTCTTTTACCTGCCACCAGGAGCAGATCACATTCCGTTTAGGCGGAATAGATCGATCGATGAGCATGGCCGAGTTCGGAATCGCCCTAGGTATCTGGTAGAGAGATGAGCTGGATACGCCCGCATACACCACAGCAGTTCGAGACTTCACGTCTGCAGACGTCTCCACTGCTTGGGCTCAGATCTGCATGACGGGTGTCCCATACTAGCATGGCTTTGCAAAAGCCACAAGTATTTATCCTACTCTTCGTTACCTGCACGCTATCATTGCACACACATTGTCAGGACGACTGACAGCGCCCGGAACTATCACCCGGATGGAGATATTCCTTCTAGCCAACATGCACATGGGATCTACATTAGAGATGGCTAGACTCATAGCGGTCGTCATGCGAGGATTCGCTACAGACACCAGGAAACAGTGTCTGGGGCTCGGACCATACATCACCAGGCTAGCCCGCTACCTGGAGTTGGACATAGAGGGCTCGGAGCTTACTCTGGTCGCCCCCACCACCATTCCCACAGATGTTACCATTCTACGGAACATGGGAATGGTTGTCCGGGATGCGAATGGCCGCGACACCATCCACACGGAGCAGACAGGACAGGCATCGGCATCGGAAGCATTTCCAGCGCATATCCCTCCGTCCGAGATGTTCATGCCACGTACTGCCTTCGAACGACACATGTCGCACGGATTGGCAGAACTATCGGCCCGATACAGTCGAGACATGGACAGAATTGACAGACGACTGACGATGATGGAGGACAGGATTGACAGACGGTTGGCGATGATAGATGACAGGATCGCCATGAACACCAGCAGGATCGATGAGATACATCAGCAGACTTCCCGAGTGGCGGAAAACTTCGAGTTTGACTTAGTAGACTTAGGTCCACTGGACGACGATCCGCCGGGTTCTTAGTCTCTCTCTCCTTCTTTCCTTTCCTTTCCTTCCTTTTGCTTTTGTTTTTCTTGTTCTATGTGTATAAACATGTCTGGGCTGTATGACGTATGAATCTATGTACAAAATTGATTTATATGACATACAGAATTGTTTGCATTATTTTATTTTATTTTATGTCTTACTTACCCATACAGAATCCTTTATTTTCTGTTTTACTTCTTATTTTCAAATAAGTGTGGGGTAGCTAGATATGCATGAACACTGAGGACAATGCCAGACTTAAGTGTGGGGTAGTAGTGCACGGTGCACTGTAGCAGTTTTTGTATGCTTTTGCTTGTTTTTCACGTACTTTCACACCCTTCCAAAAAGAATTTCAAAATTTGTCCGTCTTTCAGACTTCTAAATGCAGTATGCTTGGTTAAACAATTGCTTATGTCTATAATATGTAGGTAGTATGTTATGGTTAGTAGGAGATAATTGATAGCTATCTTGGACTAATTGATTAGGAATAGGGAATTCCTGATAACTGAGCACAACTTTGTCTAGATTAGAGACCTCAACCAATTACCTGTTCGAGACTTAATTAGATAAAATTAGACCAGTTGTGGATATATTGGCAGTTAGAATGACTAGATGAGACTCCGAGCTAGAAGTGAAAAGAAATTAAAGGAAGTAAATCAAATAAGGGTAGTTTTCCAGCGGCCTTCGCTATTCGAGCACCACTCATTCGGGGAATTTAAAGCCTGATGCCCTAAGGTCGTGTAGATCTGGGAGTCATCGGAGTGGGACTCGCTACATGGGTAGTTGAAGTTGACGTGTTCTAAGCAGACTCAAAATACCCTGAATCTATAAAGAAAATAACTAAATGCTAAAACATTAAAAATCTGATCACCAAAGCTCAGAACTCAAAAAGTTGTCTGTGTTAATATGTCTAGCGATAGGTCGAAGTGTTATCTGGTAGTAGTTAAGACAAGAGTACACTGTGTTGACTATCTAGTCTGGACTAGTACACACACTACACATCAGGAAGACCCTGTGACTAAGAAAAAAGTTCAACCTAGTTGTTAATTTGTTTTCTGCCTAATCATAACAAGCTACTAAAAATATCTGAGACCTTGTCATAGCAACCTAACCAGTCAGACCTGTGTTAAGACTTGTATGAAGAATTTTTGGAATAAAAACATGACTAGGAATTTAAGTAACTTCAGGTAGACTTTGCTTGAGGACAAGCAAAAAGCTAAGTGTGGGGTTATCTGATACGCGAAAATCGTATCACCTTTTTAGCATGTTTTTATGTATGAATTTGGGTGAAATTGAAGGTAATTTGATCTTGATTGTTCATTATTTACTTAATTTCATAGTTTTTATGATTTTGGAAGTGTCAGGTGAAAAGTAGACGAAAACAGCAAATTTTGGGGCAAAAACGCAATTTTTGGAAATATTGACTTAGTCAACGGGTCAGGACGGGCATCCCGAACCCGGGACGGGCGTCCCGAGTTGGTCAACATATCAGGACGGGCGTCCCGAGCCCCCAGAACCAATCCCACATCGAATTTTTGCTGAAAAATCACCCCGGGAAGCTGCTATAAATACCTCAGGCCTCCAGCAGTTGAATTCATTCCTCTCCACTCGATCTGAGTCATTAAGTGGTTTCCAGTGTACACTTCTCTAGTACACAACTCACTCAGAGACTCGGATCTCAGTTTTCTTTCTTATTAGTGTTTTGTTTTAGTTTCTGAGAAATAGTCTCAGATCTTAGGCTTCTATAGATAGGTTCGTTTCTGGTATTCATAGAATACCCGGGATTTCGTTAGGAGATCCTAAGAGGGCTCTAGGCATTCGAAGAGTCAGTCCACAGGGCTGGGCTTAAGTTGGGTATTAAGGTAAAGCCCAGTTACTAGGCTGAGGAAGCGTCCTCCGAAGGTTCTAGCGAGCAGAGTCAGGGCGAGCAATACTACATATACAGCAGTACGCTCCGTCGGCGAGACTACGTAAAGGGTGATTTCTTTATGGCATCAGTCCCCATGTCCCTCTCTTATATGTTGTTATTGTATTGTTCTAAATATTTATTATGAATGTGAGATTACGATTTTTATGAATAGTTGTTTTATATGTTGACGTTGTTATGTTTTTCCGGAAATAGCCACATGCTAAATATTCACTATGTCTGCATGTTTAATGTGCTCTTTTAAACTAAAATTAGGGTTATAGACAATTCCTAACCACGGTCTAATCATAACCTGTTTAGTTTAATAGGCATCAATTAGTATTGGTGTCTGCCATGCTAGATAAAATAACATACTGAACACCCTGTTTGTTAGAATAGTCTAGGGGAAGCCGAGCCGAGTCCGATTATGCCGGTGGCTAGGGCAAGCGGTATGATCCCCAAAGTGACATAGGGCTTTCATGGATGCCTTCGTCCCGAACCGTGAGTAGGGCCGTCATTAAGGTAGGGCGGTTTATTAGAAACCTCGGATGTGGTACGCCTTTAGACACAGAACATAGTTGCAATCCAGGCTAAGACATGTCTAAAATATTCGAACTTAGGTCATTCACAATATAGGAACAGTATAACATAGAATCAGAACTCATCTATAAAACACTTCTAGGATTAATTAGACTTAAACCTTGTGGAGAACGGATCACCCTCTCATCAAAGTTGTTGATAAAGATTGCATGACTGAATTATAAGATAGGAGTTAGGATGAAAGGCTAGTTACTACTAAGCCGTTGCCACTTCCCTGGGAGTACGATATTTAACTTAATAAAATCGTAGATACTTTCCAACAGACTAGCTACACGATAGGTACTCTGTCTTAGGTTCTGGCTGATTAAGTGACACCATAGAGACTAAATGTGACAATTAGTCAATCACAGTCCTTAATTATTCATAATCAACATAGGGTAAAATAACACATATTTAGTACGTCAACCGGAATCGCATCAATACGCGAAAATCGTATCACCTTTTTAGCATGTTTTTATATATGATTTAGGGTGAAATTGAGAGTAAATTGATCTTAAATATTTATTATTTACTTAATTTCACGGTCTTTATAATTTTGGAAGTGTCAGGTGAAAAGTAGACGAAAACAGCATATTTTGGGGCAAAAACACAATTTTTGGAAATGTTGACTCGGTCAAAGGGTTAGGACGGGCGTCCCAACCCAGTCAAAGCACTGGGACGGGCGTCCAGGACTCGGGACGGGCGTCCCGACCTAGTCAACAGACCAAGACGGGCGTCCCAAACCCCCAGATCCAGTCCCACATCGAATTTTTGATGAAAAAATCACCCCGGGAAGCTGCTATAAATACCCCATGCCTCCAACAGTTGAAATCATTCCTCTCCACTCGATCTGAGTCATTAAGTGGTTTCCAGTGGACACTTCTCTAGTACACAACTCACTCAGAGACTCGGATCTCAGTTTTCTTTCTTATTAGTGTTTTGTTTTAGTTTCTGAGAAATAGTCTCAGATCTTAGGCTTCAATAGATAGGTTCATTTATGGTATTCATAGAATACCCGGGATTTCGTTAGGAGATCCTAAGAGGGCTCTAGGCGTTCGAAGAGTCAGTCCACAGGGCTGGGCTTAAGCTGGGTATTAAGGTAAAGCCCAGTTACTAGGCTGAGGAAGCGTCCTCCGAAGGTTCTGGCGAGCAGAGTCAGGGCGAGCAGAGTCAGGGCAAGCAATACGACATATACAGCAGTACGCTCCGTCGGCGAGACTACGTAAAGGGTGATTTCTTTATGGCATCAGTCCCCATGTCCCTCTCTTATATGTTGTTATTGTGTTGTTCTAAAGATTTATTATGAATACGAGATTACGATTTTTATGAATAGTTGTTTTATATGTTGACGTTGTTATGTTTTTCCGGAAATAGCCACATGCTAAATATTCACTATGTCTGCATGTCTAATGTGCTCTTTTAAACTAAAGTTAGGGTTATAGACAATTCCTAACCACGGTCTAATCATAACCTGTTTAGTTTAACATGCATCAATTAGTATTGGTGTCTGTCATGCTAGATAAAATAATCTGCTGAACACCCTGTTTGTTAGAGTAGTCTAGGGTAAGTCGGGCCGAGTCCGATTATGCCGGCGGCTAGGGCAAGCGGTATGATCCCCGAAGTGACATAGGGCTTTCATGGATGCCTTCGTCCCGAACCGTGAGTAGGGCGGTTTATTAGAAACCTCGGATGTGGTACGCCTTTAGACACAGAACATAGTTGCAATCCAGGCCAAGACATGTCTAAAATACTCGAATATAGTTTAATCAACATATAGGAACAGTATAACATAGAATCAGGACTCATCTATAAAACACTTCTAGGATTAATTAGACTTAACCCTAGTGGAGAATGGATCACCCTCTCATCAAAGTATTTGATGAAGATTGCATAACTGGATCATAAGATAGGAGTTAGGATAAAAGGCTAGTTACTACTAAGCCGTTGCCACTTCCCTGAGAGTACGATATTTAACTTAATAAAATCGTAGATACTTTCCAACAGACTAGCTACACGATAGGTACTCTGCCTTAGGTTCTGGTTGATTAAGTGACAATAATTGAATGCTAATTGACTGTTAGTAAGACTCGGTCCTTAATTACTCATAATCGACATAGGTAAATAAAGCCTATCTTTTAGCATACCAATCGGAAGTGCATCAGTGTGAATTTAGTCTTTGTTTTTCTAGAATTTTTGTTAAATAGGAAGTAAGGATATGATTAGGGCAGTTATGATTTTTGAAAGGAGAATAAGACTGAGAATTTTTGCAAAGGTTTTAACAACTTCTGTATTACATAGGCTAACCATGAAGATTTGTTAAAATTATAATTTTTTTGGTGTATAAAGATTTGCAGGGAATTTAAAAAAAATTAAAAAAAATTCCAGAAGTGGCACGCATTCCGGAAGTCCCCTCTCTATAAATACTCAAAATTTTCATTTTTCTCCTAAAAACAACCACAAAAATTATCTCTCTACAAAATTCTCTCCAAGTTCTCTCTAGAAATTTTTGGCAAACTCTTGAAATTTCGAATTTCGAATTTTCTTCCAAAAATTTGAACTTTTGAATTTCCTTCCAAAATTCAAATTTCCCTCCAAAATTTGAATCTCCCACCCAAAACTCAAAATCCTTGCCTAACCAAAATCCACCCTTCTGAATTCGAATTTCTCTCCAGAATTCAAATTTGAATTTTCTTTCCCGCCAAATTCTTGAACTCTCTCAAACTTCTTCCAATAAATGGCTCCAAAATGCGCTCGTATTACTTCTTCGATGACTGTCACATCTGTGGCAGATCCTTTCATGCTCCTTCCTTCCATTCCGACATATCAGGAGAGGTGCCATGGACACATCAGGCGTAGCGTACTAGTTGGAAGAACGCTTGACTAGGCAGCCGTTCGGATACTGGGAGTTGAGCAGGAGGTCCAGCGCATACTCGACGTGCTACCCTACAGTCAAGTTTTCATCGTCACCGAGCCGACCTACCTCGAGCTGGTATGTGAGTTCTACGCTTCCTTTACATTCCAACAAGAGCATATCACATTCCAACTGGGCGGAATGGATCGATCGATGAGCATAGCTGAGTTCGGCATCGCCTTGGGTATCTGGCAGAGGGAGGAATTGGATACGCCCGCCTACACTACAGCAGTGCGAGATTTCACCTCTACGAACGTCTCCACTACTTGGGCTCAGATATGTACGACTGGCATCCCCTACCAGCATAGCTTCACGAAAGCCACAAGTATTCATCTGGCCCTTCGCTATTTACATGCTATTATAGCACATACTCTGTCAGGGCGTCGGACTGCCCCCGGGAATGTCATCCAGATGGAGGCATTCCTCCTGGACAACATGCACAGGGGTACTACGGTAGAGATGGCCCGACTCATTACCGTCATCATGCGGGGATTCGCTACGGACACTCGGAAGTGGTGTTTGGGGCTCGGGCTGTTCATCACTCGGATAGCCCATTACTTGGAGCTGGACATCGAGGGCTCCGAGTTGACCCAGGTTGCCCCAACCACCATTCCTACGGACCTACCTATTCTACAAAACATGGGAATGGTCGTACGAGATGCAACTGGGCGCTACTCCATCCACACGGAGCAGCAGAGAGAGTCTTTGGTACCGGGATCAGCCACAGAGCACATACCACCGACCCAGACATTCGTGCCTCGCACTGCTTTTGAGCGACATATGTCGCAAGGATTAGCGGAACTCACCGCCCGACATAGTCGGGATATAGCAAACATTGAGAGGCGGATGTCAATGATGGAAGACAGAATCAACATGACAGCAGTAGGGTTGAGGAGGTTTTTCAACAGACTTCCCGGTTGGTTGAAGACCTCGAGGTCTACTTATGTGCATCCGATGATGATGAGCCCGGTTCTTAGTTTCTCTTTTTCCTTTTCTCTTTCTTTCTTTTATTTTTTCTACTTTCTGTGTGATTATGTGATAAGTCTAGGCTGTATGAAATATGAATCTTTGTATGCAAAACGTTGATTTATATGACATAACAACATTGTTACTTTTATTTACATGTTATTGTTTTATTTTCTTTCTCTTCCCCTTAATTAGTCAAATAAGTGTGGGGTAAGAGTTTTATATGTCATAGTTTAAACCTTTGTTTTTCAAATAAGTGTGGGGTGATTAGATATGAATGAACACTGAGGATAGTGTAAACCTTAAGTGTGGGGTAGCAGTGCACTATGCACTATAGTAGCAGTACAATTTGTTTTGCATGTTTTCCCATATTTCTCACTAAAATTACACCTTCCAAAAAAAATTCAAAAATTTTCACCCTTTCAGACTTCAAAATGCAGTTATGATTGGTAACAAAATGCTTATGTCTATGATATGTAAGTAGAGCATTATGATTAGTAGGAAACAACGTGATAACTTTATTGAATTCCTCGATTAGAAATAGGGAATTCCTGATAATTGAGCACAAATTAGTTTGGGTTAGAGACATCAACCAAATACCTTTTCGAGACCTAGCTAAATAATATTAGACCAGTTGAGGATACATTAGCAATTTAAATGACTAGATGATGCTCTGAGCTGAAAGTGAAAAAAGTTAAATAAATAGGGTAGTTTGCAAGCATCCTTTGCTACTCCAACACCACTCCTTAAGGGAACTTAAAACCTGATGCCCTAAGGTCGTGTAGATCTGGGAGTCATCGGAGTGGGACTCGCTACATGGGTAGTTCAAGTTGATGTGTGAAAGTGAACACAAAAATACCCTAAAAATCAATCTAAAAATACATAGCCTAGTGTGTTCTTATATTGAAAATTTTAATTGAATATTCTTGACACCAAAGCTCAGAACTCATAAGGTTGTTTGTTGCTGTTATGTCTAGCGACTGGTCGAGGTATTATCTGGTAAGAGCCAAGAGAAGACTATATTGTGTGACTAATACACACACTACACATCAGGAAGACCTCGTAACTAAGAGAAGAGTTCAGTCTAGTTATTAAATTGTTAACCCTGCCCCACCATGATAATCTACTAAAGACATTTGAGACCTTGACATGGCAACGTAACTAGTCAGGCCTATTTTGTGAATCATCTGACTCAGTGATCAATTTTGGCATAATAACATTGCTATGAATTTTAAGTGACTGCACCTATGATTTAAAAATCAATAATTTCATGTAGATTTTGCTTGAGGACAAGCAAAAAGCTAAGTGTGGGGTTATATGATATGCACAAATCATATCACTTTTTAGCATGTTTTTAGGCACAGTTTAGGGTAAAATTGGAGTTAAATCATTCTCAATTGACTGTTATTAACGCAATTTCGTAGTTTTTGTGATTTTGGAAGCTTTAGGTGGAATATGCAAGAAAATGGCAAATTTCGGGGTAAAAATGTGATTTTTGGAAGTTCAAAAGTCAGGACGGGCATCCAGGACCCAGGACGGGCGTCCCGACCCGGCCAAATCACCTAGAAGGGCTTCTCGGACTTGGGACGGGCGTCCTGACCCGGTCAACAGGTCGGGACGAGCATCCCAGATTCAGGTCGGGACGGGCATCCCAGATTTAGGACGGGCGTCCCGAATCCCTGTACAGACTCCCACATCGTTTTCTACATCAAAAATCACTTAGTTCCCCTGCTATAAATACCCCAGGCCTTTCACAATTGAATTCATTCCTCTCCACTTGATCTGAATCATTCAGTGGCTTCCAGTACACAGTTTTCTACTGTTTACAAGTTAGAAGAATTGTGATGACAAGTTAGAAGAATTGGGTGAATCTTATGGACTTGACACAACTTTATTACAATTTTCATCGATCTTCTGCAACGAAGATGAATCCCTTTGAGTTGGTGAATGGACAACAACCAACGACCCCACAAGATTTGGCAATGGTGGAGCCAAGTGTTGGAACGTGTCTATCGACACAAAGATTTGCTAAGGTAAAGCATGAGTTGATTACCGAAGAAAGGGATAGTTTAGAGTTAACCCAAAAGAGGATAAAGAAGTATGCTGATTAGTATAGACATGATGTGCAATTTGAGGTAGGTGATTTTGTATTACTGAAACTGGCCCCATCAAATTTGGAAGAAAATCAGTTGGAATCTGTTCATCATGGGTTGATACCTCAGTATCATAGACCATTCGAGGTAGTCAACCATGTGGGAAATGTTGCTTATTGACTTAAGCTTCTTGATAGGTTAAAATTCATCATACTTTTCATGTTAGTTATTTGAAAAAGTTTAACAATGATGAATTTGAAAGAGAATGGAAGAAATCTAGAAGGGCTCCACCTGTGATTCGAAAACAGTTTGACAAACTTGTGGAGAAGATTTTGGCCCATTGGACCATGGGTCAAAGTAAGAAGACTCGAAGGACAGACTTCCTTGTGCTTCGGAAGGGCGAGCCTGAAATTGATGCCACGTGGGAGAGAGACGTGATCCTTTGGCAGTTTGGGGATCACATTGTTGACTATTGAAAACGGTAATGATCGACGAGAATGTTGATGACTTAAGTGGGGGAGGTATGTGAGACCCTTTGTCCCGAGGGTGTATGACAACCCTGACAGCAACGGGCCAATGTTCGTGTGGTATGCGATCTAGGGGTTGGCTGTGTGCCAACCCTTTATAAAGGACCGAATGTTATTTGTGGGTCAAGATGTGCATCGTGATTAGTGGGCTGAGCATTGTGGCACAAGTCCGAGTGAGAAGGAACCTAGTTCGAATAAGTCGGGACCATAAGCCAAGTTAGAGTCTTAGATGCTTTGGAAGACCATGGATGGGTCGTAGCCCATGTGGAACAACCCTAAATGTTTTCAGTACCTAGATGACTATAAATAGGAATAATTGTGAGCAACATTAGCAGAGAGTGTGACAGAGAGAGCAATAGAGGGATAGTGTGGGATATAGATAGAATAGATGGGTTCTACCAATACGCCTTGTGTTAGCCGAGCAACCATTGTTCATAGGTGCTCAATTTTTGTAATTCCTTACTATTTAATAATATAGAAAGGTCGGGCGACTTTGCCCGTAATTATTTGTGTTGTCTCATACTTGTGCAAACCTTTGATAAAATAGATGGGTTCTATCACTATACCTTGTGTTAGCCGAGCAACCTTTGTTCATAGGTGCTCAATTATTGTAATTCCTTACTATTTAATAATATAGAATGGTCGGGCAAATTTGCCCGTAATTATTTGTGTTGTCCCATACTTGTGCAAACATGCATGCTTCGTGCGTGTGTGCCCATGCACGTGCTGTGCGCTACACAAGTTGAGTGTCGTAATCTGGTGGCCATGATAGGAGAGGCACTTCTTGTCATGGGATATTCCTTCGTAAGCATCAATTGGACAAAAATTCCAACTCCTACAAGTGGCTTTTCTTTTTTGAGGTAAATTCTGATTTATAGCAGTTGTAACATGTACCTCAATTTCTTTTCCTTTATTTAGATAAACTATTTCTTCAGTTACGATAACTAATTTTTCCTTTTCATTTTCAATTACCTTCTCCTTTTTCACCTCCAATAAAGCATGTTCTAAGTCATCCACTTTTCTATGAACCATTACTTTTATATCAGTCCCTATATCATCATCAATATCAGATTCTTTTAAAAAATTCAGCATTGGTTGATGAGCCTTGTTCATTTTCTGTCCCAATGTCCACATTAATCTTATCTTTCTTTGAATTTACAACATTCTCAACCTGTTTCTTTTGTAGACCATATTTTTTTTGTAACAACCATTCAAATTCTTCATCACTTGCATACTCAATTTTATCTCTTGTTATTTCTTCCACTCTGTCTAAATCAATGTTCTCTTCGTTTTCCCTCAATCAGTTTTTGCTTCTACTTCATCAGGTAATGTTGAACTAAACTGATTGTTCTCTATTGATATGGATTGCATCAATATCATATTTTATTTAAAAGTCATCAAACTCATGAATTTGAACCAATCTTTATCCATCTATAATACATATATCATTATTATTAGTTTATAGAATGTAAATTAATAAAAACTCCTAACATATAAATTAATAACGAAAAGTTTTTAATACGCTTAATAGATCATGTATTTTTGTGTACTATAAGAATATTTTTGTCACATGAGTACAGAAACTATTTACAAAGTATGAAAAACTCTCTTTATGATTGAAGTTGTCAAGAGCATTTTGCATAAAAAGTTTCGCATAAAGAAGGGAATACCATCCACACTCTTCCTCACCATATTGTTGTGGAACCTTAAAATAAATCAATAACTTAAGTTAATTTAATTTAATTTATGACTTGAATTATAAAATTTACTAAACAATATACTTACTTTTGGCACTAGTAAAGGAATGGTCTTAACATCATTGAATGATGTTTTTCTTTTACTAATATTCACAATGTCCAATATAAACCTGTCAAAATAAAACACATTAATGAAATGTGATTTATATTTTTTGATAAATTACTCAATGTAAAACTTACTCTCTTATTTTAGGTTCAATTGGTTGATTTGTTAATTTTAGAGAATCCAATAGCAGCATGCATTTTGAATTGTTATCACTCTCTTCCCCAAAATTACAAAAAATTAGTAAGCTCCAATAACACCTAACAATACATAAAAATATTTATTTTTAAAAAATCTATTCTAATTTATAAATAATGTTATTAGACATTATAATTACATAAACAAAACTAAATTCATACCACATTACAACGGGAATCGAAGTGTAACTTCTTTGAAAAAATTTGACTTGTGTCCACCCATTTCAAGACCTTGTCCTTCATCCCCCTTGCATGCATACTCAAATATAGAGAATCTAGCTTCGCTAATTTTTGTCTTTTAGCCTCTCTTATATCATTCCACATAAATCTTGCAATTAGTTAATAAAATGTCATAAAATATTTATGAATTATCAAGCATATGAATAAAATAACTCCATAAGAATATATGTGAAGACGAAAATTACATAATCAATTTTTTAAACTAAAATAACCAATCATCTAAAGAAAAAAAAGTATTATATATTTTTTATAAAATAAATTTATTAATGTGCGCCACGTGAATGTCATGTTAACTTGAGTTAATGTTTCTACCATTCAATTCTTATGAGAAACTTTTATTGATTTGAAAACACAAAGCAGTGAAAGAGAGAGCACAAAGAAAAAAGAAAGAAAAAGAAAATAAACAAAATAGAAGAATGAATGAAGACAATAGGTATCAAATAGAGAAAAGAAGAAGAACTTGATAAAAATAGAATAAATACATATACAATCTTCAGAACAACTTTAAATACTTACTCAAATGTATTCATAATAAGGAATGTGAATACTTACTCAAATATGGATTTAAATATCTTTGAATTTATCATTCTAATTTTGCTCCCATTTGAACTCGTATCTCGTCTTTTAGAACAACTTTGATTTGTCAAACGAGTTTCAATAATTGTGGATTCATTGAGTATTCCAACATCACTATTGTCTTCTTTCGTTTTCTCATGAAACAAGTAACTTTATTTCTTTACATTGGTTAAATTTTGAATTTCTCCAAATCCCTCTTTCTTATTTTTTATTTTTCTTTCATTCGTCTCTCTTCTTCTTCCTCTGTTTCTTTTTTCTTTTTTCTTTCTACAAAGACACTCTTTTTTTGTCTTTTTTCAAAGACACCAAGAGCAGAAAATGATAAAAACCTTGTAGCCAGAGGACTTTTTATTGACAAAAGACTTTTGATATGGTCACTATTCAGATAGATTTTTTATTTTTTAATTTTATATGTGAGTACATTTTTATCCCTTTGTTTAAATATATTTTTTTTCTTTCTTTTCACATGAAATGATATTTTTAATCTTTTCTTTAATTAACTAAATATAAAAATTATTAACATTTTTTGTTTTTTTACAAAATTCTTCAAAAATGACGTTATTATTCTCTAACAAAAAAGTTTAGGACTTTAAAAGTTAAAAAATATTTTGGGACTGAGCTTGGTAAAAATAAATTTGTTTGTGAGGAAACTCACCAATTATTTAACAAGAGTTGGAAAGAAATATTTTATTATATTTGTTGATGATTGCACAAGATATTGTTATGTCTATCTTCTTAGAAGTAAATATGAAGCTACACTATAGAATGAGATTGAAACTTAACTTGGTAAGAAGATCAAAACTTTGAGAAGTGATAAAGGAAGTGAATATGAATCACCTTTTAAATATATATATGTTCTCAAAACGGAATAATTAATCAAACCACTACTTCTTACACTCATCAACAAAATGGTATAGTAAAATGGAAAAATTGTACCTTAAAAGATTTGATGAATGTAATGTTGATAAGTTGTAGTTTACCTCAAAATTTGTGAGGTGAAGCAATTCTGTCTGCAAATTATATAATTAACTAAATTCCATTACAAAAATGGATTAGATTCCTTTTGAATTATGGAAAGTTCATAGAACAACTTTTAAGCATTTAAAAGTGTGGGCTTGTATTGTTAAAGTAGAAGTTCCTATACCTAAAAGAATAAAAATAAGACAATTATAAATTGTATTTTCAATGGTTATGCACATAACAATAGTGCATATAGAATTTTAGTATTTAAATCAAATATAACGGATGCGCATGAAAATACAATTATAAAATCAAGAGATGGACAACTTTTTCATGTTGAAGTTATAAAGTCAGTATGGAATTTATTTTCTATCCATTCCTAAGTTGGGTATAATGACTTAAGTTAATTTAATTTAATTTATGATTTGAATTATAAATTTTACTAAAAAGTATACTTACTTTTGGAACTAGTAAAGGAATGGTCTTAACATTATTGAATGACGTTTTTCTTTTACTAATATTCATAATGTCTCATATAAATCTGTCAAAATAAAATACATTAATAAAATGTGATTTATATTTTTAGGTAAATACTCAATGTAAAACTTATTCTCTTATTTTAGGTTCAATTGATTGATTTGTTGATCATAGAGAATCCAATAGTAGCAGCATGCATTTTGGGTTGCTATCACTCTCATCTCCAAAATTACATAAAATCAGCAAGCTCCAATAACATCTAACGATACATCAAAATATTTTATTTTAAAAACATATATTTTAATTTTTAAATAATGTTATTAGACATTATAATTACATCAACAAAACTAAATTCATACCACAGTACAACGGGAATCGATGTGTATCTTCTTGAAAAAATTCGATTTGTATCCACCCATTTAAAGACCTTGTCCTTCATCCTCCTTGCATTCATATTGAAATATAAGAAAGAGAGTCGAGTCGAGTACGCTCCTCCTCTGGTCAGAGTTTTTGTAAACTATTTCATATAATGAAAATTTTACTCTGTTTATATCTCTCGTGTTTATATTTCGTGTTTACATTTTGTCTCGATACCTAACAATTTTGAGCTCACAATTTGCCCTTGCTCATATCTATGTGATAGTGTAACTAGCTTGTTTATTTTCTGGTGTTAGATCTACTGACGTCATTTCTTCACCTGAAAGAGTTCAAGGTCCATTTCTGAGATATCCTGTTTTCAAGGTTTGTCAAAGTAGTCATGATAAATGCCAAGTTTTAATTTCTGTCTTGTTAGTGTAGAAAGTCTTATATCAAACACATTTAGATGCACACCATGTATTGCTTTAAGATTTTTAGGCATTGTTTCAGAACCTTGGAAATTTTAGTGAAGCACTTTCAAAATTCTTTTGATTGTGCTTATACATTAAATTAATTTAGTTTTTCTCAAGATATTTAAAGACTTTTCTTCGGAGTTAACCCAAAAAATATCTTCCTTACCCATCATTGTTTTTTACTTTCATAGTGTTCTTTGTTGTGGAACTAAAGAAATTAGCAAATATCTGAAACTCTGGTCTTTTACTGTCTTTTCTAATTTGTGTTTCTTTTTTGGAAAGTATATAAGTAGTAAGGTGTTCCTACTCAGAGTTTCTTGTTATACTCTTGGGATTCATTTTCTTTTATTCCCTTGATAGGTATCCTGTGGTTGGAAGCACACTGCTGCAATTTGTGGTAAGGATATTTCATGTGAAATTGAATTTACATCTCTGTTTTCTAAGCTAGGGTTAACTGTTTGCACCTTATTCCTCCTCTGCCCGCCCCCCCAAAAAACAAAAATAAATAAATAAATAAAAGGACAAAGAAGATGAAAGAATACTCCAAATATCATATTTTGGACAAGTTTTATGACATTTTATATAATATATCAAGCATATACCGTTACTGTAGCTAATGTGGACTGTGATTGCTGCTATTTATTTGCATGTAGCAAGTTCGTGTTATGTGGCTGCTGATGATCATTTATAAATAATTAACCACATGCTTTTTTCTTTTCACTTTTATATTTCTCACTATACATTTATATCTAACTCCTTGTCTGCTTTATGCCAAGAAGAGGGCATTTGTGATTACCTGATATCCCAATAATACTCTATATTCTAAAATAGCTTCTTGTTTGATGATAAGTTGTTGTGGTAGACGCTCAGATGAATGTTAAGGTTTTCTGTGGTTAATGAGAGACCAAAGGGTGGAGATCAGTAGTAAGAATTATCATTTTACATGAATAATGTTGAATTGACTTGACTGTAATGCAGGTGTATAGGCAGATAATGTTAATGACTCAACATTGATTTCTTGGCATGCCAGAAAGATAGTCATAGATAAAGGGGAATTACAAAAGAGTCTAACTTGAACTTTGCTGTACTCAACTTCAAAACTTCTTTTCACTCCTTTTGAGTGGACTTCTAAACTTCCGTAAAACTGTGGATGGTCCTATAACAGAAAATTTGATCTTATGGAAGAAATAAGCTTAAGATAAAAGAAAAGCATATAAGGTAAATTGGTCGTTGTAATTTGAAAAGTGATCTACATGATCCAAATTACTGAGATTTGTTTACAGCATTTTTAAGTATAAGATTATAATAGAGGACCTCTGCAAAAGGGCTAATAGAGCCAAATGTGTTGAGGTTTCTTTTTCTTTTCCCCTTAAATCTTTTTTTTTTTTTTTTTTTTTTCCCCTTTATCTGAGTTTATGTTAACGGCAGTAGCTCAGTTCAAAATTGACTACATAAATAGCTCTTCAAGAGTTGATCAGATTCTTTCACCCTTCTATCCACAGCTTAAGCAAGTTTAATCTTTTAGAGCAAGTAATAATTTAATATAGTATTAAAGCAACAAGAGGTCCCATATTCTAGCTTTGGCTTCATCCCAATTTTTGGGCAGATGGACCTATTATTGAGAATTTATGTTTGGCCCCCGCACATGAGGATATCTTCTATCTATAATTTAATACAGTATTGGAGTAGGAGCAAGGGATTGTATTGGGGTCTTGGTTCTGCCTTTATTTGTTTGATTATTGTTCACATGATAGTTTTGTTAATGAATTTGTGTATGGCCTATATGTAAGGGTGTGTGTTAAATAGTTGCAGTTAGCACTCTTTATCAGTTTAAATTTAACAAATTTGAGCTAAAAGATACATTGACCATTCCATATGTTTAGATCCCTGAAATTAACAAGCTTTATTTATCAATTGTGAGTCTACTTTATGCTGAGGTTAGTTTCTTCTTTTCAGGAAGCCATGTTTACACTTGGGGTTGGGGAGGTTCTCATGGGACTTTTTCTGAAGAGACACTCTTCTGGAGGACAATTGGTTTGTTCTTCATCTCTTTCTCTTTGATGAGATTGGATATATATATACATATATGTTTGATATCGTCTGGTGAGTGGGTGATATTTTATGTTCTTATCGTGATAACAGGGCCTAAAATATATTGAGAGAATGTCTAATTAGTGTGGTTTTCTTTCCCAAAAATAAGATAAAATTTGATTGCTGGGGGTGTCAAAAATTTGATTTCACTATGGAAAACTAAAAATGCTGGTACGTACGTAGTTTCATAAGCTGAGAGTAGATTCTTTCCTCAACTATTCACAAATATCTCCTCTGCAATTAAAAGAAAGTTTAGGACAGAAAGAAAGAGGAGTTGGATCATTACGTTCAGGAAAATACTTTTTCATTTTTTATATTCTAGAATGTTCTAAGTTGAGCTCACATCCATGTTAGTTTTTTTTTCATTAACTTAATAATACAAGTAATTCTTTCATTTTGTTTGTTATTTTTATGTAGAAATGGTTTAATGCTTCCGAAAAAAAAAATTCAGAACTAAAAGTAATGCTTCCTCATTCTTTGTTATTTAGTTTAAGGTAGCAGCACTTAATGATGTTTTCCTTGCAATTAAGTAGTGTTAGTCTTGTCTTGTTGCTTCAGTGCACCATCATCTGCTTCAAGTTCTGTCGTATCTTGCATGTGCATCTATCCATGTCTGAACCTGGTTCATATTTTGCACAGGGTCATGGTGATGATGTTGATTACATTGAACCTAGAAGAGTTGTGGATTTTCACAGCAATCTAAGACCATTGCAAATATCATGTGGATTTAATCATACAGGAGCCATGCTTCAATATATGTTAAGAATTAAAAATGTAATTGTTTTTGTTTTGTTTTGCAGTGTCCTGACTATTTCATAGTGGGTTATGGAATGGATTTTGGTGAGCGGTACAAGAACTTGCCTTACATTGGAGTGCTGAAACCTGAACTTTACAAGAGAGTACAAGAACTATGTATTTATTATTATTACAATGACATTTTAGAATATTTTATTATTTGGACTTTATATATATATATATATATATATATATTGTAATAGAAATATTATTATTAATAATTTTTATTGTTATTTTTTATTTAAATAGAAATTATATTTTTGGATATATATATATATTTAAAATTTTATGTATTTAATTAAAAATAAAAAATAATCAAAATAAATTTGTGGCAAATTAATTGTAAAATAGCGACGGATTTGATCGTCGCAAAATTGTTGCTATTTGCGACGGATTTTTGTGTCGTCGCAATTAGTGACGAAGATATTGGGACGGTCAAGTTCGTCTCAAATATGTTGCAAAATAGCGACGCCCAAATACCGTCGCAAAATTGTCGCAAACATAGCGACAGATTTGACCGTTGCAAATTCGTCGCTATTTTGCGACGGCCAAATTCGTCGCAAATACGTTGCAAATTAGCGGCCCCTAATTGCTGTCGCAAATTCATTGCTATTTGCGACGGATTCTGTGTGCCGTCGCAATCAGCGGCGAAGATATTGCGACGGATTTGATCGTCGCAAAAGTTAATTTTTCTAGTAGTGTATAGAGAATCTAGCTTCGCAAACTTTTGTCTTTTAGCCTTTGTTATATCATTCCACATAAATCTTGCATTTAGTTAATAAAATGTCATAAAATATTTTTGAATTATGAATAAATTAACTGCATAAGAATATATTTGAAAACTAAAATTAGATAATCAAAAATATTTTATAACTAAATAACCAATAATCGAAAGAAAAAAATAAGTATTATATATTTTTTTATAAAATAAATTTATTGATGTGCACCACTTGAATGTCATGTTAACTTGAGTTAATGATTCTACCATTCAATTCTTATGAGAAACTTTTATTGATTTTAAAGCGCAAAGTAGTGCAAGAGAAAGCACAAAAAAAAAAAAAAAAGAAAAAGAAAATAGACGAGGGAATGAAGACAATATGTATCAAATAGAGAAAAGAAGATCTTAATAAATATAGAATAAATACATATACACTCTGTAGAACAGTTTTGAATACTTACTCAAATATATTTATAATAAAGAATGTGAATACTTACTCAAATATGAATTCAAATATCTTTGAATATAACATTCTAATTTTGCATCCACTTGAACTCGTATCTCGTCTTTTAGAACAACTTTGATTTGTTAAATGAGTTTTAATAATTGTGGATTCATTGAGTATTTCAATATTACCATTGTCTTCATTCTTTTTCTCTTGAAACAAAGTAACTTAATTTTTTTACATTGGTTAAATTTTGAATTTTTTCAAATCCCTCTTTCTTGTTTTTTATTTTTCTTTCATTCGCCTCTCTTCTTCTTCCTCCGTTTTTTTTTCTACAAAGAAGCTTCATCTATTTTTTTCCCTTTTTTTCAAAGATACCAAGACCAGAAAACGATAAAAACCTTGTAGCCAGAGAAGAAGGACTTTTGATTAACAAAAGACTTTTGATATGCTCACTATTCAGATAGATTTTTTTTTATTTTATATGTGAGGACATTTTTATCCCTTTGTTTAAATATTTTTTTTATTTCTTTTCACATTAAATGACATTTTTAACATTTTCTTTAATTAACTAAATATAAAAACTATTAAATTTTTTTAGTTTTTTTGACAAAATCTGTCAAAATGGACGGTATTGTTCTCCAACAAAAAGTTTAGAACTTTAAAAGTAAAAAAATATTTTGGAACTGAGCTTGCCAAAATTGAATTTATTTGAGAGCAAACTCGTCAATTATTTGACAAGAGTTGGAATGAAATATTTTATTATATTTGTTGATAATTGCACAAGATATTGTTATGTCTATCTTCTTAGAAGTAAATATGAAGCTACACTATAGAATGGGATTGAAACTCAACTTGGTAAAAAGATCAAAACTTTGAGAAGTGATAGAGGAAGTGAATATGAATCACCTTTTAAAGATATATGTTCTCGAAATGGATTAATTAATCAAACCACTACTTCTTACACTCCTCAACAAAATGGTATAGTAGAAAGAAAAAATTGTACCTTAAAAGATTTGATAAATGTAATGTTGATAATTAATTGAATTCCATCACAAAAATGGATTAGATTCCCTTTGAATTATGGAAAGGCCATAGAACAACTTTTAAGTATTTAAAAGTGAGGGTTTGTCTTGTTAAAGTAGAAGTTCCTATACCTAAAAGAGTAAAAATAAGACAAAAAATTATAAATTGTATTTTCAATGGTTATGCACATAACAATAGTGCAATAGAATTTTAGTATTTAAATCAAATATAAGGAATGTGCATAAAAATACAATTATAGAATCAAGAGATGCATAATTTTTCCATGTTGAAGTTATAAAGTCACTATGGAATTTGTTTTCTATCCATTCCTAAGGTGGATATGATGATTTAAGTTGTGATTTTAATAATTCATATATTTTGAATAAACCAAAAAAGTATAATTAGATACTTTAAATAGGAGTTACCTATGTGAGTGAGAATATGACTAGTTCAAAGATGACTTGTAGACTAAGTTATCTAAACATTCATGAAGCTAGGCGGTGTCCAGGGCAAAAATGGATAAAATTGTGTAAACCAATTTTTTTAGAAATTAATTATTTATAATTGTCTTGATATTGATTTAAAGCTGAATAGTTCAAGGCATCACCTCCACTAGTTAGTGAGTATATTCAATTATAATACAGTAGAAATGGTTTAAAGTGAAAAGCAACCTATTTCAATGCAGATGCTTTCATAAGAGTACTTCTGTAAATCTTGTTTTATTGTTTAATCATATTGTTTAGACGAAATTGTTATGCATGTGGGAATTGTTGTATATAAATAAGTGTGAATTTCAATTTGAGCTACAATAATTTATATGTTTCTATCCATTCATTATTATTAATAATAAATGTATTAATTAATAATTGTTTTAAGGGATATGTCTTAATGAATGATTTCTTAATTTGAGCTAAAATTTTTAATGAGTAGCTAATTCTAATTTGAGATATAATTGTGAACAAATTTCCTTCTTCGTATATTTCATGTAAATCGAAATTATAAACAAAATGAGTTACATAATATAACATTTATTCGCTGATTCGATTCATTGTGGGCTCGAGGGCCTTTTTGGGCTTGATCTTGATCCAATGAATTTTGATTTTTTTCAAGGGGCATTTTGGGCTGATCTCGAGCTGAATTCAACTTCCGAAGACTTCTAGACGTTTCTTCCGAAGACTTTTAAACTTTTCTTCAGATGCCTTTGATTTTTCGAAATGGATTTTAATAGAGTTTTTATATAATTATGTCAACTTCTTTTTTTCTCAGCTTTTCTCCGCTTATTTTCTAAAAAACATTTAGTGTCTATTTATAGGTGGAGAGGATGCCGAACAATGGCTACTATAGTGCCAAGTGTCACTCATCTGAGAGATAAATCTCTCAATATCTCAATATATAAAATTATATATATTAAAATATTAAAATAAGATTTAATTATATATTTTAAATATATAATTAAATTTAATTGCCTACAAATTGTCTCTTTGAAATTTGTTTCCTAGATTCAAGAATTTTTAATTGGGAATAAATTTCAATTTTTCTTTTCCAGAAATATGTAATATCACTATATCATGAAGTAATCAAGAATTTAAAATCATATTTGACTTAATTGAGAATTTAAAATCAAATTTGACTTAATCAAGGATTTGTGGTAGAACTCTGAGTCTATAAAAGGGTGGATCTTATTCTTTCAACATCAAGTTGAAGAATCAGAAAACTTTTCTTTCGAAAAACGCAAGAGAACTTGTCGCACGTAAATTACCAACAAAACTTAAAAAAAAAATTTAAGAAAACTTCCTCTCTTTCTTCGATTTTTTCTTTCTTTTTTTCACTAAATTTTTCAGAGAGACTTTAACCCTCCTTTCCGTCTTTTTTTTTCTCTTAGAGATGTTGGCAGCCCTTATCCACGCATAGTTGTTTTTTATCATCACAACGGATCTCGCATTAAATCATTGAATCTGGGAGTACGTGAAGCTGGATCTAGTCCGTATGCACTTGTGTCTTGAAGAGCTGCATACTATCATCGTATCAGTGAATGGTCTCCAACGGTAACTCGAAACATTTATTCTTCATCTTTAGCGTCGTCCCCTAAAGAGGTAAGTTTGTTGGTGTGCACAACTCATGTGGTAGATTCTCAGTCACATGAGTTCTTCCTTCCCTTTATCATCAAGAATGTGGAGAAGTCTTCATGGCTTGTTCATCCAGATAATTTTGGCGAGGTAAGCTATAAAAAACTTTACTGGGAATGGACCGAGTATATTCTCACAAACCATGAGCGAACATTGAAGAACGTAGAAGTCTATGAGGCTGTGTACGCTTTGTTGTTTACTTACGATCATTGTGAGAATGTGATGCGTGCCTTTTGCAACCTGTGGTGTCCTTCGACCAATACTTTACACACATCTCTTGAAGAATTGTCGATCTCAATTTGGGACTTATTCTTGCTTTCAGGCTTATCTACTAGCGGCCTCTTATACGATGAAGTTATTCCATATTCCAGAGAGCGCTTTGACAAGCGAACTCCTCCAAGTTGTAAGTATTTATTTTTTGCAATAGGTCAACTTTATGATAGCGATCCAGACAATGTGTTGTTCAAACAATGGAGTCAATTCTGGTTTAAAGGGCAAGAAAAATATGTCTCTCCCCCTTCTAGATCTCCCTCAATACGAAAGCTTTCACAACCTAAAGTGACTCATAATCCAAGCCCTTCCTTCACTACTGATTCCTCAAGATCTGCAATAAATCTCAACAAAGATATTGGAGATCTCCAAATTCTAGAAGCTGTGCATGCAGAAACAGAATTAGCGGCGTTCCTTTCATATGTAAGTTTCTTTTTTTCCTGTAGAGAAATTTCATTACATTCGGCCAGATGTATTCAAAGTTGAAAGTCTCTTGGCCAATGGTCGGCGTATTTGTCGTGCAGTTCCAATCTTATCAAGTATTTATAATGGTTTTAATGAGATAGTTCACTCATCCTCTAGAAACTTGTCGAGCTGCATTTCCCATTCACTTTGTCTACACCTGGATAGCACAACACTTTGGTTCGCACTTTCAACATACAAAGATACAACTTTTGGCTAGAATGGTTCTATTCCATGGCGAAAATATGGCAAAATGCTTCTCTCAAACTGACGCAATAAGCCCTTTTCAAAGTCTAGATCCCACCTTTCATACATTCCTTTCCTTTGACAATTTTGATGACGACAGACAAACGATCAAATTGGTTGAAGGACAGATGATCCCCGTTTTTTAGAATTGGTGATCCTCATGTTTTAGAATTAGCGATGTTTTTTTGAATTGGCGCCCCATTTTCAAAATTGATGACCCGTTTTTTTCTTCAAAATTCTTCTCTTGAAAATGAGCTTCAAGAACGATGAACATGCCTTGGGACGACAACCAACTTGGCCTTGTCGGTCTTCAATCGCTGACATTAGTCTCAAAATCAGGAAAGGTATATATATTTTTGTTGACAGGGTTGACTATGATCAAGTTGACTTGAAGATCCTCCTATACCAAATTTCATTTCCTTATTTAATGATTTCTGAAGACAATGTTTCTTGATCAACATATTGGAACACAACAAACAATCCCTTGAGAAATTTCTAACACCAATGATTCCGCTTCCTATTTGATTCAATTTCAAACATATAAATGAACTTTATTCAAATCAGATGAAACAACTTCCCAATCTTTCAAAAAGCCATTTTTTTTTGTATGTATAAGTAAGTATTCTTTTCTCTTTTTTTTTCCAAAAAGCAATTAGAGTCATCATCAATGGTTGCCCCAATTTTTCTTCTCCTACTGAATTTGTTGGGTATTAAACACACAACACACACAAATAATCTGCAAGAACAAAGAGAAATGGAACACAAACGGCACACAAGAATTTAACGTGGTTCGGTCGCCAACTGCAACCTACGTCCACGGCTGTAATAGGAGGAATTTCTATTTCACTTGTGGTGTCCATTACAAGTACAAGTATGCAATATATATAGGAAGAGTGCATCTAGGGTTTCATAACATGGGCCGGGCCAACAACAAGTCAAGCCCAAAAATATCTAGCCTCCACAAACCCAACAATCTCCCACTTGGAGGCTTGATAATCATCAACTGCCATCCACCACGATCACTTGTACATTTGGTAATCTTCATCAACTCTCCTAGTTGCAGCGGCCTTCTCATCAGACAACTGAAAGGCCCGTCGAAGCTCACGGCTAAACCTGCCCCTGACTCGTCCTCGGTCCCTACCGGCTCCCACTACAAATGCGCACTGCCGGATCCTGGAACATCCTGAGAACAAACACTCTCCATACTCAGCAAGAAATTTTCTGAAGGTGTTTCAACAGTTGGAATACTGGTTCTTCTGGCCCACTGTCTTCTAGGAACATTGGCTGAAACACCACCTGAGCTCCCACTGCCACAAATACCTCTTACTGGCCTCCTTGAACCTTTCCTCGCTCGTTCATCCTGAATCTGACATGTGGCTCTAGGTTTCCCTCTTGCAAGGACAACCCTCTTCTGCCCACGAGATTCTGTGAACCGGACTTTATTTCTCTGAACTGGGATGGTCACTCCCTCAGACGGTAATCTGACCACGTACAACGAACCACTCTTCTTCCCGCGAGCCATGACAAGATTTCCCTTCACGACCTTCCACTGTCCGTCTTTGAACTTCACCTCGTGTCCCTGTTCATCCAATTGCCTGACATAAATCAAACTTTTCTTCAAGGCTGGAACCACTCTGGCATCCTTCAAAGTCCAAAAACCGACTGGGGTCTGCAATACCATGTCACTCATGCCCGTCACATCAAGAGCTCTATCGTCTGCTAGTCGTACCTTTCCAAAGTCCCCAATAACCAGATTCTGCAATGCTTCACAATCCATGACCCAGAATCCACATTGCTATCCGCACACCAAGTCAAAAGGACCTCCTCGTCACTCGCGGAGCCTTCAGCAATGTTCACTTTCTTATCATTCGGGTATTGATTCCTAAAATGCCCCACCTCCTTGCACTTCCAGCACGTTACACCTGAGCTATCAGGAGTCTTCGACTGACTCCTTTGTCTGTTCCTGCTCCCACTACCTCTGCTATTCCTTCTGCTTCTGCCAACATGTAACAATTCACCAGATGACTCCCCAGAACTCTTTCTTCTGATGTCCTCGCTAAGAACGAGATCTCGAATCTGATCGAAAGTGAATCCATCGGGTCCCACTGAACCGGTAACCACTGTAACCGTTCCAGACCAACTATCAAGCAAAGACGATAGCAGTAGCAAAGCTTGAACTTCATCATCGAACTTAATCTTCACTGACTCAAGTCTGGTTAAGATCGAATTCAACTTGTTGATATGCTCGGTAACTGAAGTGCCTTCTTTCATCCTTGTGTTCACCAGCTCTCTAATCAGAAAAACCTTGTTTGCTGCAGATGCTTCTCGTACATGTTAGACAACGCTTCCATAATGCCTTTCGCTATCTTCTCCTTCAGAATGTTGAAGGCAACATTCTTGGTCAACAAGAGACGGATCACGGACATTGCTTTCCGATCCAAACCTGCCTAATCTGCATCCGACATCTTTTCTGGTTTGTCACCTAATACCACGTCCAAATCTTTCTGAACCAGCAAATCTTCAATTTGCATCTTCCACCAACTGAAATCTGTACCATCGAATTTCTCAATTCGGAACTTCCCGTCTTCAGCCATCTCAAGCAACTAGATGAGATACCTGGTACAACTAATTATAGATCTAGGTAATTTCGTCCGAAAATTTGGACAAAACACTGTGCATCACAAAAAACAAAACACGGCCCACAATCCACCCACCAAACAAAACACGGCCCACAATCCACTAAGGAGAAAAAAAAGACTGACCAAAACAATTAGATACACTGCCTTTCTCTTTTCCTCTTTGCAGGAAACGGCGGACGACGGCGGCTGGACTTTCTGGGCAACAGCGGCGGTGCTCTGCTCTGGACGGTGAAAGCGGCGCGACTGGAAACGACGGCGGCACGAGCTGAACTGAACGGCGGCGCGCGCGGCAACTCAGCGAGGGTCGGAAGACCCTTTCTCGCGGCTGAGTTCTCTGCCCGCTGCTCCTCCGGTGTCCTCCGGCGAGGGTAGTGCTGTGCGCAGGGTCAGACGTCGACGGCGGGACCCCAAGGCTATGCGACTCTTCAGATCTTTGGCACACGGTGAACCGGCGGCGACACTCGGACTGTGCGCGGCGGTCGCGATCTGAACAACGATGGAACCCTAACCTACGGCTTCTTCTCGAATTAGCGGCGTCTCTTCTGATCACTGCTTCAGATTCGAAAAATGGGCTGGCTCTTCAGGTCTCCACCACAGCGACTATCCTTCCTCTTCCCAGATCTGCACACGGTTCTTCACACAAAAAACTAGGTGATAAAATGTTTCTCGCAATTTGTGCTCTCGTGTTGTACAACCTCGCTTTGATACCAATTGTTGGGTATTAAACACACAACACACACAAATAATCTGCAAGAACAAAGAGAAACGGAACACAAACGACACACAAGAATTTAACGTGGTTCGGTCGCCAACTGCAACCTACGTCCACGGCTGTAATAGGAGGAATTTCCATTTCACTCGTGGTGTCCATTACAAGTACAAATATGTAATATATATATAGGAAGAGTGCATCTAGGGTTTCATAACATGGGTCGGGCCAACAACAAGTCAAGCCCAAAAATATCTAGCCTCCACAAACCCAACATAATTGACCCCATTGCATTTTTCAATTTTTTTATTGATATTTACTACTATATATATATATATATATATATATATATATATATATATATATAAGTAGTAAATAAGAAGAGACCAGTGTAATATACCATCATCTTCTTTTATTTACATTTGAAGTTCCATCCATTAAAGGTATAGATATGGAACGCTTGCAAGCAAAGGTGGGTTGACATTACAGCTTCTATCTTCAAAAAAAAAATCTAATTACTGCTCCCATTATTAAGTCCAAAAGAAAGACAGAAGATTCAAACATGGAGTAGAAGTGGCGAACAACACCAGCACTATTGTGATTCTTCTTTCAGAAGCATGCTCCAAAATTTCGTCATTAGTGTTCATATCGACAGTACATATCGGTGGTGGAACTCCACAACCAACGCTACCACCAACTGGTGCCATCGAAGCAAGGAGGTTAAAATCATCAACCAAACTCACATCATAGTAATACAACGGATTTTACGACGTTCCAAATGTCATTTCTAGCTAGCGGTTTTTCACTTATATATATATATATTTTCTTTTCTTATTAGCTCATGCGCTTTGACAAATTATAAGAGGTAATTTGATCTTGTATCTTTGCATCTCAGAAGATTTAGTAATGGAGGCTCTTTTACAATTGATAAGGAATCTTCATCGATTATCCATTCAACTTCAATTGCCAAAGTTGTAATTTCTCCGCATGCTCAAATTTTCAAGAAATTCCCTGACGTTGATCGCTAGCATTCTTTCCAACTTGACGTCCTTCAAGACTGATCGCTTCCAAGGAAGCCTACTTAATTACAATTTGACCTAGACAATTTGTAGTAGAGAATTTTGAATTGTAAATCCAAAACATTCAATTTCAGGAGATGGTGAATATCCTCAACTGAACTTGTTTTCAAGGATGACTTCTCGCAAGAACAAACAAAGGAAGTAATTAATATTTTTGTCGGCCGTAAATTGGCCATGATCTTCAACATCGCCCTAATACAGAATACAATCTTAATATCAATCAGCCTCTTCCGAAATAGAATAAAAGTTGAATTTGACTATTCTCCAATTGCAGTTCTTGATTTATATTTTAGCAGTCTTTCACTTTGCTAACCAATTTGGATTGAGCTAATACTTGATTGAAGACATGATATTGACGTTGATTGAATACCCAATATATATTTTTAGATAGGCCTTCTTTTGTAATCTAGTTACAAACTAGACATGAATCTTTTGTAAATTTCAAGCTCAATTTGGTCACCCTTCTTTTCTTTTTGTCTCTTTGCTTTTTTTTTCAATTTTAATTGCAATTTTTACCTATTTTTTTATAAGGGTGAATTTTTTTTCTTATATTATGACTGAACTTAGAATTTATCTAAACTGTCTACGTATCCTACAAAATAATCAAGTCGAATGTAATTCAAAATTACAATTTAAACTCATGCATCAAAGGAGTGACAATGCAGTTTTAGTTCGTGTGTCAAGGAGAATGTTTTTGCAAACAGTTTAATCTCGTGCTGAGGAGTCTTCACTTCATCATTTCATGACAAAAATTTACACTCATGCCAAGGAGCCTTCATTTCACCTTTTCATCATGTACGCAAACAGTTTACACTCGTGTCAAGAAGTCTTCACTTCATTTCTAGACAGTTTACACTCATGTCAAGGAGTAACAATGAAGTTTAACCTCATGCTCTAGGAGGAATAATGCAGTTTTAGCTCGTGCGTCAATGAGCATTTTTTTTCAAATAGTTTAATCTCGTGCTGAGGAGTCTTCACTTCATCATTTCATGACATGTACGCAAACAGTTTACACTCGTGTCAAGGAGTCTTCACTTCATTTGTAGACAGTTTACACTCATGTCAAGGAGTAACAATGCAGTTTAACCTCATGCATCTAGGAGGGCTTTCTTTTCATCATTTTATCATCCAGACAGTTTATACTCGTGTCAAGGAGCATCTTCATAAGTTGTAGACAGTTTTGTACTCGTGTCAAGGAGTCTTCATCAACAGTAAACAATTTATACTCGTTTTAAGGAGTAACGTGCAGATTAACCTCGTACATCTTGGAGGATCTTCATAATTTTATTTTAATCATCGTCAACATTTGAAGTTGACTCTTCATTTTCAGATAGAATGTTGTCCCTAGTCTGATATTCTTGTTGTTCAACATACTCCATCTTGATTTATTTTAACTCGTCATTGGTGGCTTTCACATCTTCCTCAAGCTCGGGAGGAGTATCCTTTTCTATTAAACATTTGGCAAGTAACATTCTAATAACATTGTTAGCATTTCCTGCATGAACGGTAAAACATGTACTTGTTTTGTAAACAATTACGTTTTCTTCCTCCAACATTATTTTTCCTTTGCGCACCAACTCCATTACCTTGTTTTTGAAGATAAAACACTGTTCAATAGGATGATTGACAAGACGATGATATTTGTAGTAGTTTGGATCATCCATCTACTTCGCTTGTTGTGGTCGCTTCATTTCAGGCAACTCAATCAAACCGGCGATCATTAAATCATTAAACATTTTTGATACATTTGAATCAAGGAAATGATAAGTTTTCTCTTATCTTTCCTCCAGAGTGGGCCTCCATCTTGGTAAATTTGTCAGAATGTTGTTTTGCTCGGTAGAGTTTCTACTCACCTTTGCTGCAATTTTGACTGGAGCAACAGTCATTGTATGAGACTCTTTTACAAATGGCTTAGACGATTGCTTACTTGTTTTCTTGAAGTTTGCTACGTCTCTTTTGCGAGGTTCAGCAACAAAGGACCTTTGATCCCCGTGAGTCTTGATACTCAATTCCATGTCATGGTCGCGAGTAGCTAACTCTTCAAACGTATTTGGTTGGATACCTTTCAAGATGTATTGAAGGCTCCATTGCATCCCTTGAGTGCACATTTTGATTGCAGATTTCTCACATAATCGATCTCTGCAATTCATGCTCAAACTCCTCCATTGATTGATGTAGTCAACGACAAGTTCATCTTTCCACTACTTTGTGTGACTGAATTCAAGCATACTTACAGTTCTCGGGTGTTGTAGAAGTGATTCAAGAATTCAGCTTCAAGTTGATGCCAGCTGTCGATTGATCCCGAAGCTAAGTCAGTGTACTAATCGAATGCGTTTCCCTTGAGCGATCTGATAAATTGCTTGACCAGGAGATCACCTTCGATCCCTGCGTTGCTACATGTTTCAACGAAATGAGCAACATGTTGCTTTGGATTACCCTTACTATCGAACTGCTACAACTTTGGAGGTTGATAGCCCATTGACATTTTCAGATTATCAATTCTCGTTGAATAAGGTTTGGAATATGCAAAGGAAGATTTAGAACTTCCTTCGTACTTGTCTTTTATCGTCCCTTCGATGAAGTTCCTCAGTTCATCAATAGGGATGAATCCATCTGACAAAACGTGAACAGTCCTTTCTTGTTTGACAGTTTCAGATCCGCCAACGTATTTTAATTGATTTTCAACAACTTTGATAGCTTCAAGGTTACTTGATCCTTATTGGTTGAGGGTAACACCTTTGTTTGGCTCATCTACGCATTTTTTATTTGACTCGCCAGTATTGTTCATCAATTAAGCAAGGATACGATTTTGCTTCGCTGAATGCATTGTGAGACTTCCACCAATTTTGTCAAATTCACCAATTGCTCTTCTATTGTTGACGTATCTGCCATCATTACAGGCATTGCAGAGATGTTTGTAGAGGACTCTCCATATTCATCATCACTGCTTACCAGATCATGGTGGGAGACACTTGTAAAATCAACATCTTCATTTTCCAATGCTGACTTATCCTCACCAAGTTTTTCTTCCAGCATTGCAAGCTTCTTTTGCACCATTCCACCTACAATACCTTGAGATTGATCTTGCATCGAAGTCACATCGAAGCATGGATTTTTATACATCAGATTTGCATTGCCAACCAATTTCTTTTGTTGGTCAACGAACACTCTTCCTTTGCTTCTAGTGGTAGGACCGACATACGCTTTGAAAGTTGGAATGCTGACACTCATGTTTGTAGCAACGCTCTCTGAATCAACTCTGTTGACGTCATTGTCTGCAGCAACGTTCTTTGAATCAACTCTACTGATGTCATGGTCTACAGCCACGTTCCTTGAGTTTACTTTGTTGATATCTTTTTTTTAACTCCATTGTCTGCGACTTTGCTGATTTTGATGGAAAGAGATGAGCGGTAGAAATGGTCCCACTGGGCGTGCCAATTTGTGAACAAATTTCCTTCTTCGTTTATTTCCTGTAAATCGAAATTACAAAGAAAATAACTTACATAAAATTACAATAATTTTTAGGGGTCATATTTCTATTGATCCGCTGATTCGAGGGGCATTTTGGGCTGATCTTGGTCTGGATTCAACTTCGAGGGTCGTTGGCTTGATCTTGATCTGTTGAACAGTTATTTTGAGCTGATATTGGGTTGGATTTAGCTTTGAGGGTCGTTGGCGTGATTTCGATCCGTTGAACAGCTACAGATTTCTTCCGAGGGCTTCTGGACTTTTCTTCAAAGACCTTTGATTTTCTCGTAATTGGTTTTGACAGGGTTTCTGTATAATTCTGGCAGCTTTTGTCAGCTTCTTTTTTTTGAGCTGCTTCTTTTCTAAAAAAATTTAGCCTCTATTTATAAGTGGAGATGAGGTCAATCAATGGCTACTATAGTACCAAGTGTCACTCATTTGAGAGATAAATTTCTCAATATTTCAATATATATATATATTAAAATATTAAAATAATATTTAATTATATATTTTAAATATATAATTAAATTTAATTGCCTACAATAACCTTTTATGTCCTACTGTCTATTCATGAATAATAATAATAAATATTTTGTTGCACAGTTATCTTAAGAAATATGTTGTTAATAAATTATTTCTTATGAATCTAGATGTCATTGTGTTTTGAATAATAATAATAATAATAATTTATTCAACAGTTGTCCTTTTTTAGAGATATGTTTTTATTCAACGAATCCCTATAGATCTATAAATAATAGGATGTCATTGTGTTTTGAATCATAATAAAAAATATTTATTCAACAGTTGTCTTTAAGGGCTATTTTTTTATTGTGTTTTAACATATCAATTGGAAAAAGTTTTATAAACAATACAGTGTCTGTAACTTTTTCAAATTATGTTTTTAGTACTTTAAATAAATTAGTTAATGCTTAAAATCTTATATACTAATACATAGCATTAAATATGTGTTATAATTTATTATTTAATATTATTTCAAGTACATGTTATATATCTCTTCTTTGATTTTTAACGTTTAACTCGAATAATATATACATATATGTATTGATTTCAAGTCTTTTTGCGTAAATATATATAAAATTATCTAACAGCAAGTTCATGAATTTTTGAAGCTATTGTTTTCCTTTCTTCCTTTCTTCCTTTCTTCCTTTTCATTCTTACCATTTAAGAATATGAAAACAAAAGAACCCAGTTCAATATTAAAGTCTCTCTTCTTCATTTTTTTTAATGATAAAATGACATAAATACCTTAAAAAAAAAAAATTTTTTTTCTTTTGTATCTTCTTTTGAATTTCATAAATTTGAGGAATGCCAAATTAAATGAAGAATAATCAAATTTTGAATTCCAAGCCTATCTACAATTCACATAGGTAATATTTCTTCCCCAAATGCAAAGAAGCAGAAAAGATCATTTATCAACTCCAAACATATTTTTTCCCCTCAAGAAAATAATGAATCATCCACAAATTCTTGGAACAGTCCATGTTGGTGGTGGATCTAAAACCCTCTGCTCATTCGGCATTGCCATATAATTCCTCCAATCTTCAATCAACATCTTTAGGTCATGAATTTTATTCTCCAAACCAATGCAACAATTGGCATGCATAGTGCAAACTTGATTCAGATCTTTACTTGGCTCACAAAACCCACCAAAATAAGTTGTGTCCAAGAAACGAATACTCATACCTATGTCTTTAATGAAAGGATCGTATTTTATCATATTCAGAACATCTTGATCGTGTCTTCCGGGATACTTATCCTTAGAATTGTACCAGAACTTATAAAATTGGACTGTCCGATTATTCGATTGAACATAGTTGAAACCTCCGTTTGGTGAATTATCTAAGTCCGTGGATGCATACCAATAGTGATCACATGCTATTTGGAAATCCGTCTCCGAATAAAAATGTATAAATGGATTTCGAAACCACATTACATCTGCATCCTGCAAGAAAATATAAAAAGTAATCATACATTAATTAATTTCAAGTGAGAATTATTGAGCCTAAACTCCATAAGGTTGGATTGGACTGTCACCCACTTAACATTTATTTTAGTATGATATTATTCGCTTTAAAACTAAGCTCACGGTTTTACCAAAAGTGTCAATTAATCGTATTAATGGAGTTAGTGAAAATCTTATATGTTAGACATTATCTTTATACGTAGGACTTGTATTGATACTCCAACAATCATCTATTCAAATTAAGAATCACATACCCGTGACCTTCCCTTCACCTTCCACCACCGGGACTCCTACATTTTACATGCAAGCTCACTAACTTTAGGCTCTAATATCATTTCACTTCCACTTAACTTTATATTAGTATGATATTATCAATTTTAGAACTAAATCGTCACAGTTTTATTCTTAGATAACTGTTCAAAAGACGTCATACTAATGTTATAGTTGTAGACAATTCTAGCATGATATCTTAATAAGAATAGATATCTAAATTTATACATTTATGAGACTGAATTCAATTTAATTGAAATAGTGAGTTTGAATATGAAATAATACACGTACCGTGAATACGAAACTGTAGCCCAAATCAAGAACAGTACGTAGAAAATCAATCCTTGTCCACATCATTTTCAAATAATCGGCAGTCATAAAATAGGCTTCTCCAGAAAAATCAACGCCATGGGTGGTGAGTGCATAGCAATGAGGATGTAACTTCATGCAAAAACTGTATGCCTTTTGATCCAATGCTACCACAACCATGTGATTAAGAAGACCATTTGTTTCATTCCCTATTTTGAAGCTCTCCAGAAAAAGATCAAAAATTGAATTTGGTGCTATCCATGCTGAGTTTAACGTTGTTATGATCACTGTTTTGTTTTCCGTGCCCGCTCTCTTCAATACTTTCTCCAATTTCTCTTCTCCATTTTTCTTTACAACCTTCAAATATATTATATATAAATTATCCATTTCATGTATATTTATATAAGAATCAACTGAATATCATTAGATTTCCTCGTGTTTGATATTTTAAATCTCAAATAACTTATATTTTTTCATGCTTTTATATTTTTAGACCAAAAAAAAAATATATATCTAAGTAAATACTTTAAGGCTGTTTTTGTTTTGTTTGTTTCTTCTTCGTTTTTTGTTTTTTGTTTTTTTTTTGGTAAATCCATCAAATTGAATGTTAATATGTACTTGACCCTTATAATCACATAGAATAAGAAATTTAACATAAAAAATAGATTGACAATTTAAAAAATCTTGATGACCAAATGATTATTATTTTCAAGAAAAATAAAGAAAAAGGAAAAAGAAAGATGAGGACAAATGTCACCAAATGGGTTGTAGATTTGCTTGCATACACTAATTTCCCTATACAACAAAATAATAATGGAGTTATAGGAATCCTAGAGTTGACTAGAAACTTATAATACTTTGATTTATCAATAATTCGCAATCCTCTACAGTTGTCAATTTCGACTAAAATATTTCTTTATTTGACTGATTGGATCTTCTAGTCTTTTAATTGTCCTATTCAATTCTTTACCCCCAAAATGAACGACAATATTTTTGTTCCTCCTGAATAATTCAATTATTTTGAATGTTTACTTTTTCTATTTTATACATATATCTTTATATATATATTTCTAAAAAAGTAGTAAAATATGAAAATTAAATTACAATTTAGTCTCAGAAGTGGGACAGAGATGCAGAATATAAAAATTTCACTTGAGGAGAAGACGAATTTATATATATATATATATATATATATATTGAGTAACAAATAACAACTATCAAGAGTAAAAACGTCATTTTCTGATATGACTAATCGCTCCACACTTCGGTTACCAATAAAATATCATAACTATTGACCAGAAGTCAATAGTCAGCATAGAAAGTGGCATTTATAACCGCACTACTTTAAATTGTGGGTCCCCAAACCTCTCTCAGAGCTAACCCATTTTCCTTACGAGAACTTTATTGGAAAAGTACCTATAAAAGAGGAGTAAGTGGAAGGTAAAAGATATTCAATACCAGATATCCTAAAATTACTCTTTACATTCTAAACTGACTTTATCGTCGGAGAGTTCATGGGGAATCCACGTCTCCACTGAACCTTCTCTATTTTGCAGGTATCTGATACCTCGAGATTTCCGGAGATCAAGCAACGTGAATTTACTTTCTTATTCACCTAAATATTCCAATCATTTTTTGACGAATCAGTTTGGTTCCGTTACTGGGAAAAGAAATTTTTTCCCTTATCAAATCAATCATATCAAGACACTCAGGTGAGAGAGAACACACTGTCCAACATACATCACCTCGAGAAACTGCAACTCGGATAGCGCAATCCTCAGCTCTTGCCGTTCCCCAACGTCACTCAGTCATTGAGAGGTTAGGACCACAACCTGAAACATCAAGACACTCTCAAGACATAAGAGAACAGATAAACTCTAGGACGAACGATGAAGGAGAATTACAGAGGCTATAGAGGGAAAACGACCGACTAAGACAAGAGCAAGAGTTCTCGAGGCAGTGGTTAAAATTAAGGACTGAATTCCTCAAAACAGGAATGGAATTACGACCACCAATATTCTTGGACGGTCGTTCCGAGCAACTTTCACAATGTTCGTAAACTGCCGCCACTAAGAAAACAGAAAAACAAGAAACGCGAACAGGTAGAAAACCTCGTCAGACGATTAGCGAAGTGGGAGAAAGTCATCAAACTTCAAAACCCACGCCCACTACGAAACAAGGGGCCAAGAAGCGATACACCGAACACAGTTCTGAGAAGGTCAAAAGTACAACCAAAACCAAGAGGACGAGATCAATCGAATTGGGGCCATTCGCCAAATGGATCCAAGGTGTTTCCCTTGATCCATTCCTCAAGATCCCACAATTTATCCTTTACTCTAGACAAACTTGACCCCTCGAGCATGTATGCCGTTATAAATCAGCCATGTGCCTAGTCACGAATGATAAGGCAATTCTATGCAAGGCATTTCCCAACAATCTATCAGACAAAGCCTTAACATGGTTCATCTCTCTCAAAACAGGTACAATCGATTCCTGGTATACTTTAGAAAAAAAACATTTTTGAATAAATTCAGCACAGCCGGAACAATACCAAAGACGCGTGGAGATCTAGCCAATATCAAACAAAGAGACGACGAGTCCTTATTATCTTTTCTAAAGCTATTCAAAAAGATATACGATGACATAGAAGGAATAAGTCAAGACACCGTCATTACTTATTTCGAAGGAGGATTCATGTCCATAATGCTATACACAGAGCTTCAATTAAGATAGCCAGAGACTATAATGGAGATGTTCAATGTCGCTCGTAAAGTTGCATTGGCGGAAAGAAGTGTATTCGAATCCACCTCTCACTATCTACATTTTCTTCCTGAGCAGACGTAATGACCTGTGCATTCGAAAGTTCAGTTCTTAGAACCCCATTCCAGAAAAATACTCAGTGAAGTATCGAGTTAAACTTGGGAGAATTATAAAAATTACCATTGAGTTAATCTTATGGTTTCCGAAGTACCAAGTTAAACTTGGGAGAATTATGAAAATTACAATTAAGTTAATCTTATGGTTCCGAAGTACCGAGTTAAACTTGGGAGAATTATAAAAATTACCATTGAGTTAATCTTATGGTTTCCGAAGTACCAAGTTAAACTTGGGAGAATTATGAAAATTACAATTAAGTTAATCTTATGGTTCCGAAGTACCGAGTTAAACTTGGGAGAATTATGAAAATTACCATTGAGTTAATCTTATGGTTTCCGAAGTACCGAGTTAAACTTGGGAGAATTATGAAAATTACCATTAAATTAATCTTATGGTTTTGAAGTACCGAGTTAAACTTGGGAGAATTATGAAAATTATCATTGAGTTAGTCTTATGGTTTCCGAAGTATCGAGTTAAACTTGGGAGAATTATGAAAATTACCATTGAGTTAATCTTATGGTTTCGAAGTACCGAGTTAAACTTAGGAGAATTATAAAAATTACTATTGAGTTAATCTTATAGTTTCTGAAGTACCGAGTTAAACTTGGGAGAATTATGAAAATTACCATTGAGTTAATCTTATGGTTTCCGAAGTATCGAGTTAAACTTAGGAGAATTATGAAAATTACTATTAAGTTAATCTTATGGTTCCGAAGTACCGAGTTAAACTTGGGAGAATTATGAAAATTACCATTGAGTTAATCTTATGGTTCCGAAGTACCGAGTTAAACTTGAGAGAATTATGAAAATTACCATTAAGTTACTCTTATGGTCCCAAAAGTACCGAGTTAAACTTGGAAAAATTATGAAAATTACCATTGAATTAATCGTATGGTTTCGAAGTATCAAGTTAAACTTGGGAAAATTATGAGCTAAAGTCGTTGAGTTAAACTTATGGTTTCGAAGTGTCAAGTTAATCTTAAAGTTTCGAAATACAAGTCGTCCATCGAAGCACGACACTGAATCATGTTGTACTTCGTTGAGGGGCCACTGAGTAGCAAATAACAACTGTCAAGGGTAAAAACGTCATTTGTCCATACGACTAACCGCTCCACACTTCGGTTACCAATAAAATACCATAACTATTGACCATAAGTCAATAGTCAGCGTAGAAAGCGGTATTTATAACCGCACTACTCCAAATCGTAGGTCCCCAAACCTCTTCACGAGTTAACTCGTTTTCTAGAACGACAAACCACGAACTTACATCCATTACGAGGACTTTTTCGAGAAAGTACCTATAGAAGGGGAGTAAGTGGAAGGTAAAAGATATTCAATACCAGATATCTTAAAATTACTCTTTACACTCTAAACTGACTTGATCGTCAGAGAGTTCACAAGGAATCCAGTTTCCCACTGAACCTTCTCTATTTTGTAGGTACCTGATACCTCCAGATTTTCGAATATCAATCAACGCAAATTTACTTTCTTAGTCATCTAAATATTCCAACCAATTTTTGACCAATCAATATGTATATTTCGTGAATGAAACTTATAAAATGGGTAGGTTCTTATATTATAAACATATATATATATATATATATATATATATATATATATATATATATATGAAATAATATACTAATTCTAATCAGCCATATATATTTCATTTTGTCAAACATTCGACCTTCCAGATTATGATTAAACATCATTTGAATTTGGCGTTTTCTTAAAAAAAAAAATTAAATTCAAAATTTTAATTTTTAAATTGTTTTTTAGAAAAAGGGGTAATTAGCCAACCGAAATTTACTTTTTTTTGGTGTGAAATTTCCTTAATGAAAAAGGACAGGAAAGAAAAAAGAGGAAAAAGAAAAATTTAAAAAAAAGCCACATAGTTCGGTGTCTTTACATGACTTTTCTTCCTATAAAAATATTTCAACTAAATAAAATATTAATAAAAAGAACTACTCAATCAGATTATTCTATAAAATAAATAAATAGTCATGACCTACCATATATATATATATATATATGCCGTGTTGATTTATTTGTTTATTTATTATTATATATTATAATTTACTTTTGAGATTTTTTACCATATAATAATTTAATAAATTTACATGTTTGAATGAAAATTGTTGTTTTTTTAATAAGAGGATATGTATTATTAAATTTATATATAAATTTAGAAATTATATAAGATAAGAGGAATAAAAATAACATTTACCATATATCTTAAAATGATTTAAGATAAATATAATTTTTAAAGAAAATCAACTAAAACACTGATATAAAGTCTTAAAGTTATGTCCAAGAAGTAACAGAGAAAAACTAAACCTTAAAAAAAATTACGAGAAATTAATTATGATATGAATAAATGTTTTGGATGCAGTGTAAAGAACTTTATGAATTAACTTACGGGTGGCCGAGAAGAATTAGTATAGGATGATGTAGAATTAATGGACGATGAATTTCCCATCACAGAATCGGCCGGCGGTGGAGGAGATGAAAGATCATCATGATTTCCATGGCTCTGATATTTGTAGGAGCTGCTGATGATGAAGTTTCGGAAGTTATATGATGATGATGATTTCAAAAGAATGAAGCATGACAAGGCAGCAGCCATGGCGAAAAGTATTATCTTTGTGGAATATTTGGTGCAAAACTGTTGTGTTTTGTGGCGGTTAACGTGATAGAAGTCACCGGACTCAAGCGACGTTTCCCGGACGGCAGTATTGATGATACTGCCGGTGTATTCATCACCAGAAGCCATCTCTACTTTAATTTAATTATTTTCTAACTTGATTTGGTAATTAATCTCGTTCCAATATATATACACTATACGAGAGATAGATGGGGTAGGCCACAGTATAGCAAGCGTGGGCAGTTGCGCACCTGAACTTTGGAGATCCAAGTTTACATTTGACTTCTCTATTCAGTTGTGCTCATGAACTGATGAATTTTATTTTATTTTATTTTTTCTGAAAATTTAAAGTATTTTTATATCTCGACTCATAAGTCAAGAATTGATGATTTAACCTACAGAAATACTAGATATAGCCATCATTTTACTCATCATAATTTTTATATTTATTTATTTTACTATTAATAGTATTTATTATATATATTGAAAGGAAATAAAAAACCAACAGCTAGCCAAGTCATCATTTACCAATCGAAGTACACGAATTTTCCACGTATACTACACTCGGATTCAAGTTTCTACACTCCGATCGAAGATGTTAAGGGAATAATAGTAAATATCTGCTATCGTGAGCATAGCACTTCGACATCATAGATATACACATCGAAGTTGTAGAATGACAAAGTACCGTACATCCATCACTTTCATGAAAGATCTTGAATGTCCCAAGAAAGATAATTAATCAGGATAACGGGTATCAAATTATAAGATCAGTTGGGATTAGTGTCCTTTAATGGTGTATATGTGTCAATTAATTAAGACATACAACCGACAAGTGTCCAGCATGACTCATTAATCAAGGGAAAAAATATATATTTACCATGATAAGGTAAATGAGATAAGTTTTTTATTATAAATAGAAGGAAAAAAGGGAGAAGAAGGATCTTATCTCATTTTTTCTTCTCCCCCAAACCTTACATTCTAAATTTCTTTTACTTATATCATTTTAAAACTACTCTAACAAAACCATCGGAGGGTCATCTTTGGTAACCCACCGTTGTGTGGCTTTTCTTTGCAGAGATATTCACCTCAAATTCAACAACATACAAATCCAGAGAGATTTTCCCGATCAGTTTGGTTCCGTTATCGGGAAATCAAAATTAAGAATTTTTCTTATCACAGATATCCAAAAAAAAAGTGAAAGCCAAAATGAGTAACCAAAGATCATTCCAATGGACATCCAAAGCCATATCTAGGGCAGCCTCGGCTTCAAGGCCGCAACAATCAAAATGAGAGATTTTTTGAAATAAAAAAAGAACTCAAGAGCCAGATGTTCCCATAATGTCAACACATGTAGCACCAGCTTCCGAAGAAATACGACGTTTGCATCTAGAGGTCGAGAGATTACAAAAGCGTCATAAGTTGATGGATGATTGTATACATCTACAACAAGAGGTAGTTAACTTGGGTGAGACATTACCTCCTATGAGTTTGCAGGTAATACCACCTACTCATCAACCAATGCACTCATAGATGGCCCAGAGTGCGATGAGGAATCTACCCATACTGTCCCATGGATCCCAGAGAGATCCTCGAAATATGATGAATGTAAATCTAACATCATATAAGGTAAGAGGTGAAACTTCAAGAGCACCTCAGAGGAGTGAGGTTGGAGAATCACGGCAACATGTTCAAGGTGAAATGAGAAGACCTCATGCTAGATTGTTACCTAGATATCATCAAAGACCAAAAACTAAGGTGACACCGGAGTATCAAATATCAATCGCAAAGTCTTTGCCTAAATCAATACCAAGGCGGACTTCGCGACAAAAGTTAATTAAAAAAGGAGTTGAGATGATCCGAAAAGCCTTTGAAATGGGGCCTTTTGAAAAATAGATCAAAGATGTTCTCCTCGATACCAGTTTAAAACTTCCACAATTTGTTTTGTACATACAGGAGAACAAAACCACAAGAACATATTTGTCGGTATAAATCAGCGATGGGTCTGGTTACAAGTGATGAAGCAATCCTACGTAAGGCTTTTTCCAGTACTTTAACTGAGAAAGCTTTAACGTGATTTACTTCTTTACAAGCCAACAACATCGATTCTTGGTACACTTTGGAGAAGAATTTTTTGGATAAATTTAGCACTGCTGGCGAACTTCTAAAGACTAGAGGAGATTTAACAAATGTTAAACAAAAGGATGATGAGCCTGTTTTGGAATATTTAGAAAGATTTAAAAGAATTTATGATGAAATTGAGGGTTTGAGTCAAGATAAGGTAATCACCTATTTTGAGGGAGGTTTAAAATCTCAAGCACTAAAAATGGAGTTTGGACTTCGACATCCTTGAACAATTGGAGAGATGTTCAAAACGGTGAAGCATGTTGCTTTGGCCATTGAACAACTAGACTGGAAGCTAACTGCGCTAAAAGATGTAGTCGACGTTAATAAGGGTGAAAAGCCCAAGTTCGACTTACGTCTTGATACGTCAAAAGGAGCCTTTGATAAAGGTAAATCCTTTACTCCGGGAAACAGGCCGTATGCGAGGTCAAATTTCAGTACTGACGGAAAGAATCGAAGTCGAAAGATAGAAAAGCCTTTTGGATTGAACATACCGATCGAAAATATAGTCACAGCCTTGAAAGAAAGATACGAAGTGAAGGATCCATCCTCGTTGAACGCACATATTGAAGGAGTATGGGACCGAAATAGATATTGTGATTTCCACCAAAACTATGGTTATAACACGGAGTATTGCTATCAATTAAAAAAGATTATTGAATCTTTGAAGAAAAAAGGCTTATTGGTGGAGTTCATAAAGGATGAGCCGCAGCAGGAGCAACCGTCACTAAAAGGCAAAGAAAAAGTGATTGATGTAATTCTAAACGAAGCCCCATCAATGTCACAACTAAAACGACAAATTCATCTTTTAAAGGAATCATATGTTGCTCCGAAGAGTTTGGAGAAAGAAGATATCATTTATTTTACAAAGGCGGAGTTGGCACCAACAAATGAAAAAAGCTGAATCCAGTAATTTTGGATGTGTTTATGACTCATCCTAATTTTCAATAATTTTTGGTATGGCGAGTTCTGATGGATTCCGGAGCATTATCAAATATATTATATTATCAATGTTTTCGAGATATGGGGTTAGGAGAAGAAATACGGAGACCTACCACAATGAAGTTGGAAGGATTTACAACTCATAAAGTACCAACTAAAGGGATCATGGTACTAAACGTGACCCTTGGTGTTGGGTCATTGAGTCGAACTGAAGAAGTGGAGTTCTATGTGGTGGATGTACAATCAGTTTGTAATGCTATAATGGGCACACCGACTCAGGCAACATTTGACATGGTCATTTCAGTACCACATCAACGTGTTAAGTTTCCAACTAAAAAGGGAATTGGTATGGAGTTAAGTAATCCAAAGGGAATGTTGGATTATTTCGTCAAGTATAAAAAGTTAACCCCGGAGTAGAAAGCACTTCGTCACAAGTTGCAATGGTATATGAAACAGACAAAACTTTGACTCCGACAGTAATTCCCGAAGAAGAGATGAACCACCCTCAACCACAAGAATATGAAGGGATTATAGTCCACCCATTATTCCCTGAACAAACACTCAAGATTGGGTGAAGTTTGTCAACAAAAGAAACATGACTGTTAAAAGAGTTTTTGATACAACACAAGGACAACTTTGCTTGGAGCACTTTGGATATGCCAGGAATCGATTCAAAGGTTGCGGAGTATAAATTGAATATTGACCCCACCATCGTCCCAGTACAACATAAATTATGGAGTTTTAAGGATGAACAAGAGAATGCAAAAAAAGAAGAAGTTGGAAAACTTCTCCAAGCCAATTTTATCTGTGAGATATCTTACCCATCCTTGTTAGCTAATATTGTCATGGTTCAGAAGGCAAATAGAAAATGGAGAATGTGTGTGTATTTCACTGATTTAAATAAAGCTTGCCTGAAAGATTGTTATCCACTCCTCAAAATAAGTACTCCTGTGGACGCGACCTCTGGTTATAACACCTTCAGTTTTTTGGATGCATTCTCAGGGTATCATTAGATAAAGATGAATGAAGCAGACCAAAGACATACTTCATTCCAAGCTGCAGGAAATTTTTTTTGTTACAATGTCATGCCATTCGGGTTAAAGAATGCAAGAGCTACATACCAGAGAATGGTAGACAAAGTTTTTGAGAAACAAATTGGAAGAAATGTCGAAGTATATGTTGATGACATGGTGATCAAAACTTCGGCAGGAAAATCACATTTGGAAGATTTGAAGGAAAATTTTGATACTTTGACAAAGTATCATCTGAAATTTAACACAAATAAATGTACATTTGGAGTACACTCAGGGAAATTCCTAGGTTTTATAATTACGGAATGAGGAAACGAGGCCAATCTAGAAAAAATCGAGGCACTCGTTAGAATGGTAGAACCTTAATGTATAAAGGATGTACAAAGGTTGAATGGATGTATTGCAGCACTTGGGATATTCATCTCGAAATCAGCTGAAAGATGTCTTCCATTTTTTAATGTTTTGAAACAAGCTGCAAAAACCTTCACATGGAATTCGGAGTGTAAGGAGAAATGGGAGAAATTGAAACATTATCTCCAGAATCCTCCCTTGTTGAGTTTGCCGAAATAGGTGAAGTTTTATACTTATATTTATCGGCAAGTAACTTAGCAGTTGTTTCTGTTTTACTTCGGGAAGTTGCTCATAAATAACTCCCAGTGTATTATGTAAATAAAATTATGAATGTGCCTGAATCCAGGTACCCAAATATAGAAAAATTAGCTTATTCTTTGGTTGTTGCTGCTCGAAAGTTACGAATTTACTTCGTTGCCCACACAATTGTGGTGTACACAAATTCACCACTTAAACAAATCATTCACAAAATGGATCAGTCCGAATAGATGTTGAAATGGTCAATTGAATTGTGTGGGTACCACATTAAATTCAAACCTCGCACAACAATTAAAGCACAAGCTTTGGCATACTTTTTAGTAGAGTCCTATTTTTCAAAAGATGAAGGACTTGCTATTATTCCTTATGAAGAGCCTCCACCTCGGCAATTACCGGAACATTGGATTATGTTTGTTGATGGATCCGTAAACTTGCAAGGTGCGGGAATTGGGATAATCATTAAATCTCCCACCGAAGAACAAGTGGAGTGCAAGAGTATTCGCCTTGATTATCTTGTATCCAATAATCAAGCTGAGTATGAAGCTCTTATTCAAGGTTTACTTTGGGAAACTGAAGTCTGAATAAAATCAATACTTGTCTATAATGACTCGCAAGTAGTGGTTCGACAATTGAATGAAGATTATGTAGTCAACTCCGACAACATGAAGAAATATATGGAGAAAGAATTTCAAACAATCTCTTCATCAATATTGAAGTCCACACTTCCCCGTCCATTGACCATAATAGTTTAACAATGGTTATTACTTTAAGTGAAAATAATGTTGGGGTGTCAACCCATGTCCCACATCTGAAGATGATTAGGGGTGCCTTGTGCCGCCTTGTGTCGAAGGAGCGGCAGTGGTAATATTTCATCTAGGGGAGGCCCACGAGTACGTGGTCCTTGGTTTGAGGGGAGGATTGTTGGGGTGTCAACCCATGTCCCACATCTGAAGATGATTAGGGGTGCCTTGTGCCGCCTTGTGTCGAAGGAGCGGCAGTGGTACGATTTTGTGTAGGGGAGGCCCACGAGTATGTGGTCCTTGGTTTGAGGGGAGGATTGTTGGGGTCCACGAGTATGTGGTCCTTGGTTTGAGAGGAGGATTGTTGGGGTGTCAACCCATGTCCCACATCTAAAGATAATGCTAGAGGTGACTAGCATATAAGAGTACCACTAACTCCATTAGTATGAGGCATTTTGGGAAGTTGCCCAAGAACAAAATCGTGAGGGCTTAGGCCCAGAGCGGACAATATCATACTAATGTGAAGTTAAGTGGTGGAAGCCCAACTTTGTGGGTATATGTGGGCCCATACTTGGGTCGATGAGGCTAAAAATTACATTGAACAAGATGTCCTCCCAGAAGATCAAAACGGAGCAAAGAGGGTTCGAAGGTAAAGTGCGCGGTATATAGTGCACAAAGGAATTCTGTATAGAAGATCATTTACCAGACCTTTACTTCGAATTATACCCCCAAATATGGTGCAATCCATTCTTGAAGAAATCCATTAGGGAACTTGCGGGGGCCACCCCGGAGCGAGAGCATTGGCCACTAGAATCATTCATCAAGGATATTATTGGCCAACACTTCAACAAGATTCTCTGAACTTCGTCAGAAAATGTTGAACCTGTCAAATCTTTGGTGAAGTGCCATGTTTACCATCAATACAACAAACCCCATTGATAGCTACGTGGCCGTTGGATATGTGGGGAATGGATCTCATAGGAAAATTCCCAAAATCTCGAAGTGGATATGAATATTTTGTGGTGTTCGTAGTTAAATGACACGAGATTATTTAGTTTTATTTGTCCAAGTTATTTTACTTGATTGAAATTATTTTTTAAAGTTTTTATACTTCAAAGTAATACTTAAAGTTTGTTCTCATTAAATTATAATTGAACATTCTTTAGTATTCATTAGTTAAACGAAGTCCAAAAACATAAAGAACATTTTTGGGTTAAATTGTTATATTACCCGATTGAAATTCTGTTTAAAATTTGTACACTTTAGAATGGTACTTAAAGTTTGTTCTTGTTAAATATGTTGGACATTCTTTAGTATTAATTAAATGATCGAAGTTTAAATACTTAAAGATTATCAAAACATAGTACCTTAATATTCAAAAAACAAAAAGATCCTATATATTACATTTAGTTGCCTTCTGTGGGATTTTCATTCGAAGTCTGGCCAACTTTGTATATTTGATTTTCCATAGAAAAATTTGCTGGTGACTCAACCGTCCTAGTTCTTCTAACTCTCGTCAATAAATCCTCCAAGATGGCGATATTGGTGGAGGAGGAGTCCATTGTCTACCTTCATTTTGATCCAACTCATAAATTTCCTTAAGTTCATTTTCAGTATATGGCACAAAATCGCAGCCATTTCTGAAATTTGGATTGGTATAGATGGAATCAAAAGCCTTACACATCAAAGTCTTGTCCGGAATATACTGATGAAAGGCACGAAGCATATGCGCATAGCCACGGTCGAAGAAACTATTACATCTGACAAATAATTCTTCCTCGTACTCTGGCGTGGCACGATACTCATCAACTACTTTGGCAGTATACTCACTCGATTCATAGTAGTTGATTCTTTCAACAGCAGTTCTATACTTCGCCTCTAACTCTTTTAATTTCTTATCAAGATCTCGAAGTTGACTCTTCAAATCTTCGTCTACGCCTTTATAAGAAGTCAGTTCCTCAGACTGTTTATCTTTATGATCAATAACTAAAGCCATATTTTTCTCCATGCATTTAAGCTTTTCTTCCGCGAGGTCTAATGCCTTTGATTTATTAGAAAGATGACTTTCAAACGTCGTACACTTCCTTTCGAGACTAAGTTGTACGGTCCTCGAAATATTGGCTGAAGAAGCCATTCGCCCAAAATGAGTTATATAAGCTTGGACCTGAAGAAAATAATGCGAAGTTAAAAAACTTGGTTTATTTTTTATCTAAAAGTTTTTGAGTTTATTTCTATTTCACATAACTGGGAAAGGTGAGCCTCAATTTGACCAACCATCTCTTCGACCCTGATAGAACGCTTTCTGGCAAAAGCATAAGTATTAGAGTCCACGCCGCGGGATAGCACGACACTGCTAAAACATTTCCCAACCTTGGGCTCAGAAAGCATTAAGTTGACCAGTGGCGGAGTAGCTTTTTGGATTTTGCGGGAAAGATTCTCCAACTCTTTCCTAGACTCTAGAAGTTTGAAACCTTCTTTTGTCCAAGGATAGTCGGGGAGATTTTGAGATGATTCTCTGGAAGCTTGATAAGTTTACGGAGTATGGGCAACCAGAACCATGGTCCCTTCGGACTTTGGAGCAGCAGTTTGAATGGGGGCCTGCGAAGCTTTCTTTCTTGGAGCCTCAACTTTTCCTACCTCCCGATTCCTTTTAGTCTTCAAAGTTGGAGGAACAACCTCTTTTTCCTTCAACTTATCTGCCCCTCTTGATTTTGGGACTCAACAGACACATCGGCAGGAGGATTAGTCCCGGTCTCTTCAGAAGAAACAGGGAAAGGAACCAGTGAAGTTTTCTCAACTGCCCTAGCGGGGTTCGGTTCTATGTTCCTTATGGCAGCTTCCCTGTCCATCCGAAGAGCTTCACGACGCTTAGAGAAATTCATGGCCATTTCTGCAAAGTACAAAGGGAAAGTTAATAATAATAAAAAAAACTAAGGATGCTCGAAGTACATAAAGTTTGAAATAATAAACATCCCTACCCTCAGAACTCTCATATGCAAGACATCCCTGACTACGCGGATTCTTGCACTCCGAACACTCATTTGAAAAAACCCTAGGGTACTCATCATTATCTTCAATTTTCAACTCTCTTCGACGAGCATTGGCAGACAATCCCCCCATCCCACAAGATTTCCTACTAGATCTCTCTATTAACTCACCAGTAAAGAAGACCTTAGTTTGATATTTGGGATCACTCCCTAGTTCATTTCGCACATAGTCCAAAAATTTCTTATATGAATCAGAATATTGGTTCTTTTATAAACTTGACTCAACAAAAGGAGAGCTTTACATTTTGGATAAAAGGGAAAACCCAAAGTGGACTCTACACATACCCACCTCTCTCTCCAAAGACTGATTTTATTAGGTGCAGGTTCAAAAAGAGTCACTACATTCTTACGAGCACAGAGTGAGAGAGTTAGATTATTCATCCGAAGTGTGGAAAAGAAGGTACAAAATATGAGGTCAGAAATCTCTACACCAATTTGTCTACATAGAATGGTAAGTGCAAAAAAGTACCTAACTCCGTTCAGATGAACGTGAGCAGGTTGGGAACGAATTGTGTTTAAGATGTCACAAAAAGCTGGATCTAAAGGTAAATCAAGACCAGAAAGAAAATGATCAACTAGAATTGGAATAAAGTAATCAGACATTGGTGGACAAGTTGACAAATGAAAAATCCTAAACTTCGTCCTATCCATGTATAATTGGAGAACACTCATTTCAGTGCTTATAGTATTCCTTTTTAAAACAAAATCCCCAAGTAATTGTCTTTTGGTTTTAGGGACATCCTCAAAGTCGCTATTTTCTCTACCTAAGGCTCTAGGATCTAGAATATCCCTAATTGTAAGACCTGTAGCGGTAACTCTGGCATACGTAGTTTTTGGGGTCCTAGGATCTAAAAGAATTGCTACAGGAATGGTCAAGTCAGCATAAAACAAGCTCACCGGAGTCTGAGCCACTGTCACCACAAAAACATCATCTATTATTTGCGGAGTATTTCCCTCTCCTCTATTTCCTACACTCTCTTCTCTCGAAGTTTCACTTCGACAATCTCAGGAACTGAATTCTAAGAATGTGACATGATAACCTGAGAACAAGTATTTTCCCAAATAATTAGTTAAAGTCTTTATACTCTGGTCCAGAATGCTAATTCTTTTAAAAACACTTTGATTCTATAAATTTGTCCTAATTATACACACAAATTATATGTGTATATACATACATAAATCTTAGAATTTTTCTGGACCTTACTTTTTTCTCTCCAAGAACTTGCTTCTCAATTTATGAGGTCTAGTTTTTTCTACCCAGGAAAAAAAAAGGGAGACAAACCTTTAATAACCCTCACAAAACATTTTTAAACATCCAATCCAATAACCCAGAATGATTAAACTACAACAAAAAGAGAACAGAGAGAGAAGGGAAAATAACATAAATATGGAACCCAAATACCTTTTTTGCAGACGAGAACGAAGATCAGGAACTTGTTGGATACACAAATTCAAAAACAAAGGAAAAGAAAAAGGCTAATGAGAAGAAATCTCAAAGGAAAAGGAAGAACTCTGAGAAAAGTTGAAGTTTAAATCTTTTGAAGAACACAAAAGAACAATGCTGAAATGCTCAGAAGATTTGAACATTTTCATAAAAGGTAAGGGAAATGTTTTTTTACAATATTTATAGACAAAGGGTAAAGTTTTTTTTTTCATCTAGTATAACTTCTGTAGTATTATTTTAATATTAAAATGGAAGTGTATTGGAGAAGTTTGGCAAATTTGAAATCTTCTTAAACCCTAAGTCACGCCAAAGATCCAATCAGTCTTTTCGTGTCCCAAAATTTCGCCCAAATCGACGCCATTACTACCTCGGTATCCTCAATGTAATGATGAATTTTTTTTTCATCTCTCTTCGTTTATAATAACAGCTGAAATCTCAAAATCTTTGAGAAATTCCTCAAAACTCTCGAACTCCTCTCTGACTTTTCGTACTCCAATAACAAACTTAATATTTCAAATGTTGAATTTACATATTGAGATAATTAAATTTATTTTCTCAATCTCGGAGGCCATTGAAAGGAAATAAAAAATCAACAGCTCGTCAGATCATCATTTACCAACCGAAGTACATGAGTTTTCCACATATACTACACTACGATCCAAGTTTCTACACTCCAACCAAAGATGCTAAGGGAATAGTAGTAAACATCTGTTATCGTGAGCATAGCACTTCGACATCATAAATATACACATCGAAGCTGTGGAATGTCCCAAGAAAGATGATTAATCAGGATAAGGGGTGTCAAATTATAAGATCAACTGTGATTAGTATCTTTTAATGGTGTATATCTGTCAGTTAATAAATAGTAAAAAAATATATTTACCATGATAAGGTAAATGAGGTACGTTTTTTATTATAAATAGAAGGAAAAAAGGGAGAAGAAGGATCTTTTCTCATTTTTTCTTCTCCCTGAAACCTTACATTCTCAATCTTTTACTTATATCATTTTAAAACTACTCCTCTAACAAAACTATCGGAGGGTCATTTTTGGTAACACACCGTTGTGTGGCTTTTCTTTGCAGGCATTCAACTCAAATTCAACAACATACAAATCCAGAGAGATTTTCCCGATCAATATATATATATATATATATATATATATATATATATATATATATATGTAAGTTTTCCTTCCTAAGTATCAAGGTCTTTAAATACTATTTCACTTTAAGTTTTCAATATTTATATATAAAACTAAATGTTTTAAAAGTGTTGTATAACTCTCTATCTATATAAAAATGTCGTTAGAAAGTAAATAATTAGATAATTAAAAGAAATTAATATGTTAAAAAAATATGGTTGAATTAAGATAATTGGAGTTAAGATGTTTATATTAATGATTTTAAAGGAAAAAAACAATCCTAATATTACCTAATTAAACGATAGAAAAACACCCTAATTGTGATCCTGTCTAATCGATTAGTTAAATTAATTGTATCTAATATTATATTTATTTTAGTCCAATGAATTGGAAGGTTGACCAAACGAGGAAGTATTCTTTTGTGATATATATGACAATTCTGAGGGTGACAAGTAGGTTGATTTTATTTTTAAATTCAAAGTGACAAAAGTGACACTGGCAAAAAAAAAAAGTGGAAATTTGATACACCCATCATTGAATTTAAATAATTAACTAGCTAAGTTCAACTCTTAATCTTCATTTCTTACACTATATTAAAAGGTAGGTAAATAATTTTTATAACATCTAAATTATTCTAAAAGTCAACTTTAATACCTAAACTATTTTTTTGTCGACATTCAAATTTTCAAATCGTTTCATGAAGTGTCTTTCCGTCCATTTTGGTCCTTAGGTTAATTTTTTGTCATTAACTTCCATTTTTTACTATTTTTTTCAGAGACATTTTTATTTAAAAAAAAAAACTGCGTGACAATTTTTTTTTTAAATTATGACCTTTCATTGCTGGTGTTGTTTTGGACAAAACGACAAATAGAATGTCGTTTTTAAACAAAACAAGAAAACGTTTTTGAATCCAACACTTGAACTTCCAAGATTCTTGCATGGAAATTTCCCAGCAACCATACAATTATTGAAGAACTCGAAGAAACGATCGGAATGTTTTGTAAAAAATTTGTTCCCCAAGTGCATTGTTGACTCAAAGACTTGTCGATGGTGCATAGATTCGACGAATGGGTTATTAGAAGAATGACGAACAATTACATCGATCTTTACTATCTATATGGTAAAGATTTAAAATTTTCTCCATAATGTAGATTAAAGATGCTATTTTGTTTTGCCTTGTGTATATATTGGGTAAATTTTGTAGAGTGTTTTACATGTATGGTTTATTTATGTGAAATGGAGGGTTTGTTTTGTACATTATTTCTGTTGGTTTGTCATCTGAAATGGTTTGATACTATTGTGTTACGTGATGGAAACTGTTGTATTGTATGGATATTTAGTATTGTAGTACATTTCTGATGGTTTTGATTTTTGAAATTTATTGATATTGTTGTTGTTTGTGGTTGTGAGAGAGTATAGTGTAGGCTATTAGTTGTGTTTTTTACTGTTATTTGTTGTATGTATGGATGTTTAGTATTGTATTATATTTCTAATTGTTTTGATTTTTGAAATTTATTGATATTGCTGTTGTTTGTGGTTGTGGGGCAGTATAGTGTAGGCTATTGGTTGTGTTTTTTTATTGTTATTTGTTGTATGTATGAATGTTTAGTATTGTAGTATATTTCTAATTGTTTTGATTTTTGAAATTTATTGATATTGTTGTTGTTTGTGGTTGTGGGACAGTATAGTGTAGGCTATTAGTTGTGTTTTTTACTATTATTTGTTGTATGTAAATGCAGATGTAGATGATGATTATTTTACTTTAAAATTATACACTGATGGGATATTTTGGGAGGAGAAAGGTTATAGAAGCTATAGGGATAGAAGTTAGAAATATGTTGATTACAGTGTAAAGGATAAAATGAATATTTTGGATATTCATTTGATGTTAAGGAAGATGAAAAAATGATAAGGACTATATGATTTATTGTTATTTGGAACCACTTGGTGATTTTAAAACAGGATTGATGTTAATAATAAAGGATGAAGACATAGTTAATATGTGTGAATGAGTACCAAGATTCAAGGTTATTAAATTCCATACGGAAGTAAGAGACAATCAAAGAATAGTTGACTACTTGCGTAAACTGCCCGAGTTCCAAGTGCAAAGAGTTCCAAAAAGTACAGTTGTTATAAAAGAGATTGAAGAGATGGATAAACAGAGAGATAGAGATATTTTAAAACTAAAAAATGTAAAGGTAGTAGAAAACCACTGTTGTTGGAATGACACGCAACTAAGGATAAAAATGTGACAGATGATGGGAGGGACACATCATCTGCTACTATTTTTAATGAGGTTCAGACACGTGTGGAGGAAGTTGTGGTTGCACCTATTATACCATTATAACCTGTCGAAGAGGAAAATGTAGTAAGTGTAACGGTTACATTACAAAATCATGACGGTGATGTAGTTGCACCTGCTGCACCATCAGGACCCATTGAAGATGATGTTGCAGATGAGGTGAACGAGGAGGTTCATGAGGAGGTTAATGAGGAGATGAATGAGGAGGTTAATGAGGAGATGAATGAGGAGGTGAATGAGGAAGTGAATGAGGAAGTGAATGAGGGAGTGATTGAGGAAGTGAATGAGGAAGTGAATGACACTGCTGAAGTGAATGCAACTATTCAAGTGAATGCCAACGTTGAGGTGCATGAGGAAATAAATGAGGATGCTACAAATCTTGAAGATGATGTAGCAGGTGAGGTAAATGAAGTGAAAGAGGCACCTGCAACTATTGAAGATGATGTTGTAGTTGAGCTGAATGAAGGAACTACAACACCATCATATCAGGTTGCATTGGACAGTAAATTTCCAGAAATCCAAACACATGAACCTTACCATTATGATGACCTAGAGTGGCAAGAATTAGTTGAAGTTGTAATGACTCATGTTAAGGCACGAGAATAGGAACAAACTCACACTAGTGCTGGAGCATCAAAGGGTGCTCAGGGCAGAGAGCATGGTATTGGAACAACAGAATTAGAACAGGGCAGAGAAGCACCTAGACATGAACAAGGCCAAAAACATGTCCAAGATCAAACTCAGCCCGAGGAAGTTGTCACACAAGTTGATGAACTTCTGCTTGAACATGAAGAAGCTAATGAAGATGATGATGATGATGATGAAGATGATGAAGATGATGAAGATGATGAAGATGATGATGAAGATGATGAAGATGATGAAGACTATGTACAAGATCATTTCACAGATGATGATGATTACTGCATTGATGATGCAATGTTCGACAACAACACTTAAAACATTAGGGTAGAAACTCGAGTCATTTACCAAAATAATGTTATTTTAAAAAAAATCCCAAACTAATGTTACTTTTTTACCTATTTCCCGATCTAGTGTGGGTCTACTTTGACAAAGTAGATCCTTATTTTTCTAACAAAATATTCAGGATTTACATTGGCAAAGTAGACCCTAATGTTTTTTTAAAAAATTACATAATAATTTATAAATAATATTTTTGTTATAAAATTATTCTTTAAAACTATATATATATATATATATATGTTATGCCCAAGGAATGCACTGAGAGGGGGGTGAATCAATGCTTAACTCTTTTCAAAAATTCAGCATACTATTTTTGTAGATTTTAACAACCCAACAAAGATTAATACAAAATTTCAGAAACACAAGCAATTGTTTGTGTGTAATTCAACTATTGTGATCCATTTCTTGAGAGATATTCTTTTAGTTAATATATCAATGTTAACACACACACTTGCATAAAAGTAAAGAGACAATCAACTTACGTGGTTCACCACCAACAAGGTAGGCTACATCCACAACGATAGGGTTTACTACCCTTTCACTTCAACTTCACTAGTTACTTGTTTATCACAATGCTCTTCACTAGGGCTACAAAGAAGGCTCACTCCCTTACTCACACAATTACAATTCCTTAAGATAAAGAGTAGAATCACTGCGTACTCTACCCAATAGAAACGATGCCTTCCCTATCACTTAGGTTAGGCAACTTCAAAACATACTCCAAAGATATGACCAGAAATTTAATGTTCAAAATGATATTTCAAACTATTTTAAGAAGCCCATAGTTTCCTTACATAGTATAGGTGGAATGATATGTGACCTCCAAGTTAATGTATAAACTTTCTTTGATGTATCTTCCAAAACTATTCTTCAAAAGCTTCAAGAATGAGTGATAAGAATAGACATTTTCTCCAAGATTTGAGAGGATTGTTGCGGAGTGTTTTTCTTGAATTTTCTCTAAAAAATCTCTACTGCCCACCACCAGAATTTTTCTCTTAGTTTTTTCATTTCTTCCCGAAAAAAACTTTTCTAACGTGAATCTCTATATATTCACATATTTGCATTCACTAGAATTTTTCTCTCTTAAAAAAATCTTGTTTCTAACGTGAATATCTAGATATTCACATATACCATAACTTTTCTCTCTTAAAAAAAATTTTCTTTGTAACGTGAATATCTAGATATATTCACATATTTGTAGTCACAAAAACCCTACAATCTTGACCATTTGACCATTGATGCTTTTAATAAAAGTTCAATCTCCACCCTTGATCTTGACCCTTGATTCTTTAATTAAAGTGTAATCTTCATCCTCGATCTATATCATATATATATATATATATATATATATATATATTTCAAAATGATCACACCATGAATACACCAAAATTACCATCATTAATCATGTATACCATTTCAGCCAAGTATTCATTTCATCCATTCCATGTTATTAGTAAGAATGCCAATATATCACAAATGCATTAGGTTCCAACAATTACAACACAAGCATTAACCAAAAGGACTCAACAATCTCCCCCTTTGGAATTGTTGGCAACCATAACGAGAAGCTAATAACATTAACAGAAAACTAAATTCGGAGTCAAAATCAAATTCAAAATCAGTGTACTGCTCCCCCTTTCTGTGATATTCATCCCCTATTAGCTTTTCATGTGTCATTCTCCCCCTTTGACAATAATCCCAAAAGCAAGAGTGGGAGAGAAGAGACTTACCATTTCAAAGTGAAGGAGCAGGTTGTACACCCAGGTGAAATCTATGAATCTCACCTTTTTCAACTTTATCTTTGATGAAATGATAATTAGAGTCTAAAACTAAATCAAGATCTCCAATGGAGCTTTCATATATGTGAATTTCAGTTTTCTGATCTAATATTTCGGGTTATGAAGTGGGAGTAGTAATGGTAATAGCATGGGATTGTTTCTCCATTTCAGTCATGAGAAACTTATATACATTCTTTCTAATATTCATTTCGATATTATGATAATCTCTTTCTGTTTTCCATTCTTTGAGCAATTCTCTAAAGTATACCATTTGAACATCTTGTCTTATTAGACTTCCAACATATTCAGAAGATTTGTTCTCCACTTGTTTCATCAATAAATTTCTAGTATTCTGTGTGCATTTAACAAATTTGTATATTTCTTCTTCGAGAACATGTTCTTCTTCCCTGCATTCTGCATAAATTTTCCACTCTCTCACGAGTTCTCGCGTATATACTGCAGATACATCATTTCTCATGAACTGCAACAACATTTCAGGTGAAACATGATTCTTATCACATTGTACAATCTCAACTTTTTGATAATTCTTATTTGATTTAATGATTTTGTCGAATTTCCTGATGACCCCTTTTAGTTGCTCTCTAGTTCATCATCAGATTCCTTATCTCACTTCACATATGATGATTCTTTTTTCATTAGGCATCTCTTTTGTAACGAACATGGATGATGATGTTTTACTGTGTTTCTTTATGAATGTCTCATGGCTTTTTATCATCTTTGCTACAGACTGAATTCCAGTAGCTACATTTGATTTCGATCTGTATTCTATTTGCCCGAACAGATCATTCGTTTTTCTTGAAACCTGTTCAACTCAATTCATTTGCTATTTTAGGCCATTTTTCCTTTTCTTTTTGACATTTTATCAGTAAATTTCACAAAGCCTTTATCAACATCTTGTGTGTTCTTCAGAAGCTTTTTTATCTCCTGTCATATGAGAAGTGCAACCACTATCCATGACCCATGATGCTCCTTTTGTTTTGGTCTTCAAAGCAATTTCTACAACATTTGCTTGTTCAGTCCTTTCCACCTTTCTATACACTTTCTTTCCCTTAAAATATCCTCTCCCTTCTTGATTATTCAGATTGGCTTGTCTTGGAATTTGGTTGGGCATAATGGTCATGCATTCTGCAGCACAATGACCTATCAAGTTGCATCTTTCACACTCAATAACATTTTCATCCAAAGTTTTGAACTTGTTGTTCAAAGGACAAGAAAATGATGTAGCATATTTCATTCTTCTCATATGTGGGTGAATCCTTCTTGTAGTAAAAGATCTTGAATCTTGTTTTACATGCTGAAAAATTGATTTCCCCATCTTCCTCTGTTTTGATAATTATACCCAAACCAATTACCAAACTGCCTCAAAAATAGATATGAACCAACTTGTGATCTTTTCTTATTTTTACAAATAATTGCTTGTACCTCTCTATTTTCTTCCTTTGTAGTATTGGAATCACATATATCAAATGTTGGATGAACCACTTTTGTCTTCCCACTGTTTTCATCCATCAATTGTATGATGTTTTCTTAAAACCCCAAACCTTGTTTTCCCATTGAATGTGGCCTTTGCATTTCAATGCACTTCTTTAGCTTCATTGAAGACTCATTTCTAGCTTCATCATTTGACATATTAGAACTTTCTCCACAAGGTGAAACAAATGATGTTTCCAAAAATGTTTTCATTTTGTTCTTTGCTTTCTGTTCAAGAGTTTTGACTTGTTTTGGTTTTGCAACCAATTCAGTGGCCATGTCATCATTGATCTTCACTTGTTCTTCAAGTTTGAAAGTTAACTCTTCAACTTTCTCTAGCAAGATCTTGTTTTCTTGTTCAAGCATTTCTTTATCTACATTGATCATAGATAGTATATCTTCAGAATTTTGTAAATTAGTACCCTCACTTTGTAATTTACCAAGTTCTTGCTCAAGCTGATGCACTTTCTCTTCAAGGACTATCTTCTTATCTTGAAATCTCTCAGCAATAGATTGTATATCTTTCATTGTAGCAGTGGCTCTTTTGGCTTTCTTTCTTTGTTTGCTCAATTCATTAAGTGCACCTTCAAGTTCAAGTTTCAAATTAATTTGACCTTCTATTTCTTCTTCAAATTGTTCTTCCTCACAAGTAGAATTAACTTTTACAACCATAAGAATTTCTTCATCTTCTGAATCATCAATGTCACTTGAATATGAATCACTTTCGGAATCTAAAATTTTCTTGTACTTCTTGCTCATGTAGTTTCTCTTTCTATAGGATGTATTTCCATTTGCCTTAGAGTAAGTTTTCTCCTTACTCCTCGAATCAAACCTCTTTTCAGCTCTCTTAAAAGAATGATCATCATTTTCATCTTCATTTTTCTTAGGGCATTTAAATGCAAAGTGTCCTATGTCACCACAATTGAAACACTTCAAAGGTAGTTTTCCTTTGTTGTTTACCACACTTGAACCCGTACTCCAATAGAGAGAATATGAAAAATAAACACTCAAATAATGTTGCTCAAATTCAGGACAAATAGCAGCAATATAATATCAACAATTGCTTCAAGAACTACGAGAATAAACCAGCTAGCAATCAAGATAAATCTCAGCATGCACAGGATAGGTGTTTAAACCAAATCACAATCAAACCAAGTTCTGATACCAATTGTTATGCCCAAGGAATGCACTGAGAGGGGGGGGGGGGTTGAATAAGTGCTTAACTCTTTTCAAAAATTCAGTATACTATTTTTGTAGATTTTAGCACCCCAACAAAGATTAATACAAAATTTCAGCAACACAAGCAATTGTTTGTGTGTAATTCAACTATTGTGATCCATTTCTTGAGAGATATTCTTTTAGTTAATATATCAATGTTAACACACACACTTGCATAAAAGTAAAGAGACAATCAATTTACGTGGTTCACCACCAACAAAGTAGGCTACATCCACAGCGATAGGGTTCACTACCCTTTCAGTTCAACTTCACTAGTTACTTGTTTATCACAATGCTCTTCACTAGGGCTACAAAGAAGGCCCACTCCTTTACTCACACAATTACAATTCCTTAAGATAAAGAGTAGAATCACTTCGTACTCTATCCAATAGAAACGATGTCTTCCCTATCACTTAAGTTAGGCAACTTCAAAACATACTCCAAAGATATGACCACAAATTTAATGTTCAAAATGATATTTCAAACTATTTCAAGAAACCCATAGTTTCCTTACATAGTATAATACATTTAAAGAAAAATGAGGAATGATATGTCACCTCCAAGTTGATGTATAAACTTTCTTTGATGTATCTTCCAAAACTATTCTTCAAAAGCTTCAAGAATGAGTGATAATAATAGACCTTTTCTCCATGATTTGAGAGGATTGTTGCGGAGTGTTTTTCTTGAATTTTCTCTCAAAAATCTCTACTGCCCACCACCAGAATTTTTCTCTTACTTTTTTATTTTCTTCCAGAAAAAAAACTTTTCTAACGTGAATCTCTATACATTCACATATTTGCATTCACAAGAATTTTTCTCTCTTAAAAAAAATATTGTTTGTAACGTGAATATCTAGATATTCACATATACCATAATTTTTCTCTCTTAAAAAAAATCTTATTTGTAACGTGAATATCTAGATATATTCACATATTTGTATTCACAAAAACCCTACAATCTTGACCATTTGACCATTGATGCTTTTAATAAAAGTTCAATCTCCACCCTTGATCTTGACCCTTAATTCTTTAATGAAAATGTAATCTTTTTCCTCGATCTATATCTTATATATATATTTCAAAATGATCACACCATGAATACACTAAAATTACCATCATTAATCATGTATACCATTTCAGCCAAGTATTTCATTTCATCCATTCCATGTCATTAGTAAGAATGCCAATATATCACAAATGTATTAGGTTCCAACAATTACAACACAACCATTAACCAAAAGGAATCAATATATATATAAATTTTTTTTATTTAATAAATTTTAAAAAATTAATATAATATAAAATTACAGATTGTTAATAATAATAAAAAAATTTAATAGTAAGTTATTCAAGATTTAAGTTATAGTATAAAGTATGATAAATTATCATAGATGTACTTTTTAGAATTCAAAATTCAAAATTAGCGCTCAAAGTAAAAAAACGTGCTTAAAGTGTTTTTAAAACTTCCACTAAATTTTGAAATAATAATAAGAAAATGGTTCACCAATAAATTTTATTATTAATATTAATAATTTATCATTTCATGTTATATTAAATTATTTAAAAAAAATTCAAATAAAAGATTATATATATATATATAAATATATTGTGATTATAAAATATATATTATTTTTTAAAGAATTATTAATAAATATAATTTATGTTACGCATATTATAACAAAAAAATATTATTTATAAGTATTTTTTTTAAATGAAGGTATAATTTGGTAAAGTAGACCGGAATATTTTATTAAAAAAATAACTTTGGCAAAGTAAACCCTAAATATTTTATTTTTAAAAAATACGGGTTACATTGACAAAGTACCCTGATATGCATAAATCATATCACATTTTTAGCATGTTTTTAGGCATGATTTAGGGTGAAATTGATAGGAAATCGGTCTTAATTGATTGTTATTTACTCAATTTCATAGTTTTTCTGATTTTGGAAGTGTCAGGTGAAAAGTGGAAGAAAATGGCAAATTCCGGGGCAAAAACGCAATTTTTTAGAAGCTTGGACTTCGGGGAGGGCGTCCCGGTTCGGGACGGCCGTCCTGACCTGGTCAACGGGTCGGGACGGGCGTCCAGGACTCGGGATGGCCGTCCTGACCCTGTCAACAGACCGGGACGGGCGTCCCAATCCAGAAATCAAGTCCCACATCGAATTTTTGAGAGAAAATCACTCCAGAAAGCTGCTATAAATACCCTAGGCCTTCCTCAGTTGAATTCATCCCTCTCCACTTGATCTGAGTCATTCAGTGGTTTCTAGTGTACAATTCTCTAGTACACAACTCACTCGGAGACTCAGATTTCAGTAAAAGTTTTCTTTCTTTCCTTTTTGTGTTTGTTTTTCTAGTTTTTGAGAAATAGTCTCAGATCCTAGGCTTTGATAGATAGGTTCGTTTCTGGTATTCATAGAATACCCGGGATTTCGTTAGGAGATCCTAAGAGGGCTCTAGGCGTTCGAAGAGTCAGTTCATAGAGCTGGGCTTAAGCTGGGTATTAAGGTAAAGCCCAGTCACTAGGCTGAGGAAGCGTCCTCCGAAGGTTCTGACGAGCAGAGTCGGGTCAAGCAGTAAGGCATATATAGCAGTACGCTCCAACGAAGCGACTACGTAAAAGGTGATTTCTTTATGGCATCAGTCCCCCCTGTCCCTCTCTTTATATGTTGTTACTGTATTTGTCCAAATACTGATTTGAATACAAGATTATGATTATTATGAATATTTGTTATATTTGTTGAAGTTGTTATGTTTTTCCAGAAATAGCCACCTGCTTAAATATCCATTATGTCTGCATGTCCAATGTAGTTTCTTTTAAACTAAAAATAGGGTTATAGACAATTCCTAACCACGGTCTATTCATAACCTGTTTAGTTTAACAGGCATCAATTAGTATTGGTATCTGCCATACTAGATAAAATAACCTGTGGAACACCCTCCTTGTTAGAGTAGTCTAGGTAGGCTGAGTAGAGCGTTTATGTCTGCGGTTATGGGCAAGCGGCATGAGGATCCCCGAAGTGACATAGGGCCCTCATAGCTGTCTTTAGTAGTAACCGTGAGTAGGGCCATTTACCTTGGCGATGGGGCGGCATATCAGATTGCTCAGATGTGGTACACCTTTGGACTCAGAACATAGTTGCATTTCAGGCTAAGATATATCTAAAACACTCGAATATAGGTCAATCAACATATAGGAACAATGTTACATAAAATCAGAACTTAGTCTATAAACACTTTTAGGCTTGATTAGACTTAAACCTAGTGGAGAATGGATCACCCTCTCATCAAGATTATTGATGACGATTGCATAACTGGATCATAAGATAGGAGTTAGGATAAAAGGCTAGTTACTACTAAGCCGTTACCACTTCCCTGGGAGTACGATATTTAATTTAATAAAATCGTAGATACTTTCCAACAGACTAGCTACACGATAGGTACTCTGCCTTAGGTTCTGGTTGATTAAGTGACAATAATTGAATGCTAAGTGACAGTTAGTAAGACTCAGTCCTTAATTACTCATAATCGACACAGGTAAATAAAGCCTATCTTGTAGCATACCAATCGGAACGCATCATACCCTCAATATTTTATTAAAACAATTAAGGGTTTACTTTGACAAAGTAGACCGTGAATATATTATTAAGAAAAATAAAGGTCTACTTTGGCAAAGTAGACCCACATTAGATTGGAAAATAGGTAAAAAAGTAGCATTACTTTGAGAACTTTTTTTTAAAATAACATTATTTTGGTAAATGACTCCAGAAACTGAAGGAGTGGATGTAAACAATGAGAACAGTAAACAAAAAACTTAAATGCATGGGCAATATGATAGTGAGTACATGGATGAGTTACATAGTTGCAATTCAGATTCAAACAGTGAAGGAGATGAAATTAGGGATAGGTATGTATACTTTGATGCACAGCAGAACATGGACAGACCCGTGTTTGAGTTGGGGATGAGGTTTTCAGGTAGAGAGGAGTTCAAAGATGTTGTCAAGAACTACTGCATAAATGAAGGAAAACTGTGCAAGTTTAGATCATCTGACCCAAAAAGAGTTAGAGCAATTTGTTGATCTGAAAGGTGTAAGTGGTTCATCTTTGCATCCCCCGAGAGAAGCACTCAAATTGGTGATTTCATCATAAAGTTAATGAACTTGAATCAACAACTGCAATCACCAGTGGAAGAATAGATTCATCACTACTAGACAGGTTGTAAATATATACATCGAGATAATCAAAGTCAACCTAAACATGCATGTAGTTTTTATAAGACAGAACATTGATGAGGAGTACAAGGTTGAAATGTCAAGAACTGCAGCATACAATGCAGAAAATTGACAAAGAAGATGATCGCTGGTGATATGGTAGACCAGTACAAACACTTGTGGAACTATAGGGAGGAGTTACTACGGACTCATCTAAACTCTACCGTGGAGATAGAGCAAGAAAATTTTAGAGAGGAGGGGAGACAATCAAGGTTGAAGAGACTTTACATTTGTCTAGGTCCATTGAAAAGGGGATTTATAGAATCTTGTAGGCTGTTTATTGGCGTTGACGGTTGCCACATTAAGGGATGATATAGAGACCAAATTCTTTCAGCAGTTGCCATTGATGGGAACAACATGTGTTGAAAATATTAATACAAAATAAAAATTATCTAATCATTAAAATAAAAATACCCTTGGACAAATGACTTATTTGGAAAGATTTGACATAAATAAGGTAACAAAAACAAATAGAATAAAGATCGAATCTAATACTCAATACTATTCCTTTAAGACAAACTTCGTCATCTCCTCAATAGTTAGAGCATTCGGGCGTCTGACTCCTAAGGTAAAATGATCACTTTTGCTGAAGAAGCACAACAACAAGAAGCCCAATGAACTAGTATTTTGTTTACAATACTAAAAAGTGTAAACAATCCTAAGGACTTCTACTAAGGAAGTAATGAAATAAAAATCGAAAATGGAGAGCTTAAAATATATCTTTTTCAATTTAGATTTTCGTATTTGAAATGGTTAGAGGACCTCCTTTATATAGACATATAAAAAAAAGTCTTCATAAATGATACAACTCTTTGATAAATTTTTTTATTAATCAAATGATACCAAAAACATCCATTCATCCTTTATATGAAAGGATGAATCCCTTAATCAACAGTTACAACTCGTAGTTTTTAAATCAAATAAAGAGTTACCTAATGTAATTCACATAAAATATCCAACAATATATTTCTTAGTTATGTGTACTTTCCACAAGCTACACAATATGTGAGAAATTGGGTGATTGAGGTGTAAAACTAAGTAAAATAAAATCACATTATTGTGACTAAAGTATGTTCACACAAATATGCAAAGTACCTATCATAGAGTATATTTGAAAAATGGTAGGATCTAAGGTTTTAAAATCGTAAGCTAAATCGGTATAACTCAAGGACGTGGTCAAAGAATATCACTAACACAAGATTAAACCATAAAAATTAATTCAGAATTTTAAACTAAATATTGGAAGAGAGTAGATCTAATCACTAAATTTAAACTAGAAAGCAAGTAATTGAAAACTTAAGAAAATTTAGGAATCCAACAATTAAGCCCAAATGAATTTTGGGAGAACTTTCATTCGATAATCTCATTAATGAAAATTCTTAGTGAATGATCCAAGGGGTAGCTAGTGTAGTTATAGATCAACTCACACTTAGTACCCTCACATCGAACCATACATCTTGGCCTAGAATTATGATAGCAATATTAGACCTCCTTATGATTCACATCCATAAGGAAGGATCATTTAGTGATATGATGCAAATCATGTAAAGATAGTAATATAGATGCACTAAAATACTCAAAGGATGATAATCAAAATACAAGATAAAGTAGACAAAGGTAAGGAAAGTGTACAACAATTAAGAACTTCTCTTCAATATTCAATCCCTGCACTTGATGGAATGAATGCTCATGGAATTTATCACAAACTTCCTTCAATCTCTTGAATTTCCAACTTCTTTCGGATCAAGACAATTGTAGACTCAAGATCTCTTAGAAAGTATACAAAAAAATCTATCAAATATTACAATGAAGTATACTCAAACAAAGCAACTTCTCATGGTAGAGACAATTACTAAGTTTAAGAGATAAAAAAATATAAAAATTTATACAAGAAAAATGTATGGACAAAATTTGGTATAGTTTCCTTAAGCCTAAAATAACTCCTTTCTAAATCTGAAATAAATTATAAGATAAATTAAATGGGGGTAAAAGTGGATTTCAAAATATAAGAATTATTAATTCTGCCATCTAGTAAATGACGGTTGTCAAAGCCTTGTGTATGACAAGTGTCATCAATGACGGCAGTCATCTACGCCACTTTGACACCCTTCATGTAAAGTACGCATATTGCATTTTTGTAGAATTTGTATTTTGATCCCTCAATTTGTTCTTTTGTACTATTTTGCTCCAAAAACTTCATGCAAACACTTATTACATAATTCAAGTAAATTGTTAGTCAAAAGTGTTCAATTGTGTATCAAATGATACGAATTAAATCATAAAATATTCCTAAAATAATGACATATATTAGTGTTATCATATATTTATCATTCCATTGGTTTGAGTTTAGAGATGGACGTTGGAATGACATATATGAATACGGTCTTAAGGGTAGTGCTAATTTAGTTTTTTTTTTATGTAAGTGAAAGTTATTAATTTGTTGATGTTGTTCTTTTGATAGTGCTAAATGATAGGGTTTGATTATGAGTAATTAAGGACTTAGTGTAGCACTTGATTGTCACTTAATCAGACAAAACTTAAGACAAAGTATCTATCGTGTAACTAGTATATTGGTAGCATCAAGAATTTTACATTTATAAATTATCGTATGTCCCAAGAACGTAACAACGACTTAGTGGCATCTATTACTTAGTCTAATAATCATCTATCAGGAATTAATCAATTGAATTTCATTAGTTGAGGAGTTTATGGATCAAAACAACACTCATAGATAAATTACATGCAAAGAGTACTTCAATAGTTAAACATTCATAAAGAGTTTATAACCTCAGTTTAAACTATTTGCTTGACCTATGTTTGAAATTTAGACATGTCTTGATCTAAGTCAATTATGAATTGTTATTTGTTTTTACCATATCTGAGTTACCTAAGTTAATTATCCCAGTATTGGTCAGCGGTGATAATCCTAATCATCTTTCCAGCTGCTTAGTAATCATCGTGTTACTATCTCACTCTAGAATTGACATAAAGACCTAACTCAATATTATTAGGTTTCTAACATGGTATCTGTCATGTTAATCATCCTAATTTAACAGTATCTACAATTACCTTCCGGTCAGGGCTTAAGGTAGAACTATTTGATGTATGACATGGTATGTACACGACCAGATATTACTCACTCGATAGGAGTTGTGAGAAGATTTATTTCAAATTTAGGAAAAGAACATTGGGCTGCAGTAAAATGGATTTTCATGTATCTTTGTGGAACCTCCAATTTGTGTCTAAAATTTGGAGACGAGAAACCTGTGTAAGTGGGATACACAGATGCTGATTTCTTTTGCAAGGAGAGTTGTATCATGGCAATCAATGTTGCAAAAATGTGTTGCACTATCAACAACTGAAGCTGAGTTTATTGCAGTATTTGAGGCATGCAAAGAGTTGTTATGGATGAAAAAGTTTTTAAGAGAACTTGGTTTCCACCAGACAAAGTACAAGTTGTTCTGTGACAGTCAAAGTGCAATCCATCTTGAAAAGAATTCCTCCTTTCATTCCAAGTCAAGGGATGTATTGAAGAAGAAACTGTTAGAACTCAAAAAGATCCACATTAAAGAAAATGAATCAGATATGTTAATGAAGACTCTTCCAAGAAAAAGATTCGAATACTGTCAACAAATAGCACGAGGAGGAAAATTGTTATGGGTCTCGTCTTATGGTTGGCCCCACCTGATGTTAAAAACGTGAAGTTAACTATTCATTATGGGAAAACGTGCAGAATTGAGCTATAAATAGAGGGTTCATTTCCCTCCTTTGATGCACCATCCGAGAGAGGAAAAGAAAAGCCTTAAAAAGTGTTGATTAATTTAACAACTCCTAGGGCCTGACCAGGGTGGGGGATTGGATTTCCTTACTTCTGGTGGCAATTCCCTATACTTTTTCCAATCCTGAATCAACATTTTGAGGTCATGAATTTTGTTTTCGACACTAAAGCAACAATTTGCGTGCATTGTGCAAACCAGATTAATATCTTTACTTGGCTCACAAAATCCACCAAAATAAGCAGTATCCAGAAATCTGATGCTGAGTCCAATGTTTTTTATCAGAGGATCAAACTTGATGATATTGAGCACATCTTGCTCGTTCTTTGTTGGGTACGTCAATTTTGATGCGTACCAAAATTTGTAGAATTGGAGTGTACGATTGTTGGATTGTACGTAGATAAATCCTCCATTAGGCGAATTGTTCAAGTTAGTTGAATCAGATGAGTATTTGTCACAAGCAATTTGAAAATCTGCGTCCATATAAAATCGAGGAAATGGATTTCGAAACCACATTATGTCGCTGTCCTGCAAAATTAATTATGTGTCAACACCTAAAATAATACTTCATGTTTCTATATTTATGTAAATTATACTTAGGATCATGGTTCAAAATATCAGCCGAATCCACCATGACTCGGTCTAATTGTCTTCGTTTCGAAATGAAATTGAATATAAAAATTTTGTATCAAAGATATCAGTGATCGAATCACTGATACTGATATGAATTAGTGGTCACCTATACCAATCTTTTGAACCATACTTAGAATAGTGATGAAAAAGAAAAAGAAAATAGAAAACCGTATAATTAAACATACCGTGAATATGAAATTGTATCCGGTCTCGAGTACTAAACGCATAAAATCGAGTCGTCTCCACATCATCTTCATATAGTGTTCGCTCATATAAGTTGCTTTGCCGGAAAAATCAACCCCTTCTGTAGTAAGGGCATAACAATGTGGATGCAATTCCAAGCAACGAGAATATGCCTTTTGGTCCATACCCACAACCACCAGATGATTTAGAAGTCCTGTTTCATCCCCAATTTTGAAGCTCTCTAGAAAAAGATCGAATACTGAATTGGGTTCCATCCATGCTGCATTCAGTGTAGTTATGATCACTGTTTTGTTGACTGTGGCTGCATTTTTCAGTACTCTCTCCAATTCTTTTTCTTCGTGATTAACCTAAAGAAATTACAGGAAAAGAAAATAAAGTGTTAAAGTCTCTCTTAGAAGATCTAGATTCCTCTAGTTTCTTCTTGATGATTGTTTTAATCTAATTACCTTCTTCTTTACCTAACAAAAAGTAAACTATACATAAATTTGGACAATTATTAATTATTAATGATTTGATAATGAAGGGTCAAGATTATTGTGTAGTAATTCAAATTGAATTTAAATTAATATGAACAGTGGAATAGAGAAGTTTAAAGTGAAAAATCATAAAAGTTGTTAATAGGTGATGAAGATGCTAATTAGGGTGCTTGTATATCTTCCTACATCAAAAGTTATATTAAATGTATAATATTATATAAGAATGAGTTAATGAGTTAGAGTATTGAAGTAAATTCATTATATATCTTTTTTGTATAATGAATAGAATATTAAGTAGTTGATTGTGAGTATTTCAAGTCTATAGACACAGCATGAGCTTCTAAATCCAAATTGTGACATATTGTATCATATCGAATAGTTAACTTCAACTATGAAAAATAACTTTAAGAAAATATTATTATGATATAATGAGGATAATATATATATATATATATTATATAATTTTATTAATTAGTTGACAAAAAATCATAAATAAATCAAGAAAATTGCATAAGTAAATACAAATAAAAATTGTATTTTTTTTATGGAAAAGACAGATGTGAACGACATCTTTTTGTTCCTATTCTTTACCTCCAAAATGAACATCTTTCGGGACAGTGTAAACCAGAATATATATATATATATTATATAATTTTATTAATTAGATGACAAAAAATCATAAATAAATCAAGAAAATTGCATAAGTAAATACAAATAAAAATTGTATTTTTTTTATGGAAAAGACAGATGTGAACGACATCTTTTTGTTCCTATTCTTTACCTCCAAAATGAACATCTTTTGGGACAGTGTAAACTAGAATATATATATATATATATATATATATATTGAGCGGAAAAAGATACCCGCCAGGGGCAAATATGTCCATACAGCAAATAAAGCTACACACCGCCACGAGTACTGCGGGTTGACTCAAAGTCAAACCCATTATCATGAAAAGTGGAACAAATAACCCACTAAATCCCAACATGGATCTCCACTCTCCTACTAACAGGGAACATTTCTCCATAACGGTAACTGCTAAACCGCCCACGAGCTGAATCTACACGATCTCCCTACCGCATCCTTATAAAAAGAAAGGATCATACGAAGGTAAGGGCAGGCCAGATATACCAAATCAATTACCAATTCCATATTAAACTAACTTGATCGTCGGAGAGTTCCCGGGGATCCACATCCCCACCGAACTTCCTCTGTTTTGCAGGTTGTTTCAAATCAAGGATTTCTTCAAGATTCCGTATCATCTTTTACCTTTTTACCCTCAATACATCCGTACCAAATTTTGACGAATTAGTTTGGTTCCGTTACCGGGAACGAGCGAAGGAAATAGAAGAGCTGCAGAGAAGGGTTGAGAAACTCCAAAAGGAACGGGACCTCGCGGAGCAGTGGAAGCAACTCCACGCGGAGTATGCTAGAGAGGGCCTAACCCCTCCTATGCTCCCGAATGGAGGAAGGGTATACTCGGAAGCTCCACCCCCGAGATCCCGCACCCTGATCAGCAAACAGACTGTAGCCACGAAAAGAACCGAAAAACACGGCGGACAGCCGAGCAGGAGATCCCGCCCAGCGGTAAGCGAAGTAGGAGAGAGCCACCATACCTCCAAACCCACCTCAAAGCTCCCCGAGAAAAAACGAGGTGTCGAGCGAAGTCCCGAAAAGGCCAAAAGCTCTGCAAAAATTCCAAAAAGATCAATCGGTCTGGGACCGTTCACGAAGTGGATTCAGGACATAACGCCTGACCCCTCTCTCCAACTTCCGAAGTTTGTCTCATATACCGGACAGACACGACCTCACGAGCACATATGCCATTTCCAAACGCTCATGAGTCTAGTCACAAGCGATGAGGCGGTCCTGTGCAAAGCGTTCCCGAGCACCCTGAACGGCAAGGCACTCACGTGGTTTACCTCCTTACAGTCGGGCACAATAGATTCCTGGAACACTTTAGAAAAGATTTTTCTGGATAAATTCAGTACGGCAGGAACGATTCCGAAAACAAGGGGAGACCTGGCAAATATCAAACAGCGAGACGACGAGTCCCTGTTGTCGTTCGTTGAGCGATTTAAGAAGACTCACGACGAGATAGAAGGAATTAGCCAGGATACAGTCATCACATGTTTTGAGGGAGGCTTCCGCTCCAGAATGCTCTATACCGAACTCCAATTAAGGAGGCCAGCGACCATAGGCGAAATGTTTGACGTAGCGCGAAAGATCGCACTGGTTGAGGGCAGCACGCCCGACTCAGTTAGAACCAAGGAGAAGCCGACCGACCTCCGGAAAAGTTCCCCGAACTTCGTCGATAAAAAAGAGAAAGCTCGGTTCAAACATCCGGAAACATTTACACCTTGAACGTCTCGAAAGAAAGCCTCGTGGCAGTCATAAAGGACAAGTATGGAGTCCAAGATCCCGCGCCGATGAGACAACAATCTTACCCCGCCAGGGATAAGACTAAATTCTGCGGGTTCCACCGTGATTACGGGCATACCACAGAAGACTGCTTCCAACTAAAAAGAGCCATAGAGCGCCTCATCAAGGAGGGGTGCCTGAAGGAGTATGTCGCCAACGCACAGCAACAGAAGGACAAAGGCGAGAGAGTGATCGACATGATCAATCCCGACATATCCTCAGTCAAGAAGATCAAAAAGAAAATCTATAACCTCACAAAATCGTATCTCGTTCCTGAATACGAGTTCGAAAAACGCGAGGTTATCTCCTTCTCAAACGAGGAGATAGAGCACAACGAGGAGGCAAGAACCACGCCCATTGTCCTCGAGGCACCAATGACGAAGGACGGCATCGACAAGTGCACAGTGAAGAGGATTCTGATCGACACAGGAGCTGCCAAGAACATCATGTATCTCCAGTGTTTCAAAGAAATGGGCCTAAGTGACGCCGACCTCAAGGCCAGCGGGATGGTCCTCGAGGGTTTCTCTGCCCACAAGGTGCCGGTAAAAGGAACCGTCCGGATACAGGTGACTCTCGGAGAGGGAGAGCAGCAACGGACTGAAGAGGTAAAGTTTTACGTGGTGGACCTAGACTCCCCGTACAATGCGATCCTAGGTACCCCCTGCCACGCGGCATTCAACCTCGTGATATCCACTTCGCACCAACAAGTCAAGTTCTACACTCCGCAAGGCGTAGGGTTTGTCAAAAGCCATCCCCGCAGCCTCTTGGGACAGATCATGAAGATCAAAAGGAAGAGGGGCAAGTTGGACAATGTCGCGACAATAAGTTCGGTAGCCGCTCCCAGTGACCAAAGGATATTGAAAATCCTCGAAAAGCAAATAAACGATTTGGTCATAGAAGCATCGGGTACCCGGGAATTCGAAGAGGAAGTCATCAACCCCGGGTACCCGCTACAGACCGTCAAAGTCGCAAGGAAATACCCGACACACTCCGGCGAACATCATCGACTTCTTAAAGAATCACCAGGACAGCTTTGCTTGGTGCACAGAGGACATGCCGGCATCGACGTATCGGTGGCTGAACACGCTCTCAGCATAAGTCCCAAATGTCCACCTGTGAGACAGAAGCCGCGAAAGTTCGGAGAGGAAAAGGAGCAAGGCATGAAAGAGGAGGTAGGAAAGTTACTCAAAGGCAGGCTTCATCCGCGAAGTCCAGTACCCGACATGGTTAGCAAACGTGGTAATGGTCAAGAAAGCCAACGGAAAATGGAGAATGTGCGTCGACTATACCGACCTCAACAAAGCCTGCCCCAAGGATTGTTACCCGTTACCAAGAATCGACGCTCTGGTCGATTCAACCTCGGGGTATGAACTTTTAAGTTTTATGGACGCCTTCTCGGGATACCACCAGATCAGGATGAAGCCGAGCGACCAGCTCCACACTTCGTTCCGAGCGGCAGGGGCCATATACTGCTACAATGTGATGCCCTTCGGCCTCAAGAATGCAGGGGCCACATATCAACGGATGATGAATCATATCCTTCGACGGCAAATAGGAAGAAATGTGGAAGCCTACGTAGATGATATGGTGATCAAAACCAAGCGTGGGAATTCACACCTGGATGACCTGGAGGAAACTTCTCCAGCTTAGCCGAGTACAACCTAAAACTGAACCCCACGAAGTGTGCGTTCGGAGTCAAATCCGGAAAATTCCTTGGGTTCATGACATCGGAGAGGGGATCGAGGCTAACCCGGAAAAAACTGGCAGCAGTGTCACGGCTCACCGAGCCGCGATGCTTGAAGGATGTTCAACGTTTTAAACGGGTTGTATCGCCGCCCTCGGCCGTTTTATCTCGAAGTCGGCGGAAGGAAAGATGCTTGCCATTTTTCAAAACACTGAAGGACTCAAAAAATGGTTTCAAATGGACTCCAGAGTGCAGCAGAGCATGGAGAAGGACCTCAGGGCCCACTTATCCCAGTACCCTGCTGCGGCCACCAGACACAGGCGAGACACTGTTCCTGTACACCTATCATTCTGGACTTCGTGGTGGCTTCCGTGCTAATAAAAGAGGACGGAAGGAAGCAATACCCCGTCTACTTCGTCAGCAAGGCCCTGAACGGTGCCGAATCCAGGTACTCCAATATAGAGAAGCTGGCATACGCGCTGATCATCTCATCCCGGAAGCTGAAGCCTACTTCGAGTCTCATCCAATCATCGTCTACACCGACGCTCCGCTTAAACAGATCATCTCCATAAACTAGACCAAGCTGGGAGACATGCTACGGTGGTCTATTAGAACTGTTGTGGCCAGGAGTCACTTTCAAAACCCCGGACGGCCATCAAAGCCCAAGCCTTGGCCGACTTCCTCGCGGAGGGATCATTCACAGAGGAGCACAACCGGCAGACAATGGACCCATGGGAATTATGGGTAGACGGTGCGGTCAATGGCAGCGGAGTGGGTATCGGCGTAGCATTGACCTCACCAAACAAAAAGTATACCGAGATGCGAGCGCGAGACTTGAAATTGACTTATCAAATAATCAAGCAGAGTACGAGGCTTTGCTTATGGGGGTAGAATGGGCTCACGCCGCGGGCATAACAGCCCTCAAAGTCTTCAGCGACTCACAGCTCGTCGTTAACCAGGTACAGGGCACATATGCCGTACACTCGGAGAACCTCCAGAATTACGCTGAAAAGGCCAGACAATGGAGGGACAAATTTGGTTTCTTCACCTTGACACTGGTTAGCCGAAACGATAACAAAACAGCAGACCGCTTGGCGAAGATAGCCTCGGGCGAAACTCCCAATGAGGAAAGGGTCCCAGTGGAGATAAGGACAGCCCCTGGAAATACGAGGATACAGCCCATACTCCGCGCATCGGAAGACTGGGTGGATGAAATAACGAAGTACATCCAGAGTGGAATGCTACCAGAGGACACCACCCTCGCACGACAGATAAAGCGGCAGTCCGCCAGATATGTCCTTCACAATAATGTCCTCTATCGCCGATCCTTCTCCAAACCTTTACTCCGTTGCATCCGCCGTCCCAAGTGGGCGACTTACTCGCCGAGATGCATGAGGGGGAGTGTGGAGGACACCCAGGAGCCCGAGCCCTGGCGGAAAAAATAATCAATCAAGGATATTACTGGCCAACATTAAGGGAAGACACCAGGCAATATGTCAAAAACTGCAACACATGCCAAATCTTTGGTAACATACCACAGCTACCCTCCATAGAACAAACCCCGGTCGTAGCAGCATGGCCGTTTGACATGTGGGGCATGGACCTAATGGGAAAATTCCCAAAAACGAGGAACGGGTATGAGTACTTAGTGGTGGCAGTGGACTACTTTTCAAAATGGATAGAAGCTAAGGCCTTGAGAAACCCCACGGAGGAAAACGTCACAAACTTCCTCAAGGAGCAAGTTATATGCCGCTTCGGAGTTCCCAGGGCAATAGTGAGACCATGGAGTTCAATTCTCGGCCAAATTTACCTCGGAGTGCCATCGGTTACACATCAAGCATTGGAAATCTTCAGTCGCACATCCGCAGGGTAATGGCCAGGCAGAGGCCGCAAACAAACTAGTATTACAAGCCCTGCGACGAAACTTAGAAGGGGTATCGAACAAATGGGCTGACGAGCTGCACTCCGCATTATGGGCAGTTCGAACCTCGATAAGGGGCCCCACTGGCGAGTCGGCGTTCGCACTAGCATACGGCGGAGGCTGTCGCACCAGCAGAAGTAGTCGTGGAGACGGCAAGAGTCGCGATGTACAACCAAGTCAACAACGAAAAAGCGAGGAATATGACCTCGACCTCCTGGAAGAGAGGCGAATCGCAAGTCGCTTGAAATCACAATCCTTCAAGGAAAGAATGAAGTGGTCCCACGATAAGAAGGTATTCGAGCGGCCTATCAGGATCGGAGACTGGGTACTCCGGAAGATCGAGGGTACGGCAAGACACATCCAGGCAAACAAGTTAACTCCCAATTGGGAAGGCCCATACCTCGTCAGCAGAAGTACGCCCCGGCACGTATCACCTCACGAAAAGGATGGCGTCCTCTTGCCAAACCCGTGGCACGCCAATCATTTGAAGAGATATTACACTTAAAACACTTACTGAGGGCGAAGTCGACATTTTGCAGCATCTCTTCGGTTTCTTTTCATCACAGCGTCAATAAAGTACCGAGCTACGGCTTGGGAAGATTTTCGAATTTTATAAGTACCGAGCTACGGCTAGGGAAGAATTTTATTTATGTAAAGTACCGAGCTACGGCTTGGGAAGATTTTCTAATTTTATAAGTACCGAGCTACGGCTAGGGAAGAATTTTATTTATGTAAAGTACCGAGCTACGGCTTGGGAAGATTTTCTAATTATATAAGTACCGAGCTACGGCTTGGGAAGATTTTCGAATTATATAAGTACCGAGCTACGGCTAGGGAAGAATTTTATTTATGTAAAGTACCGAGCTACGGCTTGGGAAGATTTTCGAATTTTATAAGTACCGAGCTACGGCTAGGGAAGAATTTTATTTATGTAAAGTACCGAGCTACGGCTTGGGAAGATTTTCGAATTTTACAAGTACCGAGCTACGGCTAGGGAAGAATTTTATTTATGTGAAGTACCGAGCTACGGCTTGGGAAGATTTCCGAAATTAATAAATACCGAGCTATGGCTGGGTAGGAGTTTTATTTACGAACTGTTATGCGTTTGTGGAAAAGAAAGTACGAAGTTAAAACACTTGGAAGCAAGGAAAATAAGTTTGTCATTTCATCAGAAAGGGAAGGATACAAGGCTGGCTACAAACTAAGTTACAAACTACAAACTAAGTTACAAAAGTCAAGACGAGCCAGAGCCGTCCAACAACTCCCAGAAGGTTGGAGCAGAGGGCTGAGGAGCTTCCCAGAGTGGCCTCTCTCTTCATCGCGTTCTCGAAGTGCATCAAGCTCCCCCTCAGAATATGGCACAAAGTCAGCTCCTTGCCTGCAAGCCTCATTGTCGAAGTTCGACTGATATGCCCGCACCAGGACATCCTGTCTTCGAAGTGATGGTGAAGCTGCCGGATCATATGAATACAACCCCTGTCCAAGTAGGATCCCGCTTCACGCCCCAATCTCCTCGCGGAATGCGGCGGAACTCTTGTAGTCGTTAATAATGTTCTTCTGAACCCCGCCGACCTACAGTGCTTGAGCTCCTCCTCGACGGAGAGTGCTAGCCACCGCCTCATCCGGGCTGAGTTCAACTCTATGTTGGCGGCCCGCAACTTCGCCAATCTTCCTCAGCCCTCCACATCTTCTCCTTCCATTCGGCCACCTCGCCGACGAGCTGCAACTTCTCCGATTCTAGCAGCTCAACCTTGGCAGCCTGACCCCTCACCTCGGACTCTAGTGCGGCCAGGCGAGGCTCATGGACAGTCCGCCACTCAATAGCCGCTGCCCCACCCTCCTCTGCCGAAAGTAAGCCCGGGAGATATGCATCAGAAGGCAGTGATCTGCGAAGTCAAAGGAGTTAGAAAAAAAAAAAAAAAAAAAAAAAGATTGAATGCTAAGTCTCACCCGAGCTAGGAGAGCACCGGCTCTATTGGTAGCCTCGCCAACAGACATCTCGCCCATGCCGGTTAAGGACTCTATGTCCACTGCCCGGTCCAAGATAACCCCACCGATGACGAGGCCGCAACCGTTGGTAAAACGCAGATTCTGAGGGGAGGAGTCCTTCGGGAAATTTCTGCGGCCAGTTCCCGCAGAGCCCCCTTCCTCCTCGGGCATAACGAACCCTGGTCTTAGCCACGACGGGCCGAGGTCCCTAACTACTTCCCCGGCTGCGGTCCTTTCGGGTGGCGGGGTTGGCATTCTTTCCTCCTGCACCCCCGCAGGAGTATCGACGGGCACAGCCTCAGGAGCAGGACTCGGAGTAATCTCCATCGACCGGACAGGAGACGAAGTCCGCGGGCGCTGACGAGGCCTAAGTTATTCTTCGTCCACATCTTCCCCCACAGGTTCCTGGATAAGCGGCGGGAGTCCTCGAAGGGGCAGAATGAACGAATGGCGCCTGCGACCCCTGTTCCCTCGGACGTCGTCGGGATCCCCCCCGACGCGAAGTGTTACCCGCCGAGGACGGATAGGTCAGAGGAGTGTCCCCACTCGCGCCCCGGTCGATTAGCCGAGGGGGGAAACGCGGAAGAGAGTCTAAGTGTGATTGACGCACACTTCGGCCCACTTCGCGCTCCCTCCAAGCCGCCTTGAAAGTTGCAGGCTCTATACATAAAAAAAAAAGGAAAAAGGTAAGTGTTCCTGCTAGATACGAAGCAAAAGATAATTGACGAAGTAAGAGTTACCCCGGCTTGGTTGGCAACCCGGAGATGAAGACGGAGGGCAGAGGTCACACTGGATGGAGAAGAGGCCCCCGGGGTGTATGGTCCACTCGGTGTTGGGCACCTCGGGTATAATGCCTAGTTCACTTTTTCTAGACTCTAAGCCCTCTCCTATCCCACACCACTCCAAGCTTCGGTCGCTCAACAAGTCCTTCGTAGAATACACCCGGGATTGACCATCTAGACGTACTCCCAAATCCCGGGTGATGAGCTCGAGAAAGGATATCTCGGAAGAATCCAAAGAGGAGGGGGAGACAGAAACTAAAGGCCTGCCCTCATTGACACAAGGTTGAAAAGGGAAACCTATCTTCAACTCTACAACCACCCACCTACTCCTAAAATCTACTTTGTTGGGAGGGGAGTCAAAGAGAGGGACCAGTTTTCGTCGCGGACGAAGTGAGAGAATGTTGTCCGACATACTAAGTAAAGAGAAGAACGTTCCTAAAATATTCATGGACAACTCGAAGCCTAAACGGCGACCTAGACAAATCAAAGAAAAAAGAGCCCGAACAACATTTGGGTGAAGCTGCCCGGGTTGTATACGAGCATACACGAGAAAGTCGACGAAGGAAGGGTCCATAGGAAGCCTAAGTCCCACCTCGAAGTGAGCTAACGGGATAGGGACAATACGAGTGGACATACTACCTAATTCGAAGGGCAAGCTTAGCCGGTATATATTCCTGTCTATGCCATACCTACGGTAGATGAAGTCAAGTTGGTCCCGGGTTACTTTAGATCTATAGAGGCAGAAATCCGTACCTAGCGGCCCCAACACCACGGGCCCAGATGAAGTGGCAACCGGGACCTCCTCGGAAGACACCTCGCGGGCAGGCCGAGGGTCCCCAAAGCCTTATGCCATCAACTCAGTCACTTCCTCTTCAGCAATGCTTCTTTGTTGACCAGCCATGACCCAGACTACAAGCAGAAGTTCAAGGGAATTCAAAACGGCGCCCAGAAAAACACTACCATATTCAAATCAAACCCCAACAGTAGCAGACAAAACCCTCATGAAACACAGACAACCCAACAACAGATTGAGGTACAGACAACCCAACAAACAGACAAATGCCTAACTTTGGCGCACATCACCTCAAACAACTAAGGATAAATACATGCCGATAAACAGAAAGAGAAGCACCGGTAAAATAGAGACACCCACAAAGGAATAGAGCATACCTTTTTTGGATTATCAGAAGTGGTCAGGATGATGGAAGCAGGACCGAACTCACAACCGAAGCAGAAGAAAACTCTGAAGAAGGTCTTGCACGACAGCGATGGTAGAAAGTTTCGAAAAGGAATATCGGAGGGAAATGCAAAAAACGAGTATTGCGTGAGGAAGGATAGAAAAAGGAAAGGTTTTTTAAATGATTATGTGAGTTTTTACAAGGGCGCCATGATTACTCACGAGGATCAACGCCTCGGGTCTGCAAAAAGGTCGCCTCGTAACTGACAAACATTTAAAACGAAGCGACAGCCGTCACACTCACCAGTAACCCCGATCCACGCGCTTTCTCCTCACTGAACCGAGGCTTGCTAAACCACAGCGGGATCTCAAGGAAGCTACCAATGGATGCCTGTAAGTCGAAGTCCGAAACTCGGCGACCCGATCTTTCCAGCGAAATACGCACCAAGTCGTGCTATACTTCGCTGAGGGGCCACTGAGCGGAAAAAGATACCCGCCAGGGGCAAATATGTCCATACAGCAAATAAAGCTACACACCGCCACGAGTACTGCGGGTTGACTCAAAGTCAAACCCATTATCATGAAAAGTGGAACAAATAACCCACTAAATCCCAACATAGATCTCCACTCTCCTACTAACAGGGAACATTTCTCCATAACGGTAACTGCTAAACCGCCCACGAGCTGAATCTACACGATCTCCCTACCGCATCCTTATAAAAAGAAAGGATCATACGAAGGTAAGGGCGGGCCAGATATACCAAATCAATTACCAATTCCATATTAAACTAACTTGATCGTCGGAGAGTTCCCGGGGATCCACATCCCCACCGAACTTCCTCTGTTTTGCAGGTTGTTTCAAATCAAGGATTTCTTCAAGATTCCGTATCATCTTTTACCTTTTTACCCTCAATACATCCGTACCAAATTTTGACGAATCAATATATATTATATAATTTTATTAATTAGATGACAAAAAATCATAAATAAATCAAGAAAATTGCATAAGTAAATACAAATAAAAATTGTATTTTTTTTATGGAAAACACAGATGTGAACGACATCTTTTTGTTCCTATTCTTTACCTCCAAAATATGAAAATTAAATTACAATATAGTCTCAAAAGTGGGACAGGGATGCAGAATATATATATATATATATATATATATATATATATATATATATATATATATATATATATTCGTGAATGAAACTTATAAAATGGTTAGGTTCTTACATTAAAAATATATATATATTTTTTGAAATAATTTACTAATTCTAATCAGCCACATATATTTGACTTTGCCAAACATTTGATCTTCCAGATTATGATTAAACATCATTTGAATTTGGTCTTTACTCAAAATTTTAATTTGTTTAAAAAAAAGGGTAATTAGCCAACCGAGATTTACTGATTTTTTTTTTGTGTGATATTTCCCTAATGAAAAAGGAAAAAAATAAAATAAAAGGCACATGGTTCAGTGTCTTTACAGGACTTTTCTTCCTATAAAAATATTCCAACTACATAAAATATTAATAAAAATAACATCCCAGTGAGACTATTCTGTAAAATAAAGAAATAGTCATCACCTACCATATATATTTATATATATATATCTGTGGGTGTATGCCGTGCCATGTTGATTTATTTATTTATTTATGATTATAATTTACTTTGGAGAATTTTCACCTTCTAATGATTTAAAATTACAATCTTTGAATGAAAAGTGTTGACTTTTAGTTATAATTTTTTAATAAGAGGATATATATATTATTAAATTTATATATAAATTAAAATGGCTTAATTTATAAGTATTATATAAATTCTGAAATTATATAAGAGGAATAAAAATAACAGTAACCGTAAAATAATTTAAGATTATAAATTGTTTTTAAAAAAATCAACTAAAACACTGATAAAGTCTTAAAGTTATGCCCAAGAAGTAACAGAGAAAAACTAAACCTTAACAAACAAACAAAAAAAATAAAAAAATAAAAAAATAAAAAAAAAATACTAGAAATTAATTCTGATAAGAATAAATGTTTTGCATGTAGTGTAAAAAAGTTTATGAATTAACTTACGGGTGGCCGAGACGAATTAGTATGATAAAGTGGGGGAGAATTAGAATAGGATGTTGTAGAATTAATGAACGATGAATTTCCCATCACAGAATCGGCCGGCGGCGGAGGAGATGAAAGACCATCATGATTTCCATGGCTCTGATATTTGTAGGAGCTGCTGATGATAAAGTTTCGGAAGTTATATGATGATGAGGATTTCAAAAGAATGAAGCATGACAAGGCAACAGTCATGGCGAAAAGTATTATCTTTATGGAATTTTTGGTGCAAAACTGTTGTGTTTTGTGGCGGTTAACGTGATAGAAGTCACCGGACTCAAGCGACCTTTCCCGGACGGCAGTTTGATGATACCGCCGGTGTATTCATCACCAGAAGCCATCTCTACTTTTAAATTATTTTCTAACGCGATTTGGTAATTAATCTCGTTCCAATATATATACACTACCACTAGATACATCATACATGGGGTAGGCCACAGTATAACAAGCGTGGGCAATAGCGCACCCGAACTTTGGAGATCGAAGTTTACATTTGACTTCTTTATTCAGTACAGCATGAACTGATGATCTAACCTACCAAAAACAAATCCTAATATTACCTAATTAAAGGATATAAAAACACCTCAATTGTGATAATGTCTACTCGATTAGTTAAATGAATTGTATCTATAATATTATATTAATTTTAGTCCAATGAATTGAAAGGTTGACCAAACGAGGAAATATTTTTTAGCTATATATATATATATATTATGACGGATGTGAGAAAGATAACAGAAATGTAAAGAAACGACACACAGATTTAACGTGGTTCACCAACAATGTGTTGGCTACGTCCACCTAACAGAAGAGAATAGAACTTTTACTGATTTTCAGTGAGATTACAGAGGTAGTTGTAGGTGACTACAATACAACGAATGCTTTACAAATGAACCTATTTATAGGAAAGATGGCAGCCACATTTGAATATAAAATAGATTTAGAATATAAAATATTATATTAGTCAAATATTATAATATTTGACTAACTTCCTAATCCCAAGGAGAAGTAACAGATTTGACTAATTCAAGGCATTCTAACAAATCTCCACCTTGACTTGAATTCTCTCACAATTTACCAGATGCACCTCCTTGGTGCCAGATGTATCCGCTCCCCTTTCTTCTGCCATTTAACAGCTTGTAATATTTAGCAAGTCCAAACAGTGTTGGAACTTGCTCTGTGGAACTGGCTTGGTGAACATGTCAGCAAGGTTGTCAGTCGTGCTTACTTTCTTCACCCCTTCTCCATAGCCCACGAATATTCCCCTTTTAGCCCTTGGCTCCAGCTTACCCTCATTGACATGATAGTAAGCTGTACAGCCAAAAACTCTCAGATTTGAGTAATCAGCAGGCTTCCCTGTCCACACCTTAAACGGTGTTTTACAGTTGATGCATGTGTATGGTCTCTGATTTGTTATGTAGCATGCCGTTGTAACTGCTTCTGCCCAGAAGCGTCTAGTTAGACCAGCGTTAGAGAGCATGCACCTCGCTCTCTCCAGAAGTGTCTGGTTCATGCGCTCAGTTGCACCATTCTGCTGTGGTGTATCCCTGACTGTGCGATGTCGAGCAATCCTCTCATCCTTGCAAAACACATCGAACTCAGACGAACAGAATTTCAGCCCATTATCAGTTCGCAGCCTCTTGATCTTCTTACCTCCAAGAAGATCTTCCTTTGACAGAATCTGCAACCCTCTTTCACCCATGTGGCCAAGTCTCATATGCCATAACTTGGTCAAATTATCTCGGTGAACCTCAGATGACGCAACAGCTGCAGAACCAGCAACTGTTGAACCTTGCAAAAAATACAAAGTTCCCTGTTTGACGCCCTTAAGTATCACATTAGAGCCCTTGCAGACATGTATAACTCCACCTTCTCCCTTGAAGCTGAACCCCTTACTATCCAGCAAGCTCAGGGATATCAGATTCTTCGTCATTAGTGGAACATGTCTGACATTGTGCAATGTGCAGAATTTACCATCATGTGTCCGAATCTTAATCGAGCCTATTCCAACCGCCTTGCATACCGAGCTGTTTGCCATAGAGACATTTCTCCCATCTATCTGCTCATAGGTTGAAAACCACTCTCTCCTTGGACATATATGGTAGGACGCCCCAGAGTCAAGGACCCACACATCAGCATGATGCGTCTGTTCGTCTGCAACTAGAGCGATGTCCTCTTCGTAATCGGTGCCATCCACCGCTACTGCAGCAGATCCTTTCTGCTCCAACGGTTGCTTTCTCTTCTTCGGGCATTCATTCTTCCAATGCCCTGTCTCCTTGAAGTAGTTACAAATATCAGTTGCTTTTGGACCCTTGGAACCCAGCTTCTTCTTGCCCAGTTGTCCATGTCCCTTGCTTCCACTGGCTATCAATCCAGCGGCCTGATTGTCTGTCCCTACTCCAGTCGCCTTATGGCGCAGCTCTCTGGTATGGAGAGATGACCTGACCTCTTCCAGAGACACGGTATCTTTCCCAACAAAGAAAGATTGTACGAAATTCTCATACGACAATGGTAGTGAAACCAACAGAATTAAGGCAGCATCTTCATCCTCTACCTTAACATCAATATTACGCAACTCTAAAAGAATTGTATTTAATTGATCCAGATGGTCTCTAAGAGGTGTACCTTCCTGCATTCGCAGACCGAACAGACGTTGCTTCAGAAGCAACTTGTTGGTTAAAGACTTTGTCATGTATAGACTTTCCAGCTTCAACCACAAACCAGCGGCAGTTTCTTCATTTGCGACCTCAGTAATGACATCATCTGCAAGACACAACATGATAGTCGAAAGTGCCTTCTCCTCCAAGGCAGCCAACTCAGCATTGTCAGTCTTGACTTCCTTTGATAATGGCATCCATAAGCCTTGTTGTTTCAACAAAGCTAGCATCTTGATCTGCCATAAACTAAAGCTGTTCCTCCCCGTGAATTTGTCAATCTTTACGGTCAACGCAGACATCTTTCTCACCAGATTACAAACCTCGATTACCCGAGCTCTGATACCAGTTTGTTATGACGGATGTGAGAAAGATAACAGAAATGTAAAGAAACGACACACAGATTTAACGTGGTTCACCAACAATGTGTTGGCTACGTCCACCTAACAGAAGAGAGGAGAACTTTTACTGATTTTCAGTGAGATTACAGAGGTAGTTGTAGGTGACTACAATACAACGAATGCTTTACAAATGAACCTATTTATAGGAAAGATGACAGCCACCTTTGAATATAAAATAGATCTAGAATATAAAATATTATATTAGTCAAATATTATAATATTTGACTAATATAAAATATTATAATAATAGATATTATAATATTTGACTAACTTCCTAATCCCAAGGAGAAGTAACAGATTTGACTAATTCAAGGCATTCTAACAATATATATATATATATATATATATATATGACAATTCTGATTTTATTTTTAAATTCAAAGTGACAAAAGTGATACTGCAAACAAAAGTAGAAAATTGATAGACCCGAATTTAAATAATTTGTTGGCTAAAAGTCAAATTCTTAATTACCGTATTATATTAAAGTAATAAATTAACACATAATAAATTTTTTTTTGAGAGAGAAAAATGAAATGCATTTAAGAAGAGTGACACCACTCATCCTGGAGGATACTTACAATTGGTAAGGGAGCAATGCTATCCTAGAAAACATCATTGTCAAGACGTAACCCTATACTAGCCAATATATGAGATGCCATATTTGTATGTCGATGTCGAAATTGAATGATCACAGAACAAGGAGATTTCTGAAGTAATCGTTTAAAACCTTCCACCATAGCACCAATGTCTGACAGGTTTTCCATCTCCAAATCTGGTGGATTTAATTGAGACACTAGCTTTTGACAATCTAATTCAAGAATAATTACTCCAAACTGTCTGGATTGACCAATCACAAACCCCTTTCACATAGCTCGTAATTCCGCTTGCTCCACCGTCATCATCTCTTGCAAACTTCCAGCACCCGCAAACAGGAAGGAACCGCCTTCATCTCATGCAATAAAGCCAAAACTTACTTTATCATCTTTAAAACCAGCATCGACATTGATTTTAATCCAACCTGCTGCCGGCGGAACCCATTTTGAACACTTGCAGGTGCAACAGACTATTGGGATTGTTCCATAGAAGAGGTATTTATCCTTAAATAATCCTGAAAAAAGCTCAGCCTTTTCTGAACTACAATTGGGACTGGGATATCCCTCCCTTGAAAAATGAAAGTATTCCTTGAATTCCATAACATCCATAGCAGAATAACAGTTTTACATAAGAGACCACCCTCCAAATTATCTAGCTCGCGAATTTGGTGGAAAAAGTCAAGCTAGGAGCTAGCTTGAATGTTTAGTACCGTTGCCGCCAATCCTGATTCCAGCCATACCCTTCTAGCATATGAACATGCAAGGAATAAATGAATTTCATCTTCAGTCTGGTGGCATCTAGAACAATCCGTTCTCAAATCCAAACTGTATTGTTTTAATTGTATAATCTGAAAATTGTACTGGTAATTTAATAAGCTGGGCAAGGAATCTCGCAAATGCCAGGTTGCGAGTTGATAGTAAGTTAAAATAAGACCATTTATTAGATGCGTCTATTAGAGCCATAAAATATCGAAATGGTTCGCATGATGGGTGAATTGGTTCACATGTCACCTTGAATTCATTCAAAAATACTGGAGATTCAATTCCAACTTTAGCTGGTAATGGCTTAATAATCAATTTTCCTTGAGAACAAGCAACACATGAAAATTCTTTTGATTGAAAAACTTCAGGTTTTTTAATGAGTGTCCATGCGAATTTTCAATAATATTTTGCATCATGCTTGAACCGAGATGCCCTAATCAGTCATGCCAAATAGTCAATGTTTTTTAATCAATAAACTTCTGGTCTATTAAATGTATTTCAATTGCATTTATTTTTGTATAGTACAATCCCGAAGAAAACATTTTCAATTTTGTTCCACTGGATAACATTATAATAGCTGTTTCAGAGCCTTCAATTATTTTTGTACTACCCGAAATTGTAGTAACATATGCATCATTTATCTTGATTTCAATGAAATATTTTTTATTTTTAATAATAGTGTGAATAGTTGCACTATTGGCAAAACATATATCTTCATCCATATTTTTCAAGCAAATAAAAAAATTTTGGAAAAAATATTATAAATAAAGAAAATAATAAGATATAAGTAATAGAAAATAAAAATTATGATAACAATAAAATTTGAGTTAAATAACATTTATCTAATACAAAAAAAATTTCATTTTGTTTAAATGGTGTAGTAGAATAATACATTTTGTTTTTCTAAACTTATAAATCATGGGCTCAAAACCCCATATCAAACAACAAAAAACAAATATATATAAATTTTTAAGTTAAGTTTCCAAACAACAAAAGAAGTTGCACTTTCAAACACATAACAACATATATTATCTATATATATATATATATATAAAGCTTAAAATATATACCAATATATATATATAAAGCTTAAAACATAAACCATTATCCTATAATCCAATTAAGTTTCAAATAGTAAACAACAAACAAAATATATAAACCTCCATATATATATATATAAAGCTGATGTAGCTTGACCCTAGATATTCTTGATTCTCCTCCTCTTTTCTCCTTTGCAAATCGTATTTTTGGTGTATCTTTTATGTTTCATCTCGAAGGGTCTTTTATAGTTACGTCTTGGGCCTTGGGCCTTTATTGAGGGGGATATTGTGTGCGGGATTTTCTAATTATGATAATGGATATAATAAAATAAAAAAAGATATTATTATGCGGGGGTATATTTGTACATATGTCAAGGGGTATTGATGCATTCCGATTGGTATGCTAAATGATAGGGTTATTAACCTATATTGATTATGAATAATTAATGACTTAGTATTACTAACTAAAACTTTAGCATTTATTGGTTGTCACTTAATCAATCAGAACTTAAGGCAGAGTACTTATCGTGTAGCTAATTCTTGGAAAGTATCTACGATTTTAAATTAATAATATCGTACTGCCAGGGAATTGGTAACGGCTTAGTAGCAACTATCACTTAATCCTAACAATCATCTTATTTACAAATCAGTCAATCGATTATCAATATCTTGGAGATTGATTTTGTATCCCAACAACACATAACCAACACTTACCAAGCATGTAAGAGTTATTACATAGACATGTATTATGATGTATGTTACTATTTCCACAACTTGGTTGACCTATCTTCAAATATTTTAGATATATCTTGGTCTGGAATGCAATTATGAACTGTATCTGTTTCTGTATCATATCTGAGTTACCTTGTGTATTCACCTACCTTAATGATAACCCTTCTCACATTTCGAGTTAAAGTATCCATGAAAGCCTATGTCACTGAGGAAATCATACCACTCACCCTAATGTCGGCATAGCGCCCATACTCAGCCTCATTAGGTTACATTAACAAACATGGTGATCTGTATGTTATTTTACGTAATTTGACAAACCTTAATATATTCTACCCTAGCTTAAGGTCTGTTAAACTAAACAGGTTTATGATGTAGACCATGGTTAGGAATTGTCTATAACCGTTCATTTAGTTTAAAAGAGCAAACAGATTATCAGACATAATGTTAATTTAGCAGGTGACCTTTCTTGAAAAATGAACAGAACCTCAACTTGCAAAACATGTATAACATAGCAATCATAATTCAGTATTCAAATTGATATTTAGTCGAACACAACACAAAGATATACAGAGAGGATCTAGGGGACCATATCCATAGAGTAGTCATCACTTTATGAGGTCTGCCGGCGTTGCCAAACTTGTATCCTTTGGGTTGCTCGACCCGACTCTGATCAGCAGAACCTTCAGAGAATGCTTCCTTGGTCTAGTAGCAATTGCTTTACCTTACGTCCTGGGCTTAAGCAATGCCATGTTGACAAATTATTCGCTCACTTATATATATATATATATATATATATATATATAAAGCTGATGTAGCTTGACCCTAGATATTCTTGATTCTCCTCCTCTTTTCTCCTTTGCAAATCGTATTTCTGGTGTATCTTTTATGTTTCATCTCGGAGGGTCTTTTATAGTTACGTCTTGGGCCTTGGGCCTTGGGCCTTTATTGAGGGGGATATTGTGTGCGGGATTTTCTAATTATGATAATGGATATAATAAAATAAGAAAAGATATTATTATGCAGGGGTATATTTGTACATATGTCAAGGGGTATTGATGCATTCCGATTGGTATGCTAAACGATAGGGTTTATTAACCTATATTGATTATGAATAATTAAGGACTTAGTATTACTAACTGAAACTTTAGCATTTATTGGTTGTCACTTAATCAATCAAACTTAAGGCAGAGTACTTATCGTGTAGCTAATTCTTGGAAAGTATCTACGATTTTAAATTAATAATATCGTACTGCCAGGGAATTGGTAACGGCTTAGTAGCAACTATCACTTAATCCTAACAATCATCTTATTTACAAATCAGTCAATCGATTATCAATATCTTGGAGATTGATTTTGTATCCCAACAACACAACCAACACTTATCATGAATGTAAGAGTTATTACATAGACATGTATTCTGATGTATGTTACTATTTCCACAACTTGGTTGACCTATCTTCAAATATTTTAGATATATCTTGGTCTGGATGCAATTATGAACTGTATCTGTTTCTGTATCATATCCGAGTTACCTTGTGTATTCACCTACCTTAATGATAACCCTTCTCACGTTTCGGGTTAAAGTATCCATGAAAGCCTATGTCACTGAGGAAATCATACCACTCACCCTAATGTCGGCATAGCGCCCATACTCAGCCTCATTAGGTTATATTAACAAACATGGTGATCTGTATGTTATTTTACCTAATTTGACAAACCTTAATATATTCTACCCTAGCTTAAGGTCTGTTAAACTAAACAGGTTTATGTTGTAGACCATGGTTAGGAATTGTCTATAACCGTTCATTTAGTTTAAAAGAGCAAACAGATTATCAAACATAATGTTAATTTAGCAGGTGGCCTTTCTTGAAAAATGAACAGAACCTCAACTTGCAAAACATGTATAACATAGCAATCATAATTCAGTATTCAAATTGATATTTAGTCGAACACAACACAAAATATACAGAGAGGATCTAGGGGACCATATCCATAGAGTAGTCACCACTTTATGAGGTCTTCCGGCGTTGCCAAACTTGTATCCTTTGGGTTGCTCGACCCGACTCTGATCAGCAGAACCTTCAGAGAATGCTTCCTTGGTCTAGTAGCAATTGCTTTACCTTAGGTCCTGGGCTTAAGCAATGCCATGTTGACAAATTATTCGCTCACCTAATGCTCTCTTAGGATCTCCTAACGAAATCTCGATATTCTATGAATACCAAAGACGAACACTATCTAATCAAATTCCTAGAATCTGAGATAAACACTCAGAAAATGAGACACTCTTTGGAAGGGTTTTTACATGAAAAATCGATGTGGGATTCACATCTGGATTTCGAGACGCCCGCCCTGAATTTGAGACAGCTGCCCTGAGTTCAGAACTTCAAAAAATTGCACTTTTGCCCCAATATTTGCTGTTTTTATGCAATTTACTCGTGAAACTTCCAAAATGACAAATTATGCAAAAAGATGTTAATTTCAATCAATTAAGATCAAATCAGTTCCAATAATACCCTAATATTTATCTAAAAATATGCTAAAAATGTGATATGATTTGTGCATATCATATAACCCCACACTTAGCTTTTCGCTTGTCCTCAAGCAAAACCTATATGAAATTAATGAAAAGCTAAATCATAGGTGCAGTCATAACAAGGTTCTCAGCAATGTTTTTAGCAAAATTCCTCACTGAGTCAGATAGTTCAAAAAACATGCACAGACTGATCGAGTTGCTATGTAAAGGTATCAACATTCAACAAACGTGTCATGACCGTATAGGCTAAAAATAGTTCAAAAGTTTTACTGCGTTCTAGCTCTACTTTAGTCACAAGGTCTTCTTGATGTGTAGTGTGTGAACTAGTCTAGATTAGATTATCAACTAACAATAAACTTTCCAAGCAGTCACCGAATAATAGTTCGACCAGTTATTCTGAACATAAATAACATAATACACGACTTTCTAGTTTTTGAGCTTTGGTGCCAACACTTTCCTTTTATGATTCTGAAAAAAACATTTACACTAAGTGTATATTTTAATTGACTTTCAAGGTATTTTTGTGTATGCTTTCACATATCAACTTTAACTAATCAGGTATCAAGCCCCACTCCGATTTGCCCTCAATTTCACCCTAAATTTGCCTAAAAACATGCTAAAAGTGTGATATGATTTATGCATATCAGATAACCCCACACTTAGCTTTTTGCTTGTCCTCAAGCAAAGTCTACCTGAAGTTAGTGATTCTAAATCATATGTGCAGTCATTTAAATTCCTAGTCATGTTTTTATTCCAAAAATTATTCAGACAATTCTTTAACACAGGTCTGACTGGTTAGGTTGATATGACAAGGTCTCAAATGTCTCTAGTAGATTGTTGAACTTTTCTCTCAGTCACAGGGTCTTCCTGATGTGTAGTGTGTGTACTAGTCTAGACCAGATAGTCAACACAATAAACTCTCGTCTTAACTATTACCAGATAACACTTCGACCCGTCGCTAGACATACTAACAACAGACAACTTTCTGAGTTCTGAGCCTTGGTGATCAGATTTTTATTTATTTAGTGTTTATTGATTTTCTTTCTTTTATAGATTCAGTGTATTCTGAGTCTGCTTTGAACACATCAACTTCAACTACCCATGTCGCGAGTCCCACTCCGATGACTCCCAGACCTACACGACCTTAGGGCATCAGGCTTTAAGTTCCCCTAAGGAGCGGTGCTCGAGTAGCAAAGGTCGCTGGCAAACTACCCTATTTAATTAACTCTCTTTTGTTTCTTTTCACTTTTAGCTCAGAGTCTCATCTAGTCATTCTAATTGTCAATACATCCTCAACTGATCAAATCTTATCTAGTTATGTTTTGAAAAGGTAATTGGTTGAGGTCTCTAATCCAGACTAAGTTGTGCTCAATTATCAGGAATTCCCTATTCCTAATCAATAAGTTCAAAATAGTCATCACATTGTCTCCTACTAACCATAACATTCTACCTAAATATCATAGACATCAGCAAATGTTTTACCAATCATACTGCATTTAGAAGTCTGAAAGAAATTTTTTTTTGGAAGGGTGTGAAAATACGGGGAAAACATGCAAAATCATGCAAAATAATTTTCAAACTACTACAGTGCACGTGCACTGCTACCCCACACTTAAGTCTGACACTGTCCTCAGTGTTCATGCATATCTAAACTACCCCACACTTATTTGCAAACAAGAAGAAATGAAAACAAAACAAAGAACTCTTACCCCACACTTATTTGACTAACTAAGGGTAAGAGAGAAAATAAAACAAGAAGGATAATGGAAATAACAAAACAGAACACAAAACAAAGAAAATAAAATAAAAGTAAAGGAATATGAGGATTAGAAAAACTCCCTTCATGTCGCGAGCAGAAGGGTCTTCTCTGATCTGTCAATTGGCTCTTCACCTTAGCCATGTGCTATTGCTGAGGTGTTCTTGACTATGCAAGCTCTAGATATTGGAACGGATGAGGTCAGCTCTGATCCTTCATTGTCGAGCTCTGGGTAGTGGCATATCCATTTGAGGAATGACTCAAGCCCCAAGGACTGTTTCCTCGAATCATTTGCAAAGTTTCTCGTAATCGCAGCAACGTGTCCAGAAGGAACGTGTCTATGAATGAGACTTCTTTGGATTGGTGTGCCTGAAGCTTTGGCGAAGCCGTGGTGGTAGGAGGCTCCAGTGGTGTAGATCTGGGCCCAAGTATTTGAAACTTCCTCGGGGAAGTTTCTCACAGCTGATTGTATGCAGGGGATGCAAGCTCCTCCATTGCTATGCTCCTGATACAATGCCAAATTCCTCTATATCCTTCGACCGTTCGATATCATTTAGTAGATCACTTGCTTGCACTGGTCTGGCTTTAATTGTTGCCAGTATCTCATCTGTTGGTTCTGCGGGTAGGGGTTTTGCTGTGGTGGTATCTTCTGAAAGTTTCCAGCTTCCGAATTATTCCTCAGCTAAATCCTGTATGATTTCTCCAGCTGGGACTGTATGCGTCTCCCATTAGAGTAGCATTCTGCAGTAACCTACTCCTACCTCTTTTTGGAATGGTTCGTATTTCATTCCCATAGCAATCCCTGCTAAAGTGTGGTACTTGGCAGACTTCACAAATTAGATACATAGGCACATCTGAATCTAGGAAACAATTTCTCAAAATCTGCACATGATTTTAACATCGTTAGTAGGTAATGCCTGTGCTTCAGGCTATTTTTGAAAAGTGTTCCGCGACTACTATGATGTAAATGTTTTCACAGGAAGAAAAAGAAAAGGATTCAATCAATACCAACATAGAATGATATTTCTTCCAAATTAAAACCTAAGCCAAAATTGACAGCTCAAAAGAAAAATATTCTTTCCTCATTTCCATTTTTATTTTTTTCGAAATTAAATAAAAACAAAAAAAACAGGAAAACTGTAAACACGAAAAATTTATTTCTTTTATCTTCTGGAAAATAATATTTTTCAGAAAATTTTATAGAAGAAAAGAAAAAAAATTGAACGAAAACAAATGTTCAACTATGAGAGAAAAAGAACAAATAGTACAAGAGATAGGAAAAAAAAACAACTTACCATTGAGCACGAAAAATACAAAATTTTTTTCGGTTTTTAAATTTAAAACTTTTTTTTTCTCTTTTTTTCGAAAGTGTTAGGTCTAAGTTCTAATTTACTACCGCTACCTATCATAAGTCTCTAGAATTTTGATCAGGAATCCTAAATTCATTATGAAATTTCCCCGGCAACGGTGCCAAAAATCTGATGCGTTTCCGACTGATATGCTAAATAGGTGTTATTTTACCCTATGTTGATTATGAGTAATTAAGGACTTAGATTGACTAATTGTCACATTTAGTCTCTATGGTGTCACTTAATCAGCCAGAACCTAAGGCAGAGTACCTATCGTGTAGCTAGTCTGTTGGAAAGTATCTACGATTTTATTAAGTTAAATATCGTACTCCCAGGGAAGTGGTAACGGCTTAGTAGTAACTAGCCTTTTATCCTAACTCTTATCTTATGATCCAGTTATGCAATCTTCATCAATAACTTTGATGAGAGGGTGATCCATTCTCCACTAGGTTTAATTCTAATTAAGCCTAAAAGTGTTTTATAGATAACGTCCTGATTCTATGTTATACTTTTCCTACATGTTGATTGACCTATCTTCAGAGTATTTTAGATGCATCTTAGCCTGGATTGCAACTATGTTCTGAGTCTAAAGGTGTACCACATCTGAGTCTCTAATAAACCGCCCCATCGCCAAGGTAAATGGCCCTACTCACGGTTCGAACTAAAGACAGCTATGAAAGCCCTGTGTCATCGGGGATCATGCCGCTCGCCCATAACCGCCGCATAAACGCTCTACTCAGCCTACTTAGACTACTCTAACAAACAGGGTGTTCCGCAGGTTATTTTATCTAATATGGCAGACACCAATACTAATTGATGCCTGTTAAACTAAACAGGTTATGAATAGACCATGGTTAGGAATTGTCTATATCCCTACATTTAGTTTAAAAGAAACTACATTAGACATGCAGACATAATGAATATTAAGCAGGTGGCTATTTCCGGAAAATCATAAGAACTTCAACATGTATAACAAATATTCATAAAAATCATAATCTGATAAACATAATTGTTATTTGGACGATCACAATACAAATATATAAAGAAAGGGACAAGGGGGACTGACGCCATAAAGAAATCACCCTTTACTTAGTCTCGCCAATGGAGCAACTTCTTGTATATGTCGTACTGCTCGACCCGACTCTGCTCGACAGAACCTTCGGAGGACGCTTCCTCAGCCTAGTAGTTGGACTTTACCTTAATACCCAGCTTAAGCCCAGCCCTGTGGATTGACTCTTCAAACGCCTCGAGCCCTCTTAGGATCTCCTAACGAAATCCCAGGTATTCTATGAATACCAGAAACGAACCTATCTATTGAAGCCTAAGATCTGAGACTATTTCTCAGAAACTAAGAAAACGAAACACTAACTAGAAAGAAAGAAAACTTATACTGAGCCCGAGTCTCTCAGTGACTTGTGTACTCGAAAGATGTACACTAGAAGTCACTAAATGACTCAGATTGAGTGGAGAGGAATGAATTCAACTGAGGAAGGCCTCAGGTATTTATAGCAGCTTTCTGGAGTGAATGTTTCCAAGATTTTCGATGTGGGACTTGGACCAGGCACCTGGGACGCCCGTCCCGGTCTATTGACCAGGTCAGGACACCCTCCCCGACTTCGAACTTCTGAAAAATTGCGTTTTTGCCCCGAAATTTGCCATTTTCTTCTACTTTTCACCTGACACTTCCAAAATCATAAAAACTGTGAAATTGAGTTAATAACGAACAATTAAGACCGATTTGCCCTCAATTTCACCCTAAATTATGCCTAAAAACATGCTAAAAATGTGATATGATTTATGCATATCACCATTCCCATAGCAATGCCCGCTAAACTGAGGTACTTGGAAGACTTCACAAATTTGATACACAGGCTGAACATTTCTTCCTTGTTGAAAGGCATTAATTTGACATTTATCATTAGCCATTAATGCCTCCAATTGCTCATCAGAAGAAGTGTTAGATGCGTTTACTGGCTGTTAGTTGATAACCCTCTATTGCTTATCATGACTTTGGGACATCCGAATATAGAAAATGGCTTTTTAGGGAATCTGCACATAACTTCAGCATCATTAGTAGGTAATGCTTGTATTTCAGGCCATTTTGAAAACTATTCCACAACTACTATGATGTAATTATTGCAAAAGGATGAGAGACAAAGGATTCATGAAATCAATACCCTAGATATAAAAGATTTCAACACTCTGTATACCTGGTTGGGGTAGATGATCTCTAGCAGATGTGTTACCTGTTAATTGGTAAGCATCGCTGGACTGTATAAAGGATACATAATCCTTGAATATGGTGGGCCAATAAGATCCTACTTCCAACACTTTCCGAACAGTGTTGATAGCAGTCAAATGGTCTCCCGTAGATCTTTGATGGCAATGCTCCAGAATCTTGTGGCCTTCGTCTTCTAAGATACATCTTCTGATCCATTCCTTTGCAACAATTTGAAAAAGAAAAGGGATCTTCCCAGTAGTAATATTTCAAATCAATAAAAAATTTCTTCTTTTGCTGATAAGTCATATCACTCGGGAATATTTCAGTGACTAGATAATTTGCATATCGATAAACCGCGAAAGAGGATCATTATACATAGCAAACAATAAATTCTCATCTAAAACTTTATCAGATATTACTGTCTCATCAATAGCCTCTAACTCGGGGTTTTCTAATCTAGACCAATGGTTTACTTTCTAGATTTCCAGCCCCTTTTCTTATCCCTTATGAAATTCTTGTAACAATAAAACTCAACTAATCAATCTTGGTTCAACATCAGTTTTATTGAATAGATATCTCAGAGTGATCAGTGTATACTATTGTTTTAGATAAAACTAAGTATGATATGAATTTATCAACAACATATACAACAACTAGTAATCCCTTTTCAGTAGTGGTATGGTTCTACTAGGCATCAGTAAAGGTTTTACTTGCATAGTATATAACATGAAATTTCTAACCATGCCTTTTTCCTAAAACCATTCTTACTGCATAGTTACTAACATCACATATCAATTCAAAAGGAAACTCCAAACAAGTGATGTCATAATGGGTGCAGAAACGAACAGTTCCTTTAGGAAAAAGATGCATGCATTTATCATCAAAAATAAAAGGAACATCCTATTCAAAGGCCTGGCTATTAAGGAAAAATCATTTCATAACTCATCCATAAATGCCAGCATGACCTAAGAATCTTCTAACATAAAATGACATTTCTCCCAAATTAAAACCTAAGTCAAATTATGACAGATAAGAAGACAATATTTTCTCCTCACTTCCATAAAATGACATTTTTTTCGAATTTATTTTCCTTAGTATGGTTTTAGAATAATTTTCTAAATTTGATCAACCTAAATTTCTTAATTTCAGATAATTTCTAAAATTAATTATTTAAGGTAACCCTATAGTTCAGGAAATTGATTGACTAATTCAAATAAGTGTGATTGTTTACTAAGGTATAGATAACTACCGTTACCTATCATAATCTTCTAGAATTTTGATCAGGAATCCTAAAAGTTTATGAATGTTCACCGGAAACGGCACAAAAAATCTGATGCATTTTGATTGGTATGCTAAAAGATAGGGTTTATTAACCTATATTGATTATGAATAATTAAGGACTTAGTATTACTAACTTTAGCATTTATTGGTTGTCACTTAATCAATCAAAACCTAAGGCAGAGTACCTATCATGTAGCTAGTTCTTAGAAAGTATCTACGATTTTAAATTAATAATATCGCTCTCCCAAGGTTATAACATCATTTTTTAATAATATCATGTAGCAGTTATAACATCATTTTTATAGATGAACGGTATTATAGGTTGTTTTCCCGAGTGGTGGCTCCCATTGTGGGTGATACCTTAGCTGTGCTGAGGAATCACATTCAGCAGACGGATCCCACTTTTGAATTGTCGAAATAGTTCCAAGCTTTAACAGCAGTTTCGGAGGGGAATGTATATCCCTAGGAGGGGGGCCCCTTTGATTTTGATGAACTGGTGGCTGATGGGGGGGGGAGGAGGAGAAGGGGAAGGTTCGGGGGAGAAGGCTGAAATGGAGGTGGCTGTCCCGGCGGAAGGGGTATCGGAAGGTGGGGAAGGGGGGAGAAAATAATGATCAATGAAGAAGTATCGATCGTGTAACTGTAAATGCAAAAATTTGTAATGAAAAGAAAAAATTTCTATTTTTGTATATATAATTTTGGCTACTGTTTTAATGTGTTGCTTGTATTTATTTTATTGTTATGATGGCGTGGAAAACCAAAATAGGCGATCAGTCTCAATGAGATAAATAGATGGTGATAATTATGACAATTACAAAAACCGAAATCAACACATAGTGTCAGGAAATAATGATAAGAAAAAGTAATGTACATATGAAACATTTAAGTGTGAACTTTGAATCCTTCGTGTAGGATCAAGACATAATGAAAGTGTACTCACTGTGGACTAATATATTTGACATAAGTATGAATACCGAAACTTACATAGAGTATCGTGAAGTAAAAAGTACTGAGAGAAAGGAATATGTGAAATATTACAAGTGTGATCTCCGAAGCCTTTGGGTAGGATCGGGGTTATTATGGAATGATAAAATATTAAGCGTGACAACTTGAACAAAGAAAACATAGGGGACCTATGGATAATATTTTTTGAGATTAGCGTCGTTCCATGTTCAGGCGAGGATGTTGCCATTATTGTCTTTCAAATGAAAGATTCCATTCGAATTTACTTTAGTGATAATGTATGGGCCTTCCCAATTGGTGTTGAGCTTTTCGGGTGGGCTCTTGATGACTAACAGAATTTTTGTGGAGGACGAGATCGCCTAACATCAAAGTATGAGGTCGCATTCGGAAATTCTTGTGTTTAGCTAGGGAACGCTTATAATTATATTCAAGGATGGCTGTATTTGACCAAATGTGGTCAAGTAAAGCAGAGCTTTCAGAGATTTTAAGATCATTCCATTCGAGGGAAAAATTATCTAAGCGGGGAGATGGCGAGCCAATTTCATCTGGGAGTAAGGCTTCGGTGCTGAAACATAATGAAAATGGGCTTTCTAAAGTACGGGAATAAGGAGTTGTACGATACGACCATAATACATTCAATAACTCATCAATCCATTTAGTTTTTGCCAAATCTAGGCGCTTCTTTAAGCCTTGCACGATGGTGCGATTAGTGACTTCTGGTAATCCATTTGTTTGTGGGTAGTTGACCGGTGTAAAGTGGTGATCTATCTGTAGTTCCTGGCAAATTTTTGAAATTCTTGTGCTTTGAACTGTTTATCGTTATCGGTGATGAGGATGCGGGGTATCCCGAATCTAGTGATGATGTTGTTCCAAAAGAAATCTTAGATGGTTTGTGCAGTTATGGAGGCCAAAACTTTTACTTCTACCCATTTGTGAAATGATCAATTGCCACGATGAGGAATTCTTTATTGCTTCTTGCTTTCTGGAAAAGGCCTACGATGTCCATCCCCTATTGATAGAAAGGGATTGGGTTGCTGATAGAATAAAATTCCATGGTGGGCATGTGATGAATGTTGGCATGTAATTGACATTTTGAGTAGTGTTGTATTAACGTAGTGGCATCAGCTTCCATAATGGGTAAGAAGTAACCTGCACGCATGATCTTTCGGGTCAGGCTTCGGGCACCGATGTGAGAACCGCAAATGCCCATATGGATTTCATGAAAAATATAATTTCCTTCAGTTTCAGGAACACATTTAAGTAAAGGTCAGGAGTAATTTCGACGGTATAGTTGATCGTTCAGAAGGGTGTATAGGGCTGCAGAGTTTTGGAGTTGCTGTACCTGGACTTTATCGGATGGGCTCGTGCCGGCAGTAATATATTGAATGATAGGTGTCATCCATTAAGGTTCTTGAGTGATGATTAGTACTGGAAGAATGTCGATGGACTTTTGAGTAAGGGGCTCTATCCATGTACCGTCGAGGGAATCTCCAGTGTGTAATTTAGATAGAGCATCGACTTCGTTGTTGGACTTACGGGTGATGTGTTCAATTTTCAAAAATTGAAAATCTTTAAAGAAGGCAGATATTGGCTGTAAGTACGGTTGCATATTATCTTTCTTTGCTTCGAATTCACCATTGATTTGACCAGCTATAACTTGAGAGTCTGTGAAGACGTGGAGGTTGTGGATATGTAAAGTTCGGGCGACCTGTAATCCTGTGAGGACAACTTCATATTCAGATTCATTGTTTCTGATTGGGAATGTGTATTTTAGGGTATAAAATAATTTGGAACCTTCAAGAGAGGTGATGGCTACCCCAGTGCCACGGTTGGTTTTGGCTGCAGATCCATCCACGTAGATTTTACGATAATTGGGTGGGATGCTACTTTCAGGCGAGGCTAAAGGGGTGGTAGGGAGTAAGTCGGTGCATTCTACAAAAAAATAAGTTAAGGCTTTGGCATTTACATGCTTCCAGTTGGTGTATTCGATATCATATTTTGAAAATTCTATGGCTCATCTCATAATGCGACCAGTGATATCTGATTTGTACAATGAGTGGCGAACAGGGGCTTTCGTATGCTTAAAGATGCGGTGAGCTTGGAAGTAATGTCAGAGCTTTCGTGTTGCTATGATTAAGGCGAAAATATGTTTTTTCAGAGAAGAATATCGGGTTTCAGCGGACTGTAAAACATGACTGATGTAGTCAACGGGGTGAAAAACTGTTTGGCGTTTGGCATAGAGGACGACACTAATGACTGAGGACGATATTGAAACGTTCAAATGGAGAGTCTCGCTAGGTTGCGGAGGGACTAAAATAGGTGGGGATTGTAAATATTGTTTTATGTCTCGGAATGCTTTTTCACATTCGGCAGTCCATTCGAACTACTTGCGGTTAAGGAGAAGTAAGAAGAAAGGTAAAGATTTTTCGCCTGATTTGGAAAGGAAACGGTTGATAGCAGCGATTCATCCGCTGAGTCGTTGTACTTCTTTTATATTTCTAGGGGATTTGAGATTTTGAATAGCTGTGATCTTGGATGGGTCGATTTCAAAGCTGCGTTGTGAAATCATGAAGCATAGAAATTTGCCGGCGTGTGCACCGAAAGTGCTTTTGTCGGGGTTGAGTTTTAAATCGAAAACTTGTACTGTTTGGACTATATCTAAGGATGATGTAGTTTTGACTAATATATCATCAATATATGCTCTATGTTTTTGCCGATTTGGGAGGTGAACATTCGATTTATCATGTTTTGGAAGTTGACTCCGGCGTTTTTCAAACCGAAAGGTATACACTTGTAATAGAAAAGCCCTTCTGATGTCACAAAGGCAATTTTGTCTTCGTCTTCTTCTGCCATTAGTATCTGGTGATAGCCTTTGTGGGCATCTAAGAAGGATAACAAGCTATATCCGGTTGTTGCATCATCGAGCAGATCTGTGCGAGGAAGGGGATACGGTTTCTTGGGGATGGCTTTATTAAGAGAAATGAAATCAATGCAAACTCGCCATTTGCCACTGGGTTTTGGTACGACTACCGGGTTGGCTAGCCATTGAGGGAATTGAACTCTACGAATAACATCGACTTGAAGAAGCTCTGATATTTCTTTGCGAATGATATCTTATTTCTCGGTATTGAAAGAACGACATTTCTGAGTGACATGTTTTACTGATGGAATGATCCATAATTTATGCTCTATGAAGGATCGGGGGATGATGTCGAGATCTGTAGGTGACCAAGCGAAAATGCGAGAGAACTCTATTGCATGTTCTAGAATGTGTCATTGTAGTTGGGATGGGAGGGAAGCACCAAGCCTAATTGATGTGAACAAATCATATCATATTTTTAGCATGTTGTTAGACACAAATTAGGGCATTATTGGAACCAAATTGATCTTAAATGATTGAAATTAACATCTTTTTGCATAATTTGTTATTTTGGATGTTTCAAGAGTAAATTGCATGAAAATAGCAAATATCAAGGGAAAAATACAATTTTCAAAAATTCTGAGCTCGGGGCGGGTGTCCCAAAAGTCAAAACGCCTGCCCTGACCGAGTTAAAGGCTCGGGGCAGGCGTCCCAGAGGCAGAACGGCTGCCCTGACCAAGTTAAGTGCTCGGGACGGGCGTCCTGAGCATCAGAAAATGTCCCACATCAGTTTTCTATGTAAAAACCCTTCCAATTCACCCCTATTAATACCCCAAGGGTTGGAAGATGAAAGATATCCCTCAACACTCAACACAAGTCATCTAGCAATAAAGAGTGTCTAATTTTCTCTGTTTTTTTGATTATTTATCTCAGATTCTAAGAATTCAATTAGATAGTGTTCGTCTTTGGTATTCATAGAATACCCGAGATTTCGTTAGGAAATCCTAAGACAGCATTAGGTGTGTGAATAGTTAGTCAACATGGCATTGCTTAAGCCTAGGACGTAAGGTAAAGCAATCGCTACTAGGCCAAGGAAGTGTTCTTCGAAGGCTTTGCAAATTAGACTCGGGTCGGCAACCCAAAGGATACAAGTTTGGCAACACCGGCGGACCTCATAAAGTGGTGACTACTCTATGGAAATGGTCCCCTAGATCCTCTCTGTATTTCTTTTTGTTGTGTTCGTCTAAATATTTATTTGAATACTGAATTATGATTGCTATGTTATACATGTTTTCCAAGTTGAGTTCTGCTCATTTTTTCAGAAAGGTCACCTGCTAAATTAACATTATGCTTGATAATTTGTTTGCTCTTTTAAACTAAATGAACAGTTACAGATAATTCCTAACCATGGTCTACATCATAACCTGTTTAGTTTAACAGACCTTAAGTGAGAGTAGAATATATTAAGGTCTGCCATATTAGGTAAAATAGCTTACAGAAAACCATGTTTGTTAAAGTAACCTAATGAGGTTGAGTTTGGGCGCTATGCTGGCATTAGGGTGAGTTGTATGATTTCCTGAGTGACATAGGCTTTCATGGATACTTTAACCTGAAACGTGAGAAGGGTCATCATTAAGGTAGGGTGAATACATAAGGTAACTTAGATGTGGTACACAAACAGATACAATTCATAATTGCAATCCAGACCAAGATATATCTAAAATACTCGAGGATAGGTCCACCAATTTGTAGAAATAGTGATATACATCATAATACATGTCTAGAGGATAACTCTTGAATGCTTGATAAGTGCTTGTTATGTGTTGTTGGGATCCCAAATTAATCTCCATGATATTGATAATCGATTGACTAGTTGATAAATAAGATGATTGTTAGGATTAAGTGATAGTTGCTACTAAGTCGTTACCAGTTCTCTGAGAATACGATATTAATAATTTAAAATCGTAGATACTTTCCAAGAACTAGCTACACGATAGGTACTCTACCTTAGGTTCTGATTGATTAAGTGACAACCAATAAATGCTAAAGTGACAGTTAGTAAGACTAAGTCCATAATTATTCATAATGAATATAGGGTAATAAATCCTATCTTTTAGCATACCAATTAGAACGCATCACTAATTTTTCATTCTCGGTGGGCGGCATCGATGCTGAATGTTTCAAATTGATCGATAGGAGTCATGTTGAGGTCGGGCTTGTCGAAAGATTCGTCCGAATGTGCCGGTGGTGGGGTTTTGGTGTGTTAGCAAGTTTGTGCGACTAGTAAATCTCCGGAGATTGTCCATGGTCCGGAGGGTAGGGAGACAATCATGTTGTTGCAGAAGGTGCAGATTGGAGCTTTCATCACATTTAATTATGGACAGCCAAGAATAATGTTATATGAAAGTGGTGAATCTACGATGACGAAGGTGGTTACCTGTTGTTGAAGGTGAGAAGGTGGTTGATGCGTTCTGATTGGTATGCTAAAAGATAGGCTTTATTTACCTATGTCGATTATGAGTAATTAAGGACTGAGTCTTACTAACTGTCACTTAGCATTCAATTATTGTCACTTAATCAATCAGAACCTAAGGCAGAGTACCTATCGTGTAGCTAGTCTGTTGGAAAGTATCTACGATTTTATTAAGTTAAATATCGTACTCCCAGGGAAGTGGCAACGGCTTAGTAGTAACTAGCCTTTTATCCTAACTCCTATCTTTTGATCCAGTTATGCAATCTTCATCAATAACTTTGATGAGAGGGTGATCCATTCACCACTAGGTTTAAGTCTAATTAATCCCAAAATTGTTTTAAGTTGAGTCATGATTCTATGTTATACTGTTCCTATATGTTGATTGACCTATATTCGAGTATTTTAGACATGTCTTGGCCTGTATTGCAACTATGTTCTCTGTCTAAAGGCTACCACATCTGGGTTTCTACGCTACCGCCCCATCGTTAAGGGTAACGGCCCTACTCACGGCTCGGACTAAAGTCAGCAATGAACGGTACCCTATGTCACTTCGGTATCATGCTGCTCGTCTCATAACCACCGGCATAACACTCTACTCAGCCTACCTAGACTACTTTCAACAAACAAGGTGTTCCGCAGATTATTTTATCTAGTATGGCAAATACCAATACTAATTGATGCCTGTTAACTAAACATGTTATGAATAGACCGTGGTTAGGAATTGTCTATAACCCTAATTTCAGTTTAAAAGAACGACATTAGATATGCAGACATAATGAATATTTAAGCAGGTGGCTATTTCCGGAAAAATATAACAACTTCAACATATATAACAAATATTCATAAGAATCGTAATCTGATATTCAAATTAATATTTAGATAAAACAATTCATAAACATACAGAACCTCGTCTAGGGGACCCACTGCCATAAAGTAATCACCACTCTATGCAGGTCCAGACGGCGCTGCAGCTCCTGTATCCTCCTGACTGCTCGATCCTACTCTGCTCGGCAGAGCCTTCGGAGAACGCTCCTTATACCTAGTAGCAATTGCTTTACCTTACATCCCGGGCTTAAGCAAATTACCCTAATCTGACTAAGAACACGCACCCTATCTCTCTCTTAGGATCTCCTAACGAAATCCCGGTATTCTATGAATACCAAAAACGAACCTATCTATCGAAGCCTAAGCTCTGCGACTATTTCTCAGAAACTAAGAAAATGAAACACTAAAGAAAGAAGGAAAACTGAAACTGAAACCCGAGTCTCTCATGACTTGTGTACTTGAGAATTGTACACTGGAAGTCTCTGAATGACTCAGATCGAGTGGAGAGGAATGAATTCAACTCCTGGAGGCCTGGGGTATTTATAGCAGCTTTCTGGAGTGAAAAAATCCAAAAACTTCGATGTGGGACAAATTCTGGTGCTTCGGGACGCCCGTCCTGGTGGTTTGACTGGGTCGGGACGCCCGTCCCAGACCGTTGACCAAGTCAGCATTTCTAAAAATTGCATTTTTGCCCCAAAATTTGCTGTTTTGGTCTACTTTTCACCTGACACTTCCAAAATCATAAAAACTGTGAAATTAAGTAAATAACAATCAATTAAGATCGATTTCCTATCAATTTCATCCTAAATCATGCATAAAAACATGCTAAAAAGGTATATGATTTTCGCGTATCAGATAACCCCACACTTAGCTTTTTGCTTGTCCTCAAGCAAAGTCTACCTGAAGTTAGTGATTCTAAATCATATGTGCAGTCACTTAAATTTCTAGTCATGTTTTTATTCCAAAAATTATTCAGATAATTCTTAACACAGGTCTGACTAGTTAGGTTGCTATGACAAGGTCTCAAATGTCTCTAGTAGATTGTTAGGATTGAGCAGAAAACAATTTAACAACTAGGTTGAACTCTTCTCTTAGTCATAAGGTCTTCCTGATGTGTAGTGTGTGTACTAGTCCAGACCAGATAGTTAACACAATAAACTCTTGTCTTAACTATTACCAGATAACACTTCGACCTGTCACTAGACACACTGACAACAGATAACTTTCTGAGTTCTGAGCCTTGGTGATCAGATTTTAATTATTTAGCTCTTATTGATTTCTTTCGTTTATAGATTCAGGGTATTTTGAGTCTGCTTTGAACACGTCAACTTCAACTACCCATGTAGCGAGTCCCACTCCGATGACTCCCAGATCTGCACGACCTTAGGGCATCAGGCTTTAAGTTCCCCGAAGGAGTGGTGCTCGAGTAGCGAAGGCCGCTGGCAAACTACCCTTATTTAATTAACTTTCTTTAATTTCTTTTCACTTTTAGCTCAGAGTCTCATCTAGGCATTCTAATTGTCAATGCATCCTACAACTGGTCTAATTTTATCTAGTTAAGTCTTGAAAAGGTAATTGGCTGAAGTCTCTAACCTAGACTAAGTTGTGCTTAATTATCAGGAATTCCCTACTCCTAATCAATAAGTTCAAAAATAGTCATAAATTATCTCCTACTAACCATAACATTCTACCTACATATCATAGACATAAGCAATTGTTTAACCAAGCATACTGCATTTAGAAGTCTGAAGGACGGAAAAATTTTGAAAATTTTTTGGAAGGGTGTGAAAATACGGGGAAAACAAGCAAAATCATGCAAAAATTTTGCCAACTGCTACAGTGCACCGTGCACTGCTACCCCACACTTAAGTCTGACACTGTCCTCAGTGTTCATGCATAGCTAAACTACCCCACACTTATTTGAAACCAAGGAGAAACAAAAACAAAACAGAAATTTCTTACCCCACAGTTATTTGACTGACTAAGGGTAAGAAGGAAAATGAAGTAACGAAGTAAATAACAAATAACAAAACACGAAATGAAGAAAATAAAAGTAAAGGAAGATGAGGGTTAGAAAAACTCCCTTCTTGCCTCGAGCAGAAGGGTTTTCTCTAGGCTATCAATTGGCTCTTCACCTTAGCCATGTGCTATTGCTGAGGCGCTCTTGACTCTGTAAGCTCTAGATATTGGAACGGATGACGCCAGCTCCGATCCTTCATTGTCGAGCTCTAGGTAGTGGCATATCCATTTGATGAATGACTCAAGCCCCAAGGACTGTTTCCTCGAATCATCTGCAAAGTTTCTCGTAATCGTAGCAACGTGTCCAGAAGGAACGTGTCTAGGAATGAGACTTCTTTGGATTGGTGTGCCTACCTGCCAATGTTAGTGAAGGTATGGCATGCAAGTCTCGAATGGAAGAAAAGATACCTGAAGTTTTGGCAAAGCTGTGGTGGTAGGGGCTCCAGTTGTATAGATCTGGGCCCAAGTATTTGAGACTTCCTCGGGGAAGTTTCTCACAGTTAATTGGTATGCAGGGAATGCAAGCTCCTCCATTGCTATGCTCCTGATACAATGCTAAATTCCTCTATATCCTTCGACCGTTCGATACTACTTGGTATATCACTTGCTTGCACTGATCTGGCTTTAATTGTTGCCAGTATCTCATTTATTGCTTCTACGAGTAGGGGTTTTGCTGTGGTGGTGTCTTCTGAAAGTTTCCAGCTTCCGAATTTCTCCTCAGCTAAATCCCGTATGATTCCTCTAGTTGGAATTGTATGCATTTCCCATTGGAGTAGCATTCTGCAGTAACCTACTCCTACCTCTTTTGGAATGGTCAGTCATTCCCATAGCAATCCCTGCTAAAGTGTGGTACTTAGCAGACTTCACAGATTTGATACACAGGCTGAACATTTCTTCCTAAAACATTGGCACTCTGAATCTGGAAAACAACTAGAATCTGCACATGACTTTAACATTATTAGTAGGTAATGCCTGTGGTTCAGGCTATTTTCGAAAAGTGTTCCACGACTACTATGATGTAATTATGTTCAAAGAAAGAGAAAAGGATTCGAAATACCCCTTATATCAATGGTTGCAACATTCTGTGTACGTCGCTGGGCTAGATGATCTCTGGAAGATGTGTTACCTGTTATTTGGCAAGCATCGCAGGACTGTATCAGAGATACAAAAGTCCTTGAATATGGTGGGTCAACAAGATCCTGCTTTCAACACTTTCCGGACAGTGTTGATAGCAGTCAATTGGTCTCTTGTAGATCCTTGATGACAATGCTCCAAAATTTTGTGGCCTTCGTCTTTCGAGACACGTCTTCTGATCAACTGATCTGCAAAAATTTGAAATAGAAGAGAAACTGCCCAGTAGTAATATTTCAAATCAGCAAAGAATCTCTTCTTTTGCTGATAAGTCATATCACTTGGAACTTATTCAGTGACTAGATAATTTGAAATAAACCACAGATGAGAATTATTATACATAGCAAACAATGCAAATAAGTTTTCATCCAAAAATTTATCAGTATTACACTAGCCTCTAACTCGGGGTTTTCTAATCTAGACAAATGGTTTGCTTTCTAGATTTTCAACCCTTTTTCTTATCCCTTCTTTCTATATCAAATTCAATAGAACTTAACTAATCAATCTTGGTTCATCATTAGTTTTATTGAACGCAGATATCTCAGAGTGATCAGTGTAACCTATTGTTTTTAGACAAGACTAGATAAGATCGGAATTTATCATGCATGAATTTTCTTATCATCAAACAATTCGTACTACATCATTACATCACATATTAATTCAAAAAGCAGATTTCAATCAGGTGATGCCATAATGGGTGCAGTAATTCCTTTCGGTTTAAAAGTTCTCATGCAATCATCAGCAAAACAAAAGGAACATCTTTTTTCAATAGAACATTCAAAGGTCTGGCTATTAAGGAAAAACTATTTCATAACTCATCCTAATAAGGCCGGCATGACTCTAAGAAAATTCTAAAATAGAGTTTCTTCCCGATAAAAATCTAAGCCAACATTTTACAACTCAGAAGAAAATATATTTTATCCTTATTTCCATTTTTATTTCTTCGAAATTAAATAAAGGAAGAAAAACACGAAAAAGAGCAACTAAGAAAACAACTAAAAAAACAAGAGATAGGGAAAGGGAACAACTCACTGTTGAGCAAGAAAGATACATTCTTTTTGGGATTTTAAATTTTTAACATTTTTTTTCTTTTTATGTTTAATTTAGGAAGCAGGTAAATTTCCTTAATATGGTTTTAGAATAATTTTCTAAAATTTGATTAACCTAAGTGTCTTAATTTCAGATATTATCTAAAATTAATTAGTTATGATAATCCTATATTTAGGAAAGTGATTGTCTAACTAGTATAAGATAAGTGTAATTCAAAAGTCTAGGTTACTACCGTTACCTATCATAAGTCTCTAGAATTGTGGCCTTTAATCCTAAATTCATTATGATATTTCCCCGGCAACGGCGCAAAAATCTGATGCGTTTTGATTGGTATGCTAAAAGATAGGCTTTATTTACCTATGTCGATTATGAGTAATTAAGGACTGAGTCTTACTAATTGTCACTTAGCATTCAATTATTGTCACTTAATCAATCAGAACCTAAGGCAGAGTACCTATCGTGTAGCTAGTCTGTTGGAAAGTATCTACGATTTTATTAAGTTAAATATCGTACTCCCAGGGAAGTAGCAACGGCTTAGTAGTAACTAGCCTTTTATCCTAACTCCTATCTTTTGATCCAGTTATGCAATCTTCATCAATAACTTTGATGAGAGGGTGATCCATTCTCCATTAGGTTTAAGTCTAATTAATCCCAAAAGTGTTTTATAGTTGAGTCCTGATTCTATGTTATACTGTTCCTATATGTTGATTGACCTATATTCGAGTATTTTAGACATGTCTTGGCCTGATTGCAACTATGTTCTATGTCTAAAGGCTACCACATCTGAGTTTCTACGCTACCGCCCCATCGTTAAGGGTAACGGCCCTACTCACGGCTCGGACTAAAGTCAGCAATGAACGGTACCCTATGTCACTTCGGTATCATGCTGCTCGTCTCATAACCGCCGACATAACACTCTACTCAGCCTACCTAGACTACTTTCAACCAACAGGGTGTTCCGCAGATTATTTTATCTAGTATGGCAGACACCAATACTAATTGATGCCTGTTAAACTAAACAAGGTTATGAATAGACCGTGGTTAGGAATTGTCTATAACCCTAATTTCTGTTTAAAAGAACGGCATTAGACATGCAGACATAATGAATATTTAAATAGGTGGCCATTTCCGGAAAAACATAACAACTTCAACATATATAACAAATATTCATAAGAATCGTAATCTGATATTCAAATTAATATTTAGATAAAACAATTCATAAACATACAGAACCTCGTCTAGGGGACCCACTGCCATAAAGTAATCACCACTCTATGCAGGTCCAGCCGGCGCTGCAGCTCCTGTATGCTCCTGACTGCTCGATCCTACTCTGCTCGGCAGAGCCTTCGGAGAATGCTCCTTAGACCTAGTAGCAATTGCTTTACCTTACATCCCGGGCTTAAGCAAATTGCCCTAATCTGACTAAGAACATGCACCCTATCTCTCTCTTAGGATCTCCTAACGAAATCCCGGTATTCTATGAATACAAAAAATGAACCTATCTATCGAAGCCTAAGCTCTGAGACTATTTCTCAGAAACTAAGAAAACGAAACACTAAAGAAAGAAGGAAAACTGAAACTGAAACCCGAGTCTCTCAGTGACTTGTGTACTCGAGAATTGTACACTAGAAGTCTCTGAATGACTCATATCGAGTGGAGAGGAATGAATTCAACTCTTGGAGGCCTGGGGTATTTATAGCAGCTTTTTGGAGTGAAAAAATCCAAAAATTTCGATGTGGGACAAATTCTGGTGCTTCGGGACGCCCGTCCTGGTGGTTTGACTGGGTCGGGACGCCCGTCCCAAATTCGGGACACCCGTCCCAGACCGTTGACCAAGTCAGCATTTCCAAAAATTGCATTTTTGCCCCAAAATTTACTGTTTTCGTCTACTTTTCACCTGACACTTCCAAAATCATAAAAACTGTGAAATTAAGTAAATAACAATCAATTAAGATCGATTTCCTATCAATTTCATCCTAAATCATGCATAAAAACATGCTAAAAAAGGTATATGATTTTCGCGTATCAGTGGTCCCCATTGAAGTAGCAAATCTGCAATGCCGCAGGGGTGGGTGGTGGTAGCGGAGAATTCAACCATCAGTGCGGAATACAGCTGCATGAGTTTGTCATCCAAGTGCATTTCCTTCCAAGTTTAGTAATACATGATGTTTGCAAAACTTCCAGTGTCAACCAATATGCGTCGAACGAAGTATGATCCGATGTGGAGTTATATAACTAGTGGGAGGCTGATTCCTGGGGTAGTTTCAACGGATCTGACACGTTTATGTGGTGGGCCCAAGGGTTGGTGATCGCCGCTGTATATGACTTTATAACATGAGGGAGTGAGGTTTCGGTATTTGGATGGTTTTCGGTAGGTGTAATAGTAGGGTGCGGTATCCGAATGTATTCCCTTAAATGGCCTTATTGAATGGTTGTTTCAATTGCTTGTTTTAAGGCGAAATAGTTGTTTGTTGTGTGGCCAACGTCTTTGTTGAATGTGCAGAAGCTTGACGGCCATCAAGACCTCATCATCAGATTTTTTTATTTGTGAATTTCATAATTTACCCCCACATTTTGTATCTATAAATAGTAGTTTTTCACCACAGATGTAATATATGTAGAACCAAAAATCATAGAGAGAATTATAAGTTTTTTTCACTGTATTCTTTATACTTTGAATTTCTCAATACAAGATTATTGTTGTTTTCATTGTCATTCTCTTCTTCTATTTCTCTTTGAATTCTTGTTCACAAACCAAGAAAGAAGTTTAGGGAGTGCTTTAAGTTGAGAGTGAAATTCAATCTTCTCTTGAGAGTGAGAGTTCAAGATCCACAAACCAAGGAGTTGCACTTTTACATACTTAGGAGTGAGATTGGTATCAATATCAATCATCCTTCTAAAGATTAGCAAAATTGAAATGGTCCCAAACCCACAAGGACTTCAAAGTTGTTGATTTCCCTTGGAGGAGTGTGTTGATGTATTGAAGAAAAGGTGGAAAGAAAACATCTACAAGAGCTTGGAGATTTCAAAGAGTCCTAGCTTTACTTGTACACATTTCTTCCTCTTTGATTTTCTATTTATCTTGTATGTATGATTTTAACATTAATTCTCCTTTAGGATCTCTTAATGTTCTACATTGCTTTAGGAATAATTGTTGAGAAGTCTTTGATGTTTCATGTTTGTGTGTCTTCATGTTAATCTATATCAATTGTTCTTTGATTTTTGCATTTATGTGTCTAAGGATTACATCTCAATAGATGTGAAGATCCTATGAAATTTTGATATAGGCTACCATATCCCTACGGGGGCAATTTGGTGAGCTCTAAGGGAGAGCTCAATACAACCTTGATGTTGGATATCTACCCTTAGACCTAAGCATGAAGATTCTCAATTCATGAGAGTTTATTATGCTAAGAACCTCTCAATAGTTATGTGTGCTTGCTTGATTTCATAAAGGTCCTAAGTTATTTTTCCTCTATTGTTTTCTTTTATTGCTTTCCTTTATTGCTTCCTTTTATTGCTTTCTAGATTAGACTTTTTCCTATCTTCACTTGTTGGAACCTAAACATAGATTTTCTCTAAGTTCATTATTAGTAGAGGATTCCTAACTTCCTTGGGAAACGATTTTTATAAATTTTAAAATGATGGTGTTCAATCCTTAATAAACATTCATAATCAGCATATAAGAGCCTCAACATAATCTAAAGAAAATGTTGGCTAAAAAATGCTCACCAGGTTGATGCTTGCTGGCAGGGACGGGAAGAGGAATGCTTAACGACAATGCGAGAGCTTTTGGAGGAGTACTAGAATTTTCAGAGTCATGGCTTTGGGTTGTCATGTTCTTTTCACAGATGTAATCTTATGAAAAAGCACGGTGGGCGCCAATATGATGTAGCCTGACCCTAGGTATTCTTGATTCTCCTCCTCTTTTCTCCTTTGCAAATCATATTTTTGGCGTATCTTTTATGTTTCATCTGTGAGGGTCTTTTATGGTTACGTCTTGGGCCTTGGGCCTTTATTGAGGGGGATATTGTGTGAGGGATTTTTTGAATTTTGTAGTTATGATAATGGATATAATAAAATAGGAAAAGATATTATTATGCGGGGTATATTAGTACATATGTCAAGGGGTATATTCGTACATATACCGAAAGCTAATCCTATAATCCAAGCTATATATATATAGTAGGATATATATCTAAAATAGTAACATATAAACCCCATTAGTACACATATATACATTTATATATATATATATATATAAATAAGGTAAACCATCCAAACAATACTTGAGCTTTTCGCGATTTTGAGTTTTGCACTCATACTTTTTTTGTTCAATATTGCACTCCAACAAAAAAAAAGTGAATTATTTTTCCCTTCCGTCCAAAATTTCCGTCTAACTTCATTTGCCATATCTTTTTGAGGGGCTTTTCCATATTTTTTATTTAAAATTAAAATTAAACACGTAATTCTTTGTTTAGTAAGAATTTGGTGAAATGACTTGGCATGTTAGCAACGTCAGCAATGGGGTCCACTTCTTTTTTATTGTCATAAATATTGTCCGTTCAAGAAAAGCACAAAATTATTTACTTTCATTTAGAAGTTTCCCAGAATTTCCCTTTCCTCTTCAAATTGGAATTTTAGCAAAAGATTGAATTAGTCTTGAAATTGAATTGAATTATAGGAAAGTTCTTCTTTTTCGCTCTTTAATGGCGTCTTTGTTTATAAATTTCAAAAACCCTAATCAGTTTTGTGAGTAATGCTTTTGAAGAAGAAGAAGACTATAATTACTATGCAGTGCCGAGTATTAAGTTGAAAGTTTATAAGATCTTCTTGAATCGGTCTCTGATTCCAATCCTTAAGGCGTCGTTTCTTGTTTCGGGGAACTTAAAGTACCTTCTATCCCTAGTTTCTCCGGTGAAGATGGTGGAGTAGCTACTAAGGACCTTCACATCGCTCCCTTCAGTTCGCTGTCGCTCAGGATTTTTCTACTCATATCTGCTCTTACTAAGACTAAAGAAAAGGAATCGACGGATGAAACGGGTTTTGAAGGTATTCACCGAATAGGTATAAGAGGAATTGTAGGAAACTCCCTGTGATTTTGCAGTTTCACGGAGGGATTTAGGTGAATGGTGGGAATGATACTATTACAAACTCCATTTACAGTTTGAATTGAATGGGAAAAAACTAGGGTTCACCTCCTCATTCCAGCAGGAAAGATATCTTCTCGAAGGGTTTCAATCTGTCCACGATGTTCTCAACCGACAAACCCTACCGCAATAACATTTTGTTAATTGAAACTATTGCCTACTAAAAATTTCGATTAAGAAATTTCCGAAATTTGGAGTTTTGCCACTGTAATACATAATCAGGAATGGAGAGAGAAAAAAATATGAGAAAATATGGTGGCCCAACTCTACTTAAAAAGGAGGGAAAAGTTAGATTTTGGTTGATTTAATTTTATTAAATAAAAAAGACATAAATGTTCCTGAAAAAGAGGCGACCGATCAAGTTAGACAGAAATTTTGGACGGAAGGGCAAAATAATTCACTTTTTGTAGTTGGAGTGCAACATTGAATGAAAAAAAAGTATCAGTGCAAAACTTAGAATAGCAAAAAGTTCAAGTGTTGTTTAGATGTTTACCCTACGTATAAGTATATAATATCTAAAATAGTACCTGAATGGTACACATATACATTTACATATATATATATATATATATATATATATATATATTCACACATACATTTACACATATGCATTTACTAAGAATAGGACTTATATATTGAAGACTGGGGGTGTTTAGGGATTTTCCAGTTATCAATTGATTGCTGTAAGTCAGCATAAGTAACTTCTTTTAATTTTAAGATAGATGATGGAGAAGGGGAAGAATCAAAAAGAGCGAGAGAGGATCGTTTAGAAGAAAAAGGATTAAGAAAAGCCATAACTTACGACAGTAAAGCAGATAATCACGTTGGTGAACTATATATCCTCCTTGTCTGATATCCGATCCATCGGAATTCATAAGGAAAATATATACTTATCCTATTCTTAGTAAAAATAACAGATCAATGAGGTAGATCTAATATTCTTGTTAAATGAATGTATAAAATTTCCAAATCTGGTATAAGATCTATAGTAAATAACTCAATAGGGGTAAAACACCAACATCTTGGTCACCTGCACTTCAATCCTTCCCTTGGCTTATGCAAGGATACCATCCAAGAGCATAGACCCAAAAGGATCACAGAGTTATATACAACAGATCATTTACCAAACATGTCAAAGATATACATAACATTTCACCAGTTAACCAGATCCAGCCATAGATCTATTATAGATAAAAAGAATAGATTAAGTATATCATCTTACCTTACTTTATTCTCTGGCTCTGATAATACTCAACCAGAGTCTCCCATATATTCTTCGTTAGGAGCTGAATTAAATGTCTTAATTTCTGATTTTCAAATTGATAAAGAATCTCTTAGGAAAGAATTTTACTCCGCAGAAAATCTTTTAAGAAGAACATGGTTTTTTACTTATTTTAATTCAAGTGAAAGAACTTTTCTCCAAACTATTTTTTATAATTTTTTAACTAATGTTAAAATCCAAATTCCTTTCTTTCAATGGTTTACTACTTATGCAGAGTATCATAAAATTGACTATCCCTTTTTTGATTCCTTAAATGTCTCCCAAATCTGGAAAACTCGAAGTGGACTTGAGGTTACTTATGAATTTCCTCCTCCTCAAAGTTTTACAACTACTTTTGCTAATGAAACTATTATTGCAACTCCATTTAAGACAAAGAGTGAAACAGAACCTGTTTCAGGAAAAGATATTCAAAAAAGTCTTGAACAAAATAATTACACCAATAAATATTTACAAGCAATTGACGAGTATCTTGTCACACGACCAAATCCTACACCAACCGTTGTCCCCAATACTGTAAGTTCTTCTTATGATTTTGTTCCTTTATTTCAACCTTACAATTTCCTTAGTACTTTTGCTAGAGAACTCCAAATCCATAGGGCACAGGATCCCTCCCAAATCTCTAAGCTTCATAGGCGAATTCAAGATATTGAAAAAACACTTTCAGGCAAAACTCCTACCCAAGCCAGTTCTAAAGGTTCAATTTCTGTACTCAAAGAAGATTCTGATTCTAGCAATTCTAGTAGAGACTCGTCTCCCAATTCTAAAGAAATATCTGATTCTCCTACTCCTCTTTCTACTAATCCTTTGCAAACTCCTAACTGGAAACAAGGACAACGATTATATTATTCGAGGGCTACGTATCCGGATATTGCATTAGAAGAAAGTCCTAATATTGTCCAAAATAATTATAATGCCAATAATATTTATGAATGGAATATTGATGGATGTTCTGAAACTAATATTCTTAATAAACTTCAACAAATGACTATGATAACAAACGACCTATCGTTCGTCTCATAATTTTTCTGACCAACTTACCACCCATATCTTAGTTGCAGGATTTACAGGGTAACTCAAAGGCTGGTGGGATACTCATTTATCTGAAACAGATAAAAACACAATTTTTCAAGCTGTTCGTTTAGATACTTCTAGAATTCCTATTATAAGTGACGGACAAACCATTCCTGATTCTACTAATACTCTGGTTTATACCATTTTCAAAACGTTCATAGGAAATCCAGGTATTTTTAGAGAACGATCTTCTGAAATCCTTAATAATCTTAAATGTAAAACCCTCTCTGATTTTCGTTGGTACAAAGATACCTTTTGTAAAAAAATATATGAATGACCTGATGGTAATCTCCCTTACTGGAAAGAATAATTTCTTGATGCTTTACCTAAGGGTTTAAGAGATTTGGTGCGAGAGGAACTTCAAACTCAGTATACGGGCAATCCAATTCCTTACGGACAAATATCTTATGGTGAACTAACTAGCATTATTCAACATGTTGCTCTCAAAATCTGTCGTCAAGATAAGATCATGAGACAATTAGCAAAGGATAGGAATAAGAGACATAGAGACCTTGGCACTTTCTGCGAACAATTTGGTCTCCCTCCATGCAAGAAGAATCCTAAAAAACATAAGGTTAGGCATGTCATTCCTAAACCTCGTCCATCTCATTTTCGTTCTAAACATTTTAAGAAGCATCCCAAAAAGGCCCCCCTCAAACACTCTCTCCCCTCTTCTTCCAAACATCCTGGTGTATGCTTTAGGTGTGGAAAACCTGGTCATATTGCTAGATACTACAAGCTAGCTAACAAAGTCAAGAACCTTAATTTATATGATTCTGTTATTTGTCAATTTGAAAATCTCATGCTCATTGAAACTGAATTTGAACCTACGGATGATGAATTAGACGAACTGCAAATTGATGATTTTGATTCCTCTAGCGATGATAATATGTCTTCAAAAGGTAAGTCACCTTTAATCAATGTTTTAACTCAAGAGCAGGATTTACTTTTAGAAATTATTAGTAACCTTCCTGATTCTGATAAAAAATGACAATATTTGGAACTATTGAAGTACACCATAGATAAACCTACCACATCTAGACATTCTAGATCTCCTATTTTTGATCATCCTCAATGGACTCATACATAATACATTACTGAAATCCTCAACTGATTTCCCTCCAAGAACACCAAAATGGTCACTTTAACTGATCTTCAAACTGAGATTGCTCTGCTAAAAGAAGAGATTCGTGAGATTAAGGCCAAATAAGAACTTGAACATATTGTTCTCCATCAATTATCCACTCCCTCCAAAACAACGGAAGTACCTCATATTGATACACAGGAATTTCTTAATCATATATCTCACATCACTATTCAAAAATGGCATATTCGTGTCACTCTTATTCAACAGTATTTCTCTTTAGATATTGTTGCTTTATTCGATACAGGTGCTGATCTTAATTGTATCCAAGAAGGCCTTATTCCGACCAATTTTTTTGAAAAAACTAAGGAATCCCTTCGTGCTGCCAATGGTAAGAAGTTGGGTATTAGTTTCAAACTTTCTCAAGTTAATGTTACTTCTTCTTCAAGTAGCTCCTCATTTTCCGTTATAACATCCTTTTGATTAGTAAAAGATATTACTAATCCTTTCATCTTAGGCACCCATTTTATTCAGTAAATTATGTCATTCTCTGTTACAGATCATGGTATTTGCATTGAAGGTCTAGAAACTTCTTCTCTTCTTCCTTTCGACAGACCTCCTATTAGTAAAGTCTTAACTGCTCTTAAGTCTAAAGAAGCTTAGATTAACTTCCTTAAAGAAGAGGTTGCTTTTAAAAGGTTAACAACTCAATTGCAGGAACCGTCTGTTCAATCTAAAATTAAGATTTTAGAGCACAAATTACAAAAGGAACTTTGCACAGATCTTCCTACTACTTTTTGGAATAGAAAACAACATATGGTTCGCTTACCATATGAACCTGATTTTGATGAAAAAACTATTCCTACCAATGCTAGACCAATTCAAATGAATCATGAACTCATTGCCAATTGCCAGAAAGAAATTAATGATCTTTTGTCAAAACAAATTATTACTCCAAGCCAATCACCCTGGAGTTGTGCAGCTTTTTATGTCAATAAAAGTGCGAGATTGAACGAGGTTTTCCGCGACTTGTTATCAACTACAAACCACTCAACACTGCCCTAAGATGGATTAGGTATCCAATTCCTAACAAAAAAGATTTACTCCAACGTTTATATGCTGCTTCTATATTTTAGAAATTTGATTTAAAATTTGGTTTCTGGCAAATACAGATTGGTCCTCGGGATAGATATAAGACTGCTTTTACTAGTCCCTTTTGGTCAGTATCAATGGAATGTCATGCCTTTCGGATTAAAAAATACCCCCTCCGAATTTCAACAGATTGTGAATGATATTTTTAATCCCTATTCAACATTTATTATTGTTTATATTGATGATATTCTGATTTTCTCAGATAACATTGATCAACATTTCAAGCATTTATATACCATTTTCCATGTCATCCGAACAAATGGTTTGGTTCTCTCTAGAACCAAGTATAGTTTATTTCAGGTCAATATTCGATTTCTTGGTCATAATATCCAATTAGGAACTATTGTTCCTATCCAAAGATCCATTTAGTTTGCTGACAAATTTCCTGACCAGATACTTGATAAAACTCAATTGCAGCATTTTCTTGGTTGTGTTAATTATGTGTCTGATTTCATCCCTGGACTTAGCACATTACTTAAGCCTTTGCATGATAGGTTGAAATCACCTCCCCCTGCATGGACTCATGTGCATACAAATGTTGTTAGACAAATTAAGATCAAAGTTGTCAATCTGCCTTGCTTATCATTACCTGATCTGAATGCCTTTAAAATTGTTGAGACTGATGCATCTGATATAGGTTATGGTGGCATATTAAAGCAAAAATTAAATGGCACTGAACATATCATTGCATTTGCATCTAAACATTGGAATAATTCTCAACATAATTATCCTACTATCAAAAAAGAAATTTTGGCTATTGTTTTATGTATTTCAAAATTTCAAGCTGATTTACTCAATCAAAAATTTCTTCTTCGTATTGATTGTAAAGCAGCTAAATCCGTTTTACAAAAAAGTTCAAAACATAGCTTCAAAACATATTTTCGCCAGATGGCAAGCTATTTTGTCTATCTTTGATTTCAAAGTTGAATATATTAAGGGGAGCTCCAATTCTATGCCCGATTTCTTAACCTGAGAGTTTTTACAGGGCAGATAACCAATATGCCCAGAAAGAAAAAATAACATGATAATCCAATGGATGAGTTGATATGCACAAATCATATCACTTTTTAGCATGTTTTTAGACATAAATTAGGACAATATTTGAATGTATTTGATCTTAATTGAATCAAATTGACATAAAATTGCATAAATTGTGATTTTGCAAGTTTCAAGAGTAAATTGCATGAAAACAGCAAATTTTGGGGTAAAAATGCAATTTTTGGAAATGTTGAATTCGGGGCGGGCATCCCGACCCAGTCAAAGCACCGGGACGGGCGTCCCGAGCACCAGAACTTGTCCCACATAAAAATATTTTGGAGAAATTCACTCTAGAAACCTACTATAAATACCCGAGGACTCCAATAATTGAAATCATCCCACTTCACTCGATCTGAATCATCTAGTGACTTCAGGTATATATTTTTCCATAGTATACAAGTCATTTAGTGATCTCAGGTGTATCACACGAGTAGATTAGTATTTTGAGAGTGTCTAGTTTTCTTTGCTTTCTGAGTGTTTATCTCAGAATCATAGAATTCGACTAGATAGGGTTAATTTTTGGTATCACAGAATACTGAGATTTCGTTAGGAGATCCTAAGAGAGAGATAGGGTGTGTGTTCTCAGTCAAATTAGGGCAATTTGCTTACGCCCGGGATTTAAGGTAAAGTAATTGCTACTAGGCCTAAGAAGCGTTCTCCGAAAGCTCTTCCCAGCAGAGTAGGATCGAGAAATCACAAGCGTATAGGAGCTGCAGTGCCAGCTGGACCTGCATAAAGCGGTGACTACTTTATGATAGTGGGTCCCCTAGATGAGCTTTTGTATGTTTATGAATTGTTTTATCTGGATATTGATTTGATACTGAATTCATATGTCATACATGTTTTACAATTTGAGATACTGTTCATTTTCCCGGGAAGATCATAGAGCTAGAATTATCATTATGAATGTTGAACTATGGTGTCCTTTTAAATTAAACTAGGGTTATAGACAACTCTTAACCAAAGTTTGAATCATAATCGGTTTAGTTTAACATACTGTAAAAGGTCTGCCAGATTAGAAAGAAATAACAAAACAGATCACCATGTTTGTTAGAGAACCCTAATAAAGCTGAGTTTGTACGCTAGGCCAATCCTAGGGTTAAGTGGCGTGATACCGAAGTGACATAGGGGACCGTTCATGGATACTTTAATCCGACAGATGAGAAGGATCATCCCAAGGTAGGGGTGAATACACCAGGTAACTCAGATATGGTAAACAGATGGTTACATTTCATAATTGCCTTAGAGATCAAGATATATCTAAAATGTTCGAAGATAAGGTCAAACAAGTAATAACTGAGCTTATTTGATGAATGCATGTCTACTCTTGAATGCTATTTGCTTGTTATGTGTGATTGGGATCACCAACCAATCCAAAGTATTGATTATTGATTGACTGATTAGATAAATAAGAATGAATGTTAGGATTAAGGGATAGTTGCTACTAAGCCATTACCAGTTCCCTGGGAGTACGATATTAATAAATTAAAATCGTAGATACTTTCCAAGGACTAGCTACAGGATAGGTACTCTATCTTAGGTTCTGATTGATTAAGTGACAACTATTAATGCTAAAGTGACAGTTAGTAAGACTCAGTCCTTAATTACTCATAATCAACATAGGTAAATAAAAACCTATCTTTTAGCATACCAATCGAAACGCATCAGATTTTTGGCGCCGCTGTCGGGGACATATATCATAAAATTTTAAGATTCCTAATCAAAATTCTAGAGGCTTATGATAGGTAACGGTAGTAATCTATACTCTAATCAACATTTATTTAATTTTTTCTAGTTAATCAATCAATTTCCTGAAATATAGGGTTATCTTAAATAATTAATTTTAGAAGTTATCTAAAATTAAGAAATTTAGGTTAATCAAATTTTAGAAAATTATTCTAAAACCATACTAAAGAAATCAAATTTTAAAAAAACTATAAAAATATAAAAAGTTAAAAATAAAATATTTCTCCTCTTTACGGTTTTTCCTTTTCTGCTTGATTTTAATTTTTGAAATTGTTTTTCTTTTTTTCCCTGAATTATTCTTTTTGAACTGTTTTAACTCCACTAACCTTTTGCTCAGACTTTATGCATGCTTTTGTAGTTATATGACTCGAACCTCAGAAACTTACCTTGAACCCCCAGTTGAAAACCCCGAAAACCTCATTCGTACATCTAACAGAAGAAGAGCTGAAATGGCTGCCGAAAGACCCCCACTGGAATCTTACATCCAGCCACAGACAATTCTGATGTCTTCCGTTATCAGGATTCTTGGAAGTCCTCCCTACGACCTTAAGCCAAATGTACTCCAACTGATAATAAATCGGGTGCAGTTTGGAGGAACTGCCTTTCGAAAATCTGCTCGAACACTTGATCGAATTCTCGGCTCTCTGCGAAGGTCTTAAGGGAGACAATATCGCGAAAGTGACTAAGCTGAACCTCTTTCCCTATTCACTTAGGGACAGAGCTAAAAGATGGTTGGCACAGCTACCTACTAACTCAATCACATCTTGGGATGAGTTAAGTAAGGCATTCTTGGAGGAGTACTATTCTGCAGCAAGAGTTTTGGAATATCGAAAAGCTCTTTCTAGCTTCACTCAAGCTGCATATGAGACGGTGTTCGAGGCTTGGGACAGATTCAAGGAACTTATCCGGCTCTACCCTCAACACAGACTTACTGAAGCAATGCTAATTCAATAATTTTACGGGGGTATGAAAAAAATAGGCAAGCAAGTTCTTGATGGACAGAATCCTCAGTGCGGTTTCAATGGCCTTAACGAAGTAGATGCTAGAAACGCCCTAGAGAGACTCTACAAGAACAGTAAGAATTGGCGCACAAGTGGTCGCACCAAGAAACAATCAGTAAATGCGGCTAATGCTTCTATTGATGAGCAGTTCAAGGTATTCAAGGCTAGTATCACTAGTCAGTTAAATGCCTTCCAACAAGGAAAGAGCATTAAGCATGTATATCAAATTTGCGAGTTTTGCCAAGGACCACACTTCAGTGAGGATTGCTATGGAAATGGAATGCTAACTATTCCAGATGAGATGGAACAAGTTGAGGCAGTCAACTCTGCCCCTATGGGAAACACACAAAATCCCAACTGGAAGAACCATCCTGGATTTAGTTGGAGAAACAATTCTGGAAGTACAAATTTCCAAAAGCGAGCACCTCAGCAAATGCCCTATCCGCAGAACCAGCAATTCGCTTTGCCTGCACCAAGGAACTATGTTGTTCCAGTCGACCCCATGCAAGAATTCCGAGATATACTAAAGGGCATTTCAGACTCCAATAAGGAAATGATGGAGTCTAACAAAAAGGTTCAAGAAGCACACGCAGAAAGAATTTAGCAGAATGAGAATAGGCAGAAGCAGACTGAGCAGATAGTCAGGGACACACAAGCCTTCTTGCAGACATTAGAAAGACAAATGGGACAGTTATCGACCCATCTATCTCATCGATCACAAGGAATGCTACCTAGCAACAATGAGACCAACCCATTAAATGATTGCAAGACCTTAACTCTGAGATCTGGTAAAATTCTAACTCCTTTCCCAAAATCTTCTCACACTCCTACTTTTGTACAAGAAAGAGGAGATAACTCCAAGGAATCAATACCGACAGTAGTAAAAAACAAAGTAGCAGGGAAATAGATGAAAGAGTCCATCCTTGACTACCGGCCAAGAGTACCTTACCCTACAAGACCGATGCAGAATAAGATAAGGAGCAATTCGAAATGTTTTTCAAAAATTTTGGTCAAATTCATGTTAATTTACCTTTTCTTGATGTTATTTCTGAAATGCCTAAATATGCTAAATTTTTGAAGGATATTATTAGTAATAAAAGAAAGATTGACATAGACAAAGTGATTCTTAATGAAGGATGTCCGACAGTTCTCTTGAACAAATTGCCTTCTAAAAAGAAAGATCCAGGTTGTTTCACTTTGCCATGTACAATAGGCAATATTAATAATATGCATTCTTAAGCAGACATAGGAGCTAGCATAAATTTAATGCCATCTAGTTTATTTGATAAATTAGGTTTGCATGATTTGAAAATGACTAGAATGTGCATACAACTTGCTGATAGGATAGTAAAAATTCCTAAGGGGATAATTGAAGATCTCTTAGCAAAGGTTGAAAATTTTGTCTTACCTATGGATTTTGTTGTCATGGATATGAATGGTGAAAGTGATGACCCTTGATTCTAGGTCAACCTTTTCTAGCTACCTCTAAGGCATTGATTGACGTAAGCAATGGTCAAATAAAACTAAGGGTAGAAAATGAAGATATGACTTTCAACCTGAATGAAACCCTTAAGTATCTTTTGCATTTAGATAATGATTGTTATTATGTGGATGCAGTTGACCATTTGATTGAAATTAACATGTTGGAATTAATATCTGATTATCCAGTCTTAAATGTTGACTCTTTGGCCCTGGAAAAACCTGACTTTGACTATTCTGATTATGAAACTAGCATTAACGATTTCATTGAGATAGGTGCTCATGAGTTGAAACTAGAAAAGATCTCTTTGGAAGACCCCCCCAGAAGTGGAATTGAAGGAATTACCAAGCCATCTGTGTTACGACTTCCTAGACGCTGAACAAAAGCATCCCATTATTCTTGCAGCGGACCTAACTGCAGAACAAAAGAACTCAACACTGGACATACTTAGAAGATATAAAAGAGCCTTTGCATACAAAATTGCGGATATACCAGGTATAAATCCTAGTTTTTGTTCGCATAAGATTCTTTTAGAAAATTAGTATAAGCTTTGTGTGCAACCTCAAAGGAGGTTGAATCCTAATGTGTGTAATGTGGTGAAGAAAGAGGTAATTAAATTACTAGATGCCGGACTAATCTATCCTATTTCTAATAGTGAATGGGTTTGCCCAGTGCAAGTAGTACCCAAAAAGGGAGGAATAACAGTTATTAGGAATAAAAATGATGAATTAATTCCTACTAGAACTGTCATTGGTCATCGTGTATGCATTGATTATAGGAAACTAAATACTGCCACACGAAAAGATCACTTCCCCCTTCCTTTTATTGACCAAATGTTAGAAAGGTTATCGGGACACATATTTTATTACTTTCTTGACGGATTTTCTGGTTATTTTCAAATTCCCATCTTTCCTGAAGATCAGCATAAAACTATGTTTACTTGCCCTTTTGGATCATTTGCATATAGAAGGATGCCTTTTGGATTATGTAATGCACCTGCTACATTTCAGCGTTGCATGAACTCTATTTTTATGACATGTTAGGAGAGTCTATGGAAGTATTTATGGATGATTTCTCAGTGTTTGGTGACTCATTTGTTATATGTTTGAATAACCTGGAATCCATGCTTAAACGTTGTATAAAATCTAATTTGGTTCTAAACTAGGAGAAATGTCATTTCATGGTTAAAGAAGGAACTGTTTTAGGACATAAGATTTCGCAGAGAGGTATGGAGGTAGATAAAGATAAAATTGAAGTGATCTCAAAACTACCTCCTCCCATATCTGTAAGATCTGTGAGAAGTTTCTTAGGTAATGCTGGATTTTATAGGCGTTTCATAAAAGATTTTTCATTAATAGCCAAACCTTTGACAAACTTATTGAGTAAAGATGTTCCTTTCGTTTTTGATGAGAAATGCATGAAATCATTTAATAAACTTAAGGAACTCTTAACTACTGCACCTATTATGACATCACCTGATTGGAGTTTGCCCTTCGAATTTTCTGTGTGATGCTAGTGATTATGCAGTATGAGTTGTTTTAGGACAAAGACATGATAAAAAATTTCATGTAATTTACTATGCTAGTAAGACCTTAACTGATGCTCAGGAGAATTACACAACTACTGAAAAGGAATTACTAGTTGTAGTATATGCTTTCGATAAATTTAGATCTTATCTAGTCTTATCTAAAACAATTGTTTATACTGATCATTCTGCTTTGAAATACCTGTTCAATAAAACTGATGCAAAACCAAGATTGATTAGATGTGTTTTATTGCTACAGGAATTTGATATAGAAATAAGGGATAAAAAAGGGGCTGAAAATCTAGCTGCAGATCATCTGTCTAGATTAGAAAACCCTGGAGTAGGTGCAATAGATGAAACAGTAATATCAGATAAATTTCTGGATGAGAACTTATTTGCATTCCAGTAATGGTTTGCTAACATTGCCAATTATTTAGTTGCTCAATCTCTCCCGAGTAATATGGATAAACAGCAAAGAAAGAAATTCTTTGCTGAATTGAAAAATTACTACTGTGAATATCCTTTTCTATTTCGAATTTGTAAAGATCAAATGATCAGAAGGTGCGTCTCAGAAGAAGAAGGATATAAGATCCTAGAGCATTGTCATTGTGGACCTACTAGAGGCCACCTGGCTGCCACCAACACTACCAGGAAAGTGTTGGAAGCAGAATTCTATTGGCCTACTATTTTCAAGGATGCAGCAGCATACATTAAGTCCTGTGATGCTTGCCAGAGAACAGGTAATATTTCTTCTAGAGATGGTCTACCCCAGCAGGTGATACAAAGTGTCGAAATATTCGATATCTGGGGTATTGACTTAATGGGTCCTTTTCCTTCTTCCTTTGGACAAAATTACATCATAGTAGCTGTAGACTATTTTCCAAAATGGCCTGAAGCACATGCATTACCTACTAATGATGCTAAAGCTATGTGCAAATTCCTTAAGAAATTATTTCCCAGATTTGGATGTCCCAAAGCCCTCATAAGAGATAGAGGCGCGCACTTCTGCAACTCACAATTGCAGAAAGCACTCAAGCAATATGGAGTTCATCATCACTTTTCCACGGCCTATCACCCACAGACCAGTGGGTAGGTTGAGGTAACCAATAGAGGTATCAAGAGAATTTTAGAAAAAACTATAGGAGTTAACCGTAAAGATTGGGCCATAAAATTAGATGATGCCTTATGAGCCTTTCGTACGGCGTATAGAACATCTACAGGATTTTCACCTTACAGATTGGTTTACTGAAAAGCATGCCATTTGCCTGTTGAATTAGAGCATAAAGTATTTTGGTCTTTGCAGAAATGCAATCTAGATGATAATTTGTCTAAGGAAAATAGGATTTTACAACTCAATGAATTGGATGAGTGGAGGTTTCATGCATATGAGAATTCTCTCCAATTTAAAATGAAAAGTAAAATTTGACATGAAAACAAACTTAAATCCCAGAAATATTTTAAACCAGGTGATAAAGTGTTATTATATAACTCACGTTTGAAATTGTTTCCAGGAAAACTAAAAAGTTGTTGGTCAGGTCGGTTTACCATTACAGAGGTGTCACCATTTGGAGCAGTCATCATTGTTGATCAACATAACATCTCTCATAAAGTAAACGGGCAAAGTTTAAAACTATACTGAGAGCCAATGGACAGATTTGAGTAGGTCCTTCTGCTCAACGAGTAAAGGGAGTATTATTATTATTAAATTTTTTTTCCATGTCGTGTTTTGTTTGGTTTCTTGCTTTTGTCTTTAAATTCTTATTTTTCAAATAAGTGTGGGGTGATAGGCCATGCATGAACACTGAGGACAGTGTTAATCTTAAGTGTAGGGTAGTAGTGTACAATGTACTATAGTAAAAGTAAAAATTTGCATGTTTTCCATAATTTTCACTGAAATTGCACCCTTCCAAAAAAAATTCAAAATTTTTCACTCTTTCAGACTTCAAAATCAGGATTGATTGATTATGAAATGCTGATGTCTGTGATATATGTTGAGTAGAGTATTATGATCAATAGGACACAAGTTGATAACTTTACTGAACTCATCACTTAGAAGTAGGGAATTCCTGATATTATTGAGCACAACCTAGCTTGGAAGAAACATCAACCAAATACTTTTTCAATACTTAAGCTAAATAATATTAGATCGGTTGAGAATGTGTTAGCAATTTGAATGACTAGATGATACTCTGAGCTGAAAGTGAAAAAGCTAAAAAGTAAAAAGGGTAGTTTGCAAGCGTCCTTTGCTACTCGAGCACCCCTTCTGAAGGGAACTTAATGCCTGATGCCCTAAGGTCGTGTAGATTTGGGAGTCATCGGAGTGGGGCTCGATACCTGGGTAGTTAAAGTTGATGTGTGAAAGCAGACACAAAAATACCCTAAACAATCAATTTGAAAATATACTACCTAGTGTATTCTTTTATTGAAAATTATAAATGGAAAGCCTTGACACCAAAAGCTCAGAACTCAGAAGGTTGTTTGTTGTTATTATATTCAACGATTGGTTGAATTATTATCTGGTAAAAGTCTAGAAAAGCCTATATTGAGTTGATAATCTAGTCTGAATTAGTTCACAAACTACACATCAGGGAGACATTGTGACTAAGTGTAGAGTTCAATTAGGTTATCACGTTGCTGCATCTACATGACCATAAGAATTTTCCAAGAACATTTGAGACCTTTTCATAGCAACTTGATCAGTCAAGACCTATTTTATGAATCATCTGACTCAGTGATAAAATTTCTGCTAAAAACATTACTAAGATATTTGAGTGACTGCACTTATGATTTGATTGTCTATAATTTCATCTAGACTTTGCTTGAGGACAAGCAAAAAGCTAAGTGTGGGGTTATTTGATATGCACAAATCATATCACCTTTTTAGCATGTGATGCGTTCCGATTGATATGCTAAAAATAGGTTTTATTTACCCTATATCGATTATGAATAATTAAGGACTAAGACTTACTAATTGTCACATTTAGCACCGATGTTGTCACTTAATCAATCAGAACCTAAGGCAGAGTACCTATCGTGTAGCTAGTCTGTTGGAAAGTATCTACGATTTTAATTTAAGAATTTATCGTACTCCCAGGGAAGTGGTAACGGCTTATTAGCAACTATCCTTTTACCCTAACTCTCATTTTATTACTTAGTTATGCAATCATTCATCAATATCTTTGATGAGAGGGTGATCCTTCCTACACAAGATTCAAGTTTATTAAGCCTGCAAGAATATTTTCCAGGCAAGTGTTCTGATGTCTCTTATATTGTTTCTAAATGTTGACTGACCTATCTTCGAGTATTTTAGATATATCTTGGTCTAGATTGCAATTATATACTGATTCTACTTGTGTACCATATCTGAGTTATTTGATAAACCGCCTCATCACCATTGACGGCCCTACTCACGGTTCGAGCTAAAGGCATCCATGAAAGTCCTGTGTCACTCAGGAGATCATGCCGCTCGCCCTAACGCCGACATAAACACACGAACTCAGCCTCATTAGACTACTCTAACAAACATGGTGATCTATAGGTCATTTTATCTAATGCGGCAGACCTTAATGCTTCTGTCCTCACACAAAGCCCTAAATTAAGGCCTATTAAACTAGACAGGTTATGATTAGACCGTGGTTAGAAATTGTCTATAACCGTTCATCTAATTTAAACGAGCAAGTAGACATACAGTCATAATGATAATTAAGCTGGTGACCTTTCCGGAAAGATGTAAATAGCTTTAGCATGCAAAACACATATTAATAACATCATAGTTTAATATTCAAATAGGTTTTTGGACAAACACAATACATAATATACAGAGAGGGACAAGGGGACCACCACCATAAATTATTCACCCTTTATTAGGTCTGTTGATGGAGCAACTACTTCTATATCCTAGACTGCTTAACCCGACTCTGCTTGACATAACCTTAGGGGAATGCCTCCTTAGCCTAGCAGCTATTGCTTTACCTTACGTCCAGGGCTTAAGCAAAGCCCTGTTGACTAGCTCTTCGCTCACCTAATGCTCTCTTAGGATCTCCTAACGAAATCCTGGGTATTCTATGAATACCAAAAACGAACCCTATCTAGACGTATTCTAAGATTCTCAGATAGACTCTCAGAAAGCAAAGAACATGAGAAACTCTCGTATACTAAACCTACTTGAAAGAAACACCTGAGATCACTAAATAACTCATATACTATAGAGAAATGTATACTTGAAGTCACTTGAATGATTCAGATCAACTGGAGAGGGATCATTTCAACTGAGGAAGGCCATGGGTATTTATAGCAGGTAAGCTGAGTGATTTTTTATGTAGAAATTGATGTGGGATACTGTTTAGGGGCTCGGGACGCCCGTTCTGATCGGTTGACCGGGTCAGGATGTCCCGGTGCTTTGACCGGGTTGGGATGCCCGTCTTGACCTTGGGACGCCCGTCCTGATCCATGAACTTCTAAAAATCATGTTTTTGCCCCGAAATTTGCAATTTTCTTGCACATTTCACCTGAAACTTCCGAAATCACAAAAACTACAAAATTGTATTAATAATAGTCAATTAAGAATGATTTATCTCCAATTTTACCCTAAATTGTGCCTAAAAACATGCTAAAAAGTGATATGATTTATGCATATCAACATGTTTTTAGACATAAATTAGGACAATATTTGAATGTATTTGATCTTAATTGAATCAAATTGGCATAAAATTGCATAAATTGTGATTTTGGAAGTTTCAGGAGTAAATTGCATGAAAACAGAAAATTTTGGGGCAAAATGCAATTTTTGGAAATGTTGAATTCGGGGCAGCGTCCCGACCCAGTCAAATCACCGGTACGGGCGTCCCAAGCACCAGAACTTGTCCCACATTGAAATATTTGGAGAAATTCACCCCAGAAACTTGCTATAAATACTCTAGGCCTCCAATAGTTGAAATCATCCCACTTCACTCGATCTGAATCATCTAGTGACTTCAAGTATACATTTTTCCATAGTATACAAGTCATTCAGTGATCTCAGGTGTATCACACGAGTAGTTTAGTATTTTGAGAGTGTCTCGTTTTCTTTGCTTTCTGAGTGTTTATCTAAGAATCTTAGAATTCAACTAGATAGGGTTCGTTTTTAGTATCACAGAATACTGGGATTTCGTTAGGAGATCCTAAGAGAGAGATAGGGTGCATGTTCTCAGGCAGATTAGGGCAATTTGCTTACGCCTGGAATGTAAGGTAAAGCAATTGCTACTAGGCCTAAGAAGCGTTCTCCGAATGCTCTGTCGAGCAGAGTAGGATCGAGCAATCAGAAGCGTACAAGAGCTGCAGCGCCGGCTGGACCTACATAAAGCGGTGACTACTTTATGATAGTGGGTCCCCTAGACGAGTTTCTGTATGTTTATGAATTGTTTTATCTGGATATTGATTTGATATTGAATTCATATATCATACATGTTTTACAATTTGAGATATTGTTCATTTTCCCGGGAAGATCCTAGAGCTAGAATTATCATTATGAATGTTGAACTATTGTGTCCTTTTAAATTAAACTAGGGTTATAGACAACTCCTAACCAAGGTCTGAATCATAACCGGTTTAGTTTAACAAACTATAAAAGGTCTTCCAAATTAGGAAGAAATAACAAAACAGATCACCATGTTTGTTAGAGAACCATAATAAAGCTGAGTTTGTACGCTAGCCTAATCCTAGGGTTAAGTGGCATGATACCGAAGTAACATAGGGGGCCGTTCATGGATACTTTAATCCGACAGATGAGAAGGATCATCCCAAGGTAGAGGCGAATACACTAGGTAACTCAGATATGGTAAACAGATGGTTACATTTCATAATTGCCTTAGAGATCAAGATATATCTAAAATGTTAGTAGATAAGGTCAAACAAGTTGTAATAACTGAGCTTATTTGATGAATGCATGTGTACTCTTGAATGCTATTTGCTTGTTATGTGTGATTGGGATCACCAATAAATCCAAAGTAATGATTATCGATTGACTTATTAGATAAATAAGAATGAATATTAGGATTAAGGGATAGTTGCTACTAAGCCATTACCAGTTACTTGCGAGTACGATATTAATAAATTAAAATCGTAGATACTTTCCAAGGACTAGCTACACGATAGGTACTCTGCCTTAGGTTCTGATTGATTAAGTGACAACAATTAATGCTAAAGTGACAGTTAGTAAGACTCGATCCTTAATTACTCTACCAATCAGAACGCATCATGAGTTTTCTTCATCATGTATTTATTCTTGCCAGTGCAAGAACTGAACTGTCCCCTCCAAGACACAATTTATCAAAGCTATCCGAGAACAAGAATTGGATAGACAAGGATGATGCCCGGATTGTGATTCGTTGGTAATAAAATAACAGACAACTGCTGCTCCACCGCAACCCTATTTCCAAGATGCCACTAGTTATGCTATGAAACAAGTAGCCCCATCATTCCTCCTGGAATCCTTTGCGACCATTCCTCTCACCAATCCCAAGACTTGGGCAGACACTACTCAAGATGCCTAGGATCCTGATACTGAATGGACAGATGCAGATATGGAAAATTAGTGCCGATTAATGCACCTCCCAACTACAACTGACAAAAGATTGATCAAAAATCAACAAGCCATGATTAAAAATTTATTAACCCAAGTGGTGGCCTACATCCCCACTTCCTCTTCCCCAGTAGTTGCCCCAAGCACTACTACTCCTACGACGGTGGTTAATCCTACTACATCACAGACTATGATTTGTCATAGTTCTCCACAACACAGCATGGTACAATCGGTACCCCAAAAAGCACTTTCTTCACCGGTGCCACAACCTTTTCTCCTAACAAGTCTTCCTCCGAAGATTCTTTTTATATTAAAAATGACACTGTTTACCCTCTTCTACAAATAGAGCCTGAATTTTGTAGCCAAAACCCTCAAGAAGTTGCTAATCTCATGCTTAGCCCAACTACTAATTTTGTCCAAAACTTCCCTGCATATACCAAAAATTCCGAATTCATCCTTGTAGATACTAAATCTGGTTCTTTTAAGCCTCATTTGGATAAACAACACCCTAACAGAATTACCAATACCACTGTTTGGCTAAAACATATTCTTTCTCCTAAAGAATGGGGAATTCACCCCGCCAAATGCAAGAAACTTTCACAACCCTTCAAGCCACAATTTTAAATTATTATGATTATCAAGACGCTTGGATGAATGCCTTTACTTTCAGAATGATATTTGAAAACATTCATTATATATCATGTGGGATAAAAAATTTATCCCTACCTTTCCACAATGGTTTCTTTTCAGGTGGTGGCCAATCTACGGATTTCAACAAGATATTTTACCTTCGCTTGTAAAAGATGGATATCAATATTTTTCTGACAAATTCCATCTTCCTCAGCAGAAGACTCCAATTTTACTCCAATTTGCAAGCCGATTTTGAATCCCCTGGATTTTCTCCCAAAAATTTGCTTTTCACAAAAAAAAAGCAGATCATTCTGGGTTACCTTGGTTAAGCCTTCAGGGTCATACTAAATGGTATAAACAATGGAATGCCTATACTGCCCATATTCCAGCGGTAGAAAAGTGGTTCCTCCAAAATCCAACATTTAACTCCCCAAGTAATATAGAACATTTATCCTTCCTTCAACAAAAATCGATTGTTGCTTCTCAACTAGCAGCCTCTGGAACAAAAGAAAATTTTGTCAAACAGATGGAACAACTGTTGAAGACACTAAAGACCACTCCCACAGAATCTTCAACTCACTCTTCCTCTCATTCCAATTCTGATGACGAAGTATGCTCCTCAGCATGACATCACCAGAAGATGACATCATCCATGACCTCACTAGACGATGAAGTCATCCATGACACTATTTTCAACCTGCAAATCATCTCAACATCTTGTCCCACTATCAACATATCATCAACATACAAACAAAGAATAATGAAGTTATCATCAAAGAACTTTCTAAAATACACACAAGGATCTGCAGTAGTATGTCTGTACCCATTACCACTCATGAAGGAATCAAACTTGCGGTACCATTGCCTTGGTGCTTGCTTGAGCCCATAAAGACTCTTTTTCAACTTGCAAACAAAATTCTCTTTTCCTTTGACTTCAAATCCTTCCAGTTGCTCCATGTAAATTTCATCATCCAAATCACCATGTAAAAATGCAGTTTTTACATCAAGTTGTTCAAGCTCAAGATCCAAACAAGTTGCTAGTTTCAAAATCATGCGAATGGAAGTCATCTTCACTAGTGGTGCAAAAATCTCATCGTAGTCGATGCCTTTCTTCTGATGGCATCCCTTCACCACCAGTCTTGCCTTCCGTCTCACTAGCTTCTGGCCATCTTTCTTGTTCTTGAACAACCACCTGCTTTCCAAGACTTTCTTCCCTTTTGGACGCTTCACCAAGTCATAGGTTTCATTCTTCTTCAAAGAATCCATCTCCTCTTGCATAGCTTTCAGCCAATGGTCTTTGTCTGGATGTGACAAGACTTCTTTAAGGCTTTCAGGCTCCCCCTCATCAGTGATTAGGATATACTCTGAACTTGGATAAAGTCTTGAAGGTTGTCGAACTCGGGTTGACCTTCTCAATGTTGGCTCTTCCACCTGTGGGCTGATTTGCTCCCCCTGATTAGAAGACTCTCCACTTTCAATTTCAACAGCTTCATCATCAGCTTCATCATCAGGTTGTGGCACAATCTCTGGTTGTACCTCTTCAATATGGTCATGTTCATGAGTAGATTCATGACCATCATTGGGAGCATCACCTGTTTGTTGAACATCTGGAACAGAAACATGAGACATATCAGTAGCACCATGAGATAAATCAGTATAATATGTATTACCAGCACCTAAGAGATGAGAACCCATCTCGTGCTCGTAAAATACAACATCTCTACTCCTCACAACTCTTTTCTTTCCTGGATCATAAAGCTTGTAACCAAACTCTTCATCACCATATCCAACAAATACACAAGGAGAAGTCTTGAAATCAAGCTTCAATCTCTGTTCCTTCGGTACATCCATGAAGGCCTTGCATCCAAACACCTTCAAATGGGAATAAGAAGGATCTCTCCCAAACCAAACTCTGTCAGGAAGATCAAATTCCAAAGGAACTGATGGTGGTCTATTTATCAAGTACACAGTGGTTCCAACTGCCTCTCCCCAAAATGACTTAGGAAGATTGGACATCCTAAGCATACATCTCACTTTCTCAACAATAGTTCTGTTCATCCTCTCGGCAACACCATTGTGTTGTGGGGTACCAGGTTCTGTTCTTTCATGCCGAATTCCATATCTTGAACAATATGCTTTAAACTCATTTGAAGTGTATTCACCTCCATTATCTATTCGGAGATACTTCAATTTGCAATCTGTCTCCTTTTCCACCATGACATGAAATTTCTGAAAGATACCAAACACATCACTTTTGTGCTTCAACATATAAACCCAAGTTCTCCGAGTAGCATCATCAACAAAAGTAACAAAGTATTTGTTACCACCAAGTGATTCCACCTATATAGGACCACACACATCAGAGTAAACCAACTCTAGCTTCAATTTCTTTCTCTTGGATCTCCTCCGAAAAGAAACTCTATGCTGCTTTCCTGCTAAACAATGATCACATGGGTCAAGAGAAATAGTAATATCAACAGGAATAAGAGACTTACCAGCCAACAACTTTATACCCTTCTCACTAACATGGCCCAATCTTCGATGCCATAAGTTAGGAGAAGTTTTCTCCTCAACAGCATTCAACTCATTAGTACACACTTTCAAGTGTGTCTTATACAAGGTGCAACAAAGCTTGCCACGAGCAACAGTCAAAGAACCCTTAGACAATTTCCATTTACCCTCACTAAAAGTATGCATGTAGCCTTCTTGATCAAGTACATTAGCAGACAATAAATTGAGGCGTAAATATGGAATGTGGCGAACATCTCTCAAAGTCATATAGCACCCAACATTGGGTTGAACTCGAATATCTCCAATTCCAACAATACTTGCTGAACTCTGTTTTCCCATCTTCACACTACCAAAATCTCCAGCTCGGTAGTTAATAAAGTATTCCTTATGAGGAACACAATGATAAGAAGCCCCTATATCAACAAGCCATTCAGCATCAGAATTATCAACATGACAACAATCACCTGCAGTACAAACCAAAGAAATACTGTCATCTGAAGTAGAAGTTGTCGCTGCTGTATTCTTGTCATCACCCTCTTTGAGATGATCATTTTTCTTCTTTTGCTGGTCACTTTTCATCTTATAACAAAACCTTTGAATATGGCCAGGTTTGCTACAATAGTGACATATCATGGGCTCTCTCCCATCCTTGGACTTGAACCTGTACTTTGACTTACCACGCCCCTTGGGACCTCTACTTTTGCTTCTTCCTCTATTCTCTACCACAAGTGCCTGTGAAATATCAACACCCATCTCCTTTCTTCTAAGCTTTTCATTGAACATGCTCTCTTTAATGACATCCAATGAAAGCACACCATCTGGAGCTGAGTTGCTGATAGACACAATCAAGGTTTCCTAACTATCTGGCAAAGAACTCAATAAGAATAAAGCCTGCAACTCATCATCAAAAACAATTTTCATCATAGTAAACTTGTTAATGATATCTTGAAAGTCACTAAGGTGCTCAGAAACAGACTTCCCTAGCTTCAACTTGAGACTAACAAGCCTCTTAATCAACGAGGCCTTGTTATGAGCAGTCTTTCTCTCATAAAGACCCTCCAATTTTCTCCACAACTCAAGTGGCTCAGTCTCTTGGGATACATGATTGAATATGCTAATATCAATCCACTGTCTGATAGTCCCCAAGGTCTTTCTCTTCAACGTTTCCCAATCTCTATCCGTCATCTTCTCAGGTTTAGTGGGCATATCATCCTTCTTGGTTTTATCCACATCAATTGGGTCAAACAAATCTTCCATCATAGGACGTCAAATAGAATAATTGGTTGATGTTAATTTAACCATAGAAATATTTTCAGACTCCATATCTACGGTTTAAACCAATACCAATGCTCTGATACCAAATGTTAGGAGAGGAAACAACAAGTAGGATACAACACCTACAAGGATTAAATTCAAGACAACCAACCAAACACACTTTTGACCCAATTTACCACAAACAATATACCAAGATAATCACCAATAAAAACAGCACCACATCAAGCAACAAACCACAACCAAATACGAAAATAAAGATGCAAACAACACACGATTTTATACGTAGAAAACTCCTTCGATGTGAAGGATAAAAACCACGGGACTTATAGGGAGTCCGCCCTCTTCTTCTCTTATTATGTAAATTGAGGGTAAAAACACTCAAACCAGTTTACAAGGATGTCATAACCCACCAACAATAACATACATAAGAGCCATCAACAATAGAGAAATAAAAAATTGAAATATCACCACAAAATCGCAGGCTGCACCAGCTGCAATAAGAGAAGATAAATACTCCGATTGATGTGGAATTTGAACAAATTGAAGTCCTATATGTTGGAAACAATATCTGAAAATTGCAGCTCAATCCAATGGTTGGATCTCCGGCGATGATCAAGTTCCGGAAAGCTGTCTGGAAAAACAGCACTGCCCCTCCACTCTCTCTCTCTCTATGTTTTTTTTTCAGTCCACAAAAGGAAAGTCCCAAAAACAAATTGTGTCATCCACTAAGAAAATAGTGGAACGAGCTGGACCCACATGGGCTGGACCTCCAACACAATAGTCTACTTCATCAAAGCCCACTGCTTCTTACGTCTATTTATTGTCTTATTCTCTTTGTTAATCTTCCCAAGGAGGGTACTCGCATCATAGGTGAAACTTCCTTTCTCACGGATATAATAAGATTCACTTTAAAAAAAATATAAAAATCCCGCATAAAATTTTAATGACTTTATATTTTGACAAATATAAAATTCAAATAACCTGCATGTTTAGTATCAAAAGAAATTCATTACTTGATATTAAAATAAATTCATTTATAACTTTACGAAATTACTTCCTTTTACGATAGCAAAAGCATTATGAGAAAGGTATAAAATAAAAAAACAGAATAAAAGAAACATAACCAAAATTTATGAAAAATTATAGTTAAGGTGGAAAATTGTTATCATAAAAGAAAAGGGACTATGTTTTATTAAAATTCTAATTGAAGGGCCAAAATTGCAAACCTTTATTGGAGACGAAGGTCAAATACTAATTTGAAACTTGAATGGGTAACATATGTGACCTAAATGATGGGTTTCCGACCGATATGCTAAATATGTGTTATTTTACCCTATGTTGATTATGAATAATTAAGGACTGTGATTGACTAATTGTCACATTTAGTCTCTATGGTGTCACTTAATCAGCCAGAACCTAAGGCAGAGTACCTATCGTGTAGCTAGTCTGTTGGAAAGTATCTACGATTTTATTAAATAATTATCGTACTCCCAGGGAAGTGGTAACAGCTTAGTAGTAACTAGTCTTTTATCCTAATTCTTATCTTATGATCCAGTTATGCAATCGTCATCAATAATTTTGATGAGAGGGTGATCCATTCTCCACTAGGTTTAAGTATAATCCAGCCTAAAAGTGTTTATAGACAAAGTTCTGATTTTATGTAATACTGTTCCTATATGTTGATTGACATATATTCGAGTGTTTTAGATATATCCTAGCCTGGAATGCAACTATGTTCTGAGTCTAAAGGTGTACCACATCTGAGCAATCTGATATACCGCCCCATCACCAAGGTAAACGGCCCTACTCACGGTTACTACTAAAGACAGCTATGAAAGCCTATGTCACTTCGGAGATCATGCTGCTTGCCCATAACCGCAGGCATAAACGCTCTACTCAGCCTACCTAGACTACTCTAACAAACAGGGTGTTCCGCAGGTTATTTTATCTAGTATGGCAGACACCAATACTAATTGATGCATGTTAAACTAAACAGGTTATGAATAGACCGTGGTTAGGAATTATCTATAACCCTAATTTTAGTTTAAAAGAAACTACATTAGACATGTAGACATAATGGATATTTAAGTAGGTGGCTATTTCCGGAAAAACATAACAACTTCAACAAATATAACAAATATTCATAATAATCATAATCTTGTATTCAAATCAGTATTTGGACAAACACAGTAACAACATATAAAGAGAGGGACATGGGGGACTGATGCCATAAAGAAATCACCCTTTACGTAGTCACGTCGTTGGAGCGTATTGCTATATATGTCGTACTGCTTGACCCGACTCTGCTCGTCAGAACCTTTGGAGGACGCTTCCTCAGCCTAGTAACTGGACTTTACCTTAATACCCAGCTTAAGCCCAGCTCTATGAACTGACTCTTCGAACGCCTAGAGCCCTCTTAGGATCTCCTCACGAAATCCCAGGTATTCTATGAATACCAGAAACGAACCTATCTATCAAACCCTAGGATCTGAGACTATTTCTCAGAAACTAGAAAAACGAACACAAAAAGGAAAGAAAGAAAACTTCTACTGAAATCTGAGTCTCCGAGTGAGTTGTGTACTAGAGAATTGTACACTGGAAACCACTGAATGACTCAGATCGAGTGGAGAGGGATGAATTCAACTGAGGAAGGCCTGGGGTATTTATAGCAGCTTTCTGGAGTGATTCTCTCAAAAATTCGATGTTGGACTTGATTTTCTGGTTCGGGACGCCCGTCCCGGTCTGTTGACCGGGTCAGGACGGCCGTCCCGAGTCCTGGACGCCCGTCCCGACCTGTTGACCAGGTCAGGACAGCCGTCCCGAACCGGGACGCCCTCCCCGAAGTCCAAACTTCTGAAAAATTGCGTTTTTGCCCCGAAATTTGTCATTTTCTTCCACTTTTCACCTGAAATTAATTTAATAATGAACAATTAAGACCAATTTACCCTCAATTTCACCCTAAATCATGCCTAAAAACATGCTAAAAATGTGATATGATTTATGCATATCACTAAACATACACAATTTTAATAGAACGACCAATTTAGTAAACTCATAATCATAATTAGAGCCTTAAAATTAAATTAAAATATAATAAATAATCTGGTAACACTTGAAATATTTAGAATTGTGAGTTTTACATCTCAACAATTTTATTTATTTATTTTTGAGATCTTGCATTTAACTTTAAAAAGTAATTTATCTTGTCTTTAAATGCAAAAATTTCATAAACCTTTAATTTCTATCTATTTTTTCAAGGAAATTTTCATTTTTTTCTTTTCTGAATATTTTTTTTCTAAATTATTTTCTACCGTTACAAACAACACACAATTTAGTTGAGTTTGACGACTTATGATATCATTTATGGAAATAGTTTAGTTCAAATGTCATCATTGTGGCACGAAAGCTCACTGGCTCGTGTCTGTCACACGGCAAAATATCTTGTTGACTTATATGAAGCATTTATTGAAAATTTGTCTAATGAAATAAATAATATCGACGACGATCTTGAAAATGTTAATGCTGATGTGGCTCACTTGGATGTTGCTGACTTTTTCGAACATCCAGAAGGAAGAATTGACTACTTGATTGGAGATGGAAGTGTTCAAAATAATTAGAATATTATATCATCCATTATATGTTTATGTAAAATATTATTTTTGTTGTTTAAATATTTTAATATAATATGTTTAATTTTTATTTTTTAAAATATTTTGTTAATAAACAGATAGTTGTTGTTCAATTTTCTTGTTTAAATAACGATATCGAAAGTGTTTGTTTTATTGACAGTGGAACTACGTACATCATACTTAAATACAAGAAATATTTTTTCCATTGAAGTGGGAGAAACAAGTGTTACCACAATAAATGGTAAAGTAAAACTTATTGAAGGCTCCGGAAGAGCTAATATAATATTACCGGGAGGAATTGTGACACTACTAGAAAAATTAATTTTTGTGACAGTCAAATCTGTTGCAAATCTGTCACAATTCAGCTTTTGCAATAGATTAGCAACGGATTTGGCCATCACAATATCTTTGTCACTAATTGCGACGCCACATAGAATCCATCACAAATAGCAACGAATTTGCAATAGTTATATCCGTCGCTATGTTTGCAACAATTGTGCGACGACATTTGGGTGTCGCTATTTTGCAACGGATTTGCAACGAATTTGGCCTTTAGAATATCTTCGTTGCTGACTGCAAAGACACAAAGAATTCGTCGCAAATAGCAATGAATTTTGCGACAATTTTGTGCCAGTATTTGGGTGTCGCTATGTTGCAACGAATTGGCAACAAATTTGACTGTCTCAATATCTTCGTCGCTGATTGCGACTGTACAAAAAATCTATCTCAGCTAAAAATAAATTTGGGACGATCAAATCCGTTGCTATTTTGCAATAATATGTGACGGTATTTGGACGTTGCTATTTTGCAACTGATTTGCGACGGATTTAGATGTCGATATTTTGCGACGGCTTTGTGACAGATCCGTCCATCGCTATTTGTGACGAATAGAGTGTCGCAAATCTATTGCTAATTTCAATATTTAAAAAAAACGTAATTATTTTGATTATTTTTATTTTTAATAGAGATATATATACAATTTTTTATTAAATACATAAAATTTTAAATATATATACATCCAAAAATATAATTTATATTTAAATAAAAAATAACAATAAAGTAAGTAAAATAATATTTCTATTACAATATAATATATATATATAATAATATAATATATAATCCAAATAAAAAACATTCTAAAATGTCATTGTAATAATAATAAATATATAGTAGTATCCTAATATTAAAAATATTTTAAGTATCATCGCAATAATATGAAATAGTAGACAGTGGAGCTTTAGAAGAGCCTGGTCATAATCATCTTAAGCACTAGGAGATGGATTTATCAAGTAAAGTATGATCATTACCTTCATCACTAACATTTGTACCATGTTGTGCTTGCTTCTCTAGATTCTTAACTTTTTCTTCCAATTCAGCTATTTTGTTTGCAAACTCCACTACTATTGGTGGAGTAGTTGTAGAATTATTTAATTGAGACCTTAATAAAACAGACTCCGATCCTAAGCCAAAAGCTCGACCTTTCTTGAAACCACCACATGCCTCAATAAACAATTGTTTATCATCAGGAATTGCAGAACTCTCGATGGAGCCCAATGATGAAGAAACTTGTGAATAATGCTCTTTAAGTCAATTAACGTGATTTTGAAATGTATTATCAAATGATTAAGACGATGTTAGGAAAAAATAGTAACTATATGCATAAAATAATTGTAAATATTAATCATGATATTAAATAGAGAAGAGAATATTACCATTGCCTTCTTGGAGCACTCATTGATAAACTCACCCTTCATCGGCCCAAATTAAAATACATGCAAAAGATGAAACAAGTCGGTATATTCAAAATGTTCTCCATTTTCATGTCACTGTATTACTCAAAAGAGATAAGAAAATTTTATCAAGAACTAGTTTATGAAATAACTCCAACTATACATGGAGTATCCAATCCAACAAAAATACAATGTAATCGAAAATAACTACGACTATACATGGAGTATCCAATTCAACAAAAATCTAATATGATAAAAAATAATTCTAACTATACTTGGAGTATCCAATCCAACAAAAACATAATGAGATAAAAAATAATTTCAACTATACATGGAATATCTAATCCAACAAAAACATAATGAGATAAAAAATAACTCCAACTATGCATGGAGTATCCAATCCAACAAAAAAACAATGTGATAAAAAATAACTTCAACTATATATGGAGTATCTAATCCAACAAAAACACAACGTGATAAAAAAATAACCCCAACTATACACGAAGTATCCAATTCAATAAAAATACAATGTGATAAAAAACAGTTCCAATTATACATGGAGTATTGAATCCAATAAAAACACAATGTGATAAAAAACAATTCCAACTATACATGGAGTATCCAATCTAGTAAATACATAATTCCAACTATACATGGAGTATCTAATGCAACAAAAGTACAATTCCAACTATACTTGGAGTATCAAATCTAACAAAAACACAATGTGATAAAAAATAATTCTAACTATACATAGAGTATCCAATGCACACCAAGCTTCATTAAAGGAAAACCAAGAAATATATACACGCACACACATGTATATATATATATATATATAATAAGAATTCCATTAACTAGTTAATGTGTCATAGTAAATGAGTTATTAACTACACGTTCTTCATGCACTGTAAAGGAAATTGATCCACCAGTATGGGTAGGACCAGCTAAAGTTCTTTTTTTTTTCAATTCTACAGTATTTCAATGAGAAAGAAGTTGGTTCTAGTGTTGTGAGTCTACCCATGGAGGTCAAGATTTTGTATACTTCACTTTAATCATACAAAGATGATCAGATAGCCTTCTTCGACAAATCTTCTACTAATTTCTTCAAATCAATGCACTATCTTTCTTATCTAATTGAAATGATTTCTACTAAATATATAAAATTATTAGACTTTAAAAAATGATACTAATAATAAATAAAGAAGGATAATTGATTAAGTAGTTTAAAAAAATTGAACGATTTTATAATAGTAAAGCTTTTTATGTTAAAATTGATGTATAAAAAATTATATAACATGCGCTAAAAGATTGAAACCAAATATCTTTCACATCGTTGGGCACATCAGAAAATGAGGGATATGGTCCTACAAAATTGGACTTGAAAGATTGTGCAATTGTAGCAACATAATTTTTGCACCCTTCAAACCTAATTTCATAGACAAAGAAAGTAGAAATAGAAAAGGAAAGAAAAAAAAGAAAAATTAATTAATGAACTTACTAATAAAATATATGCACAATATTTTATATATGAATTAGTAAACACCATAAAAATTAATAAACCATACAAAAGTATATTTATAAGTTAAGAAAGTTATAAATATCCAAAACCTCGTGGCCTTATAAGTGATCGAAGATTTGAAACTTCTGTCAAATTATTAGTTGAATCAACTGATGAGTGTGTTGTAGGATGATGTACATGATCTGCACACTAGGAGTGTATTTCAATGTGGCCTTATAAGCGCTCTGTATTTCAATGTGCTTGAATTAGTCCTACGTTTTTTTCTATATCATTCAATTATATATATACATATATATTTCATATCTACTTAAAAGTTTCACATTATTATTTTCCAATCCAAAATTGTCAATTAGACTCATTAGTTAATTATATATATATATATATGCTCTCTATAACTTCTTTCTTGTTAATTAATTAATTAGGAGCTAGACAATATATACTAGAGGTCTGGCTTACATAAGTTTGATCTCATTCGTCCATTCATGCATGGGATGTCCCCCACATGTTCATGATGCATATAATATATATATATATATATATATATATATATATATTGATTCGTCAAAAATTGGCAAGAATATATTTGAGGGTACAAAAGTAAATATGACTCCAAAAATCTTCGAGAATCCTGAAGTATGGGTAACCTGCAAAACATAGAAAGTTCGGTGAGGACGTGGATCCCCATGAACTCTCTGACGATCAAGTCAGTTTGGTATTGAATTGGTAACTGTTTAGGATATTTGGGATTGAATGCCTTACCATTGTCCATTTCCATCCTTTTATAGCCTTCTTAGTGGAAGGTGGTGGAAGAGAGGATGGGATCGTGTTTACCTCGCTCGTGGGCTTTTCTGAGGTTGCCATTATGGGAAACGGTCTTTATTAGTAGGAGAGTGAGAATCCACGATTGGGATGAGTAGAGTTATGCGCTCCACTGGTATTGTGCGGTTTAGTCCGCTGTGTAGATGCTTTTACCCTTGGCGGGTGTCATTTTCTTTTCAGTGGCCCCTCAGTGAAGTACGACACTGCTTTGTGTGGGCTTCGCTGAATAGACTGGGTTGTTGGGCTTTCTACCGGGTTCCTGGTTTTTACCAGCGGGTATCCGATGGTGATGGTCGTTTTCCTGAAATTCTGTTGTAGTTAGCGGGCTTTGGCCAGTGGGAGATGGCGTGTGGACGGGGTGTTTTTAGGGTTTCTGATGGTGACGGCTGTCACTTCACCTTCTGAATTTGCCATGAGTGCTAAGTTTGTCAGTCCCCAAAGCGCCTTTTCTCATGCCTGAGGCGTTGATCTCTGGAAACAATCATGACACTTTTGTAAGTAACTTTCTGATGGGTTTCCGACCGACATGCTAAATAGGTGTTATTTTACCCTATGTTGATTATGAATAATTAAGGACTGTGATTGACTAATTGTCACATTTAGTCTCTATGGTGTTACTTAATCAGCCAGAACCTAAGGCAGAGTACCTATCGTGTAGCTAGTCTATTGGAAAGTATCTACGATTTTATTAAATAAATATCGTACTCCCAGGGAAGTGGCAACGACTTAGTAGTAACTAGCCTCTTACCCTAACTATTATCTTATGATCCAGTTATGCAATCTTCATCAATATCTTTGATGAGAGGGTGATCCATTCTCCACCAGGTTCAAGTCTAATTAATCCTAAAAGTGTTTTAAAGATGGGTTCTGATTCTATGCTATACTGTTCCTATATGTTGATTGACATGTCTTTGAGTATTTTAGATGCATCTTAGTCTGGATTGCAACTATGTTCTGTGTCTAAAGGCGTACCACATCCGAGGTCTCTAATAAACCGCCCTACCTTAATGACGGCCCTACTCACGGTTCGGGACGAAGGCATCCATGAAAGCCCTATGTCACTTCGGGGATCATACCGCTTGCCCTAGCCGCCGGCATAATCGGACTCAGCTCGACTCCTACCTAGACTACTTTAACAAGCAGGGTGTTCAGCATGTTATTTTTCTAGCATGGCAGACACCAATACTAATTGATGCCTGTTAAACTAACAGGTTATGATTAGACCGTGGTTAGGAATTGTCTATAACCCTAACGTTAGTTTAAAAGAGCACATTAAACATGCAGACATAGTGAATATTTAGCAGGTGGCTATTTCCGGAAAAACGTAACAACTTCAACATATAAAACAACTATTCATAAAAATCGTAATCTGATGTTCATAATAAGTATTTAGAGTAAAAACAATAACAACATATAAGAGAGGGGTATGGGGACTGATGCCATAAAGAAATCACCCTTTACGTAGTCTCGCCGCAGAGCGTACTGCTGTATATGTCGTACTGCTTCCTCTGACTCTGCTCACCAGAACCTTCGGAGGACGCTTCCTCAGCCTAGTAATTGGGCTTTACCTTAATACCCAGCTTAAGCCCAGCCCTGTGGACTAACTCTTCGAACGCCTAGAGCTCTCTTAGGGTCTCCTAACGAAACCCCGGGTATTCTATGAATACCGGAAACGAACCTATCTATAGAAACCTAAAATCTGAGACTATTTCTCAGAAACTAAAACAAACACTAATAAGAAAGAAAATTGAGATCCGAGTCTCTGAGTGAGTTGTGTACTGGAAAATTGTACACTGGAAACCACTTAATGACTCAGATCGAGTGGAGAGGGATGAATTCAACTGCTGGAGGCCTGGGGTATTTATAGCAGCTTCCCGGAGTGAAAATCTCTGAAAAATTCGATGTGGGACAGCTTCTGGCTGCTCGGGACGCCCGTCCTGATTCGTTGACCAAGTTCGGGACGCCCGTCCCGGACCTTTGACCGGGTCAACATTTCCAAAAATTGCGTTTTTGCCCCAGAATTTGCTGTTTTCGTCTACTTTTCACCTAACACTTCCAAAATCATAAAAACCGTGAAATCAAGTAAATAGTAAACAATTAATGTCAATTTACTCTCAATTTCACATTAAAACATATATAAAAACATGCTAAAAATGTGATACGATTTTCGCGTATCAGATAACCCCACACTTAGCTTTTTGCTTGTCCTCAAGCAAAGTCTACATGGAGTTAGTGATTTTAAACCGTAGTGCAGTCACTTAAATTCCTAATCATGTTTTTATTCCAAAAATTCTTCAGACAATTCTTAACACAGGTCTGACTGGTTAGGTTGCTATGACAAGGTCTCAAATGTTTCTAGTAGCTTGTTATGATCAGGCAGAAAACAAATCAACAACTAGGTTGGACTTTTTCTTAGTCACAGGGTCTTCCTGATGTGTAGTGTGTGTACTAGTCTATACCAGATAGTCAACACAATGAACTCTTATCTTAACTGTTACCAGATAATACTTCGACCTATCGCTAGACACACTGACAACAGATAACTTTCTGAGTTCTGAGCTTTGGTGATAAGATTTTTAATGTTTTAGCACTTAGTTATTTTTTTTTTATAGATTCAGGGTATTTCGAGTCTGCTTAGAACACGTCAACTTCAACTACCCATGTAGCGAGTCCCACTCCGATGACTCCCAGATCTACACGACCTTAGGGCATCAGGCTTTAAATTCCCCGAAGGAGTGGTGCTCGAGTAGCGAAGGCCGCTGGCAAACTACCCTATTGTAATTAACTTCTTTTCACTTCTAGCTCAAAGTTTCATCTAGTCATCCTAACTGCCAATATATCCACAACTGGTCTAATTTTATCTAGTTAAGTCTCGAACAGGTAATTGGTTGAGGTCTCTAATCCAGACAAGGTTGTGCTCAGTTATCAGGAATTCCCTATTCCTAATCAATTAGTCCAAGATAGCTATCGACTATCTCCTACTAACCATAACATACTACCTACATATCATAGACATAAGCAATTGTTTAACCAAGCATACTGCATTTAGAAGTCTGAAAGACGGAAAAATTTTGGAAGGGTGTGAAAATACGGGGAAAACAAGCAAAAGCATGCGAAAATTTTTTTCAAACTGCTTCAAACTGCTACAAACTGCTACAGTGCACCGTGCACTGCTACCCCACACTTAAGTTTGGCACTGTCCTCAGTGTTCATGCATAGCTAATTACCCCACACTTATTTGAAAACAAGAAATAAATCAAAACAAGAAAAGAACACAAAGAATTCCTACCCCACACTTATTTAACTAACTACGGGTAAGAAGGAACATAGAATACTAAAAGAAATGACAAAACATAAAGAAAATGAAAGAGATACTCCCCTATTCTGTGAAGTCCACAATCTGCTCAGACGAGTCAAACGGTCCTCTGTAAATTTTCAGGCGTTGTCCGTTTACTTTCTGAATAATGCCGTCAGAATCCATAATGTCACATGCTCCGAAAGGTGATACTTCTGTGATCGTGAACGGTCCTGACCAACAGCTACGCAGTTTTCCTGGGAAAAATTTGAAACGTGAGTTGTACAACAATACCTTATCTCCTGGTTCAAAATTTTTCTGGGCTCTGAGTCGTCTGTCATGCTGGAGTTTACTTGTCATTTTGAACTGATGCGAGTTTTCATAGGCTTTGAACCTCCACTCATCCAGTTCGTTGAGTTGTAGAATCCGGTGTTCCTTAGTTAAATTATCGTCGAGATTGCATTTCTGCACTGCCCAGTAAGCTTTGTGTTCAAGTTCAACTGGAAGGTGGCATGCTTTTCCGTAGACTAGTCGATAGGGTGAGAACCCCGTAGTGGTCTTGTATGCTGTACGGAAGGCCCATAATGCATCCTCCAGTTTATTGGCCCAATCCTTACGGTTAACACCCACGGTCTTTTGTAGGATTCTCTTTATTCCCCTATTGGTTACCTCAGCCTGCCCGTTGGTTTGAGGATGGTAGGCTGTGGAAATGCGATGCTGAATTCCGTACTGCTGGAGCACCTTCTGCATTGAGAGTTGCAGAAGTGCGTGCCTCGATCACTGATTAGGGCTTTTGGACATCCAAACCTGGCGAAAATCTGCTTAAGGAATTTGCATACGGCTCTAGCATCATTAGTGGGTAGGGCCTGTGCCTCAGGCCATTTCGAAAAATATTCTACGGCCACTAAGATGTACTTCATACCAAGAGAGGAAGGAAACGGACCCATGAAATCTATACCCCATATGTCAAATATTTCTACACTTTGAATCGCCTGTTGGGGTAGATTGTCTCGAGAAGATATGGTTTCAGCTTTCTGGCAGGCATCGCACGATCTTGTGAATGCTGCGGCATCTTTGAATATTGTAGGCCAGTAGAAGCCTGCTTCTAACACTTTTCGGGCGGTATTAGCTGCAGCTAAGTGACCATGTTGGTCCGCAGTGACAGTGCTCCAGAATTTGGAAACCTTCTTCTTGAGAGACACATCTCCTGATCATCTGATCTGCACATATTCGAAATAGAAAAGGATCTTCCCAATAGTAACATTTCAAGTCAGCAAAGAATTTTCTTCTTTGTTGAGCAGTGATATTACTAGGGAGAGTCCGGGCTGCCAAGTAATTTGCTATATCTGCAAACCAAGGGGGTGAGAGGATAGCAAATAATGCACATAAATTCTCATCCGGAAATTTATCAGATATAATGGTTTCATCAATGGCTTCTATGGTCGGATTCTCCAGCCTGGACAGGTGGTCTGCGGCTAGGTTTTCTGCCCCTTTCTTATCCCGAATTTCTATGTCGAATTCTTGGAGCAATAAAACCCATCTAATTAATCTTGGTTTTGCGTCGGTTTTATTGAACAGTATTTTAATGCAGAATGATCAGTATAAACAATAGTTTTGGACAGGACTAGATAGGATCGAAACTTATCAAATGCATATACTACTGCTAATAATTCCTTTTCTGTCGTAGTGTAATTTTCCTGAGCATCAGTTAAGGTTTTACTAGCATAATATATTACATGAAATTTCTTATCATGTCTTTGTCCTAAAACTACTCCTACTGCATAGTCACTAGCATCACACATAAGCTCAAAAGGTAAACTCCAGTCAGGTGACGTCATGATAGGTGCAGTAGTTAAGAGTTCCTTAAGTCTATTAAAAGCTTTTAGACATTTCTCATCAAAGACAAATGGAACATCTTTTCCGAGTAAATTGGTCAACGGCCTGGCTATTATGAAAAATCTTTTATGAACCTACGATAAAAGCCAGCGTGTCCCAAAAAACTCCTAACGGCTCTCACATTTTTGGGAGGAGGTAGTTTTGAAATAACTTCAATTTTTGCCTTATCTACTTCCATACCTAGGTGTGAGATCTTATGTCCTAAAACGATTCCCTCTTTTACCATGAAGTGGCATTTTTCCCAATTTAAAACCAGGTTAGATTTTATACAACGTTTCAACATTAACTCCAAGTTCTTTAGACAAACCTCAAATGTATTACCAAAAACAGAAAAGTCATCCATAAATACTTCCATAGATTTTCCTAACATGTCCTCAAAGATAGCAGTCATACAACGTTGAAATGTAGCAGGTGCATTACACAAACCAAAAGGCATTCTTCTATATGCAAATGTTCCGAAAGGGCATGTGAATGTAGTTTTATGCTGGTCCTCAGGGGAAATAGGAATTTGAAAATAACCAGAAAACCCATCAAGAAAGCAATAAAACATGTGTCCAGATAATCTTTCTAACATTTGGTCAATAAAAGGAAGGGGAAAGTGATCTTTTCGTGTGGCCGTATTTAATTTTCTATAGTCTATGCATACACGATGACCAGTTACAGTTCTTGTAGGGATTAGTTCATTATGCTCATTCCTAACAACTGTTATACCGCCTTTCTTAGGTACTACCTGCACCGGGCTTACCCACTCACTATCTGAGATAGGGTAGATAAGTCCTGCATCTAACAGTTTAATGACTTCTTTCTTAACAACATCACACACATTAGGATTCAACCTCCTTTGAGGCTGCACGCATGGCTTATACTCATTTTCTAGAAGAATCTTATGCGAACAAAAGCTTGGATTAATACCTGGAATATCTGCAATTTTGTAGGCAAAGGCTCTTCTATGCTTTCTGCACATGTCTACAGTCAGCTTCCTTTGTTCTGCAGTCAGATCAGCTGCAAGAATAATGGGAAGTTTCTTGTTGTCATCTAGGAATTCGTAGCACAGATGAGTGGGTAGTTCCTTCAGTTCCAAGTCTGGTGGATCTTCAAACGAGGTTCGCTCTTTCTTCATCTCATCATCACCTATCTCAGTGAAACTATCAGAAGTAATTTCATTTTCAGAAGAGCTAAGTTCAGACTCCTCTAATTCTAGGGAGTCCTCACTTAGAATTTGATAGTTTGAGCATAGGTCTGTCACGTTAATTGCAATCAAGTGTTCCAGGGCATCCACACAAAAACAAGTATCATCTAAATGCATGGGATACCTAAGGGTCTCATTTAGATCAAAAGTGACGTCATCATTTCCTACCCTTAACTTGATTTGACCATTACTGACGTCTATTAATGCTTTTGAGGTGGCTAGAAATGGTCGACCTAGGATCAGGGGCACTCCTCCTTCCCCATTCATGTCCATGACAACGAAATCCACAGGAAATACAAATTTTCCGACCTTTACTAAAAGGTCTTCAATTATTCCCTTGGGGATTTTGACTGTCCTGTCTGCAAGTTGTATGCACATCCTAGTCGTTTTCAAATCATGCAATCCTAATTTATCAAATAAACTAGATGGCATAAGATTAATACTAGCTCCTAAGTCTGCTAATGCATGCATGTTAGTAATATTTCCAATTGTACATGGCAAGGTAAAACAACCAGGATCTTTCTGTTTAGACGGTAGTTTATTCAACAGAACCGCCGAACATTCTTCATTAAGAACCACCTTGTCCATGTCAAATTTTCTTTTATTACTAACAACTTCTTTTAAGAACTTAGCATACTTTGGCATTTCAGAAATAACATCAAGTAAAGGTAAATTAACATGAATCTGACTAAAATTCCTAAGAAACTTTTCAAATTGCTCCTTATCTTTATTGTGCATAAGTCTGCAGGGTAAGGTACTTTTGGCCGGTACTCAGGAATAAACTCCGTCTTCCCTTTCCTTGCTACTTCGATTCGACCTCCGTCGGCGTTGGGTCCTTGGAGCCTTCTTCTGGTTCCTGCACAAGAATAGGAGGGTCAGATGGTTTGGGTGGAGATGGAGATAGAATTTTACCAGATCTTAGAGTGATGGTCTTGCATTCAGTTTGAGGGTTGGTCTCAGTGTTGCTTGGTAGCGTTCCCTGGGACCTGTGAGAGAAATGGGTGGATAGCTGACCCATTTGCCTCTCTAAAGTTTGTATAGCAGCTTGTGTGTTTCTGATTGTTTGCTCGGTCTGCTTCTGTCTATTCTCGTTCTGCTGGATTCTTTCCGCGTGAGCTTCTTGGATCTTTCTGTTGGACTCTATCATTTCCTTATTGGAGTCGGAAATGCTTTTCAGCATGTCTCTGAATTCTTGCATGGGGTCAGCTGGAACGATGTAGTTCCTTGGTGCAGGCAGAGCGACTTGCTGGTTCTGCGGATATGGCAGTTGCTGGGGTACTCTTTTCTGGAAGTTGGTAGTCCCGGGATTGTTTCTCCAGCTAAATCCCGGATGGTTCTTCCAAGTGGGATTGTAGGTATTTCCTATAGGAGCAGAATTTACTGCGTCCACTTGTTCCATCTCTTCTGGGACAGTTAATATCCCATTACCATAACAATCCCCACTGAAATGTGGTCCTTGGCAAAACTCGCAGACTTGGTATACTGACTGAATGCTTTTCCCTTGTTGGAAAGCATTCAGCTGATTAGTAATGCTGGCCTTCAGTGCCTCAAATTGATCATCAGTGGAGGCAACGACCGCATTTACTGGTTGCTTCTTAGCTCGGCCACTTGTGCGCCAATTCTTGCTGTTCCTGTAGAGTCTCTCCAGAGCGTTTCTAGCATCTACATCACTCATTCCATTGAAACCGCTCTGGGGATTGAGTCCATCGAGAATTTGCTTACCCATGTCTGACATACCCCCGTAAAATTGCTGAATCAGCAATGCCTCGGTAAGTCCATGTTGGGGGCAGAGCCTGAGTAGCTCCTTGAATCTGTCCCAAGCTTCGATCACTGTCTCATCAGCAGCTTGAGTGAAACTAGACAGAGCCCTTCGATATTCTAGGACTCTTGCTGCAGAGTAGTACTCTTCTAGGAAGGCTTTGCTTAACTCGTCCCAAGAGGTGATGGAGTTAGTAGGTAGCTGGGCCAACCATCTCTTAGCTCTGTCCCTAAGTGAGTAGGGAAAAAGGTTGAGTTTAGTTATTTCTGCAGTATGATCTCCCTTGAGGCCTTCGCAGAGAGAAGAGAAATCAGATAGGTGTTCCAGCGGATTTTCGGCTGCAGTTCCTCCAAACTGAACCCGATTTATAATCAGCTGGATCACATTTGGTTTCAGATCATAGCGAGGGTTCCCAGGGATTCGGATGGCAGATGAGACTGGGATAGTCCTGTGGCTGGATGTAGGATTCAAGGGTAGGTCTTTCAGTAGCCATTTCTTTCTTTTTCTATTAGCTGTGCGAATGATTCGTTCAGGATTTTCAACTGGTGTTTCAAGGTTAGCTTCTGAAGATCGAGTCATGCAACTACAGAGAAGAACACGTTTTAGCCTGAGCAAACTGGTTAGTGAGGTTACAGGGAGAGTGAAAACTAAAGAAAAACTTGGAAGAAAAGAAAACAAAACAAAAAACTATTCACAAGGAGAAAAACAAAAGATAGGGAAAAGAGAATAACTTACCGTTAAACAAGAAAAAGTACAATTTTTTTCGGATTTTTAGATTTTAAAATTTTTTTTCTTTTAATATTTGAAAGCAATTAAATTCCCTCAATATGGTTTTAGAATGATTTCTAAAATTTGATTATCCTAAATGTCTTAATTCCAGATAACATCTAAAATTAATTAGTTATGATAATCCTATATTTCGGAAACTGATTGTCTAACTGGTATAACATAAGTGTTGGGTCTAAGGTCTAGGTTACTACCGTTACCTATCATAAGTCTCTAGAATTTTGATCAGGAATCCTAAATTCATTATGATATTTCCCCGGCAACGGCGCCAAAAATCTGATGGATTCCGTTGACATGCTAAATAGGTGTTATTTTACCCTATGTTGATTATGAATAATTAAGGACTGTGATTGACTAATTGTCACATTTAGTCTCTATGGTGTCACTTAATCAGCCAGAACCTAAGGCAGAGTACCTATCGTGTAGCTAGTCTATTGGAAAGTATCTACGATTTTATTAATAATATCGTACTCCCAGGGAAGTGGCAACGGCTTAGTAGTAACTAGCCTCTTATCCTAACTCTTATCTTATGATCCAGTTATGCAATCTTCATCAATATCTTTGATGAGAGGGTGATCCATTCTCCACTAGGTTCAAGTCTAATTAATCCTAAAGTGTTTTAAAGATGAGTTCTGATTCTATGCTATACTGTTCCTATGTTGATTGACCTGTCTTCGAGTATTTTAGATGCATCTTAGCCTGGATTGCAACTATGTTCTGTGTCTAAAGGCGTACCACATCCGAGGTCTCTAATAAACCGCCCTACCTTAATGACGGCCCTACTCACGGTTCGGGACGAAGGCATCCATGAAAGCCCTATGTCACTTCGGGGATCATACCGCTTGCCCTAGCCGCCGGCATAATCGGACTCAGCTCGACTCCTACCTAGACTACTTTAACAAGCAGGGTGTTCAGCATGTTATTTTATCTAGCATGGCAGACACCAATACTAATTGATGCCTGTTAAACTAAACAGGTTATGATTAGACCGTGGTTAGGAATTGTCTATAACCCTAACGTTAGTTTAAAAGAGCACATTAAACATGCAGACATAGTGAATATTTAGCAGGTGGCTATTTCCGGAAAAACATAATAACTTCAACATAAAACAACTATTCATAAAAATCGTAATCTGATGTTCATAATAAGTATTTAGAGAAAACAATAACAACATATAAGAGAGGGGTATGGGGACTGATGCCATAAAGAAATCACCCTTTACGTAGTCTCGCCGCAGAGCGTACTGCTGTATATGTCGTACTGCTCCTGACTCTGCTCACCAGAACCTTCGGAGGACGCTTCCTCAGCCTAGTAACTGGGCTTTACCTTAATACCCAGCTTAAGCCCAGCCCTGTGGACTGACTCTTCGAACGCCTAGAGCTCTCTTAGGGTCTCCTAACGAAACCCCGGGTATTCTATGAATACCGGAAACGAACCTATCTATAGAAACCTAAAATCTGAGACTATTTCTCAGAAACTAAAACAAACACTAATAAGAAAGAAAACTGAGATCCGAGTCTCTGAGTGAGTTGTGTACTGGAAAATTGTACACTGGAAACCACTTAATGACTCAGATCGAGTGGAGAGGGATGAATTCAACTGCTGGAGGCCTGGGGTATTTATAGCAGCTTCCCGGAGTGAAAATCTGAAAAATTCGATGTGGGACAGCTTCTGGCGGCTCGGGACGCCCGTCCTGATTCGTTGACCAGTTCGGGACGCCGTCCCGGTTCAGGACGCCCGTCCTGGCGGTTTGACGGGTCGGGACGCCCGTCCGGACCTTTGACCGGGTCAACATTTCCAAAAATTGCGTTTTTGCCCCAGAATTTGCTGTTTTCGTCTACTTTTCACCTGACACTTCCAAAATCATAAAAACCGTGAAATCAAGTAAATAGTAAACAATTAATGTCAATTTACTCTCAATTTCACATTAAAACATATATAAAAACATGCTAAAAATGTGATACGATTTTCGCGTATCACTTTCCTATAACTGTTTTAAACCTCCTTTTCTCTGTACATCTTTTACTTTCTTCTTCCTTTATCAAACTTTTCTCAAAATTTATCTCTGCCATTACTGTTGTGCAAGCTTTTGAAGATTCCCCGTCTTTGTTCCCGTCGCAAGTTCAGTCTCGTATTCTCCATCTCAAACGTCTGTGATAACCAAAAAGGTGCATTTTGTCCTTCTGTTGTGAATAGTCTCCTGCTTTTATCTCCTTATCAGCGTTTTTCTTTACATTTTTGTCTGGCCTTTTGTAAGAATGTGGCTTTTTCTTGTTGCTTTGGGCGGTGGTGATGGGCGCCTATGCCCTTGCTTGCTTGTTTTCTGGGTTTTTTATGTATGTGGGGGCTTTAAAACTGGTGTAGAACTTGGACTATTTTGGTTTACTTTTTCCTTTTCTGGGCTGTTATGGTCGGGGGTTAGTTTAGATATGATTGTAGGTTGTTTCTAGGTGGTCCTTGAATGGAGTTCTGAGCTCTGAACTTCCGTTGCAGGTAGGCAATGGCTGATCAGTACAGAGATGTGGCCGGAGAGGAAGTTTCTGAATTGATGGCTGAGGGTTTTGGGGACCCTCTGCCTGCTCGCGAAGTACCATCCACGGTGGCTGGAGAGGACCCTGCTGCCGCTTCTTCCGAGCTCGTGGTGTGTGGGACTTTAGGTACGGACTTCCCCTTTTACTGAAGTAAAATTACCTATGACCAGCTAAGTCTATTATCCGTAAGTATAGTATAGATCGAAGTGTATATAGGCTTTCTGTACCCTTTGAACTAGGTAGGATGTCTACTAAACGTATCCCTCTTCCCTTAGCTCACTTCGAAGTGGGACTTAGGTTACCCATTGATCCTGCCTTCGTAGATTTTCTTATGTTTGCCCGTATACAGCCCGGGCAACTTCACCCTAACGCAGTTCGAACTCTCTTTTCTTTGATTTGCCTGGTCGTTGTTTAGGCTTTGAACTTTCTATGAACATCCTTGGGATATTCTTTTCCGCACTCCGCATGTCCGATAATACCCTCTCACTCCGACCCCGTAGGAATATGGTCCATCTTTTTGACTCCCCTCCTAATAAGGTGGACTTCAAAAGTAGGTGTGTGATGGTGGAGTCTAAGGTAGGCTTCCCCTTTCGCCCTTGTGTTAATGAAGGTAGCCCGTTGACCCCAATCCATCCTTCCTCCTTAGATCCATCAGAGAGGTCCTTTCTTGAGCTCATCACTCTGGACTTAGGGGAGAGTCGGCATAGTCAGTCTTGAGTGTATTCTTCAGCAGACCTGCATAGCGATAGGAGCTTAGAATGGTGTGGCATAGGGGCGGGGTTGGAGCCTAGGAAGAGAGAGTTAGGCTTTAGACCCGAAGAGCCCAATGCCGACTGGACATTACACCCCGGGGGAGTCTTCGCCTTCCCGTGCGAGTTGTGCACTCCATCTACCCAGGGTTGTCAACGAGGCCGGGGTAACTTTTATGCTTTGTATTTTTACTTCATTTCCTGTATGCCTTACTAGGATACTTAACCCTTTTGTCTTTTTTTCTTTTTTTTTGTAGAGCCCACTATGTTCAAGGCGGCTTGGAAAGAACGTGAAGGGGGGAGGAATGTCCGACAATCACACTTGTACTCTCTCCCCCGCTTCCCACCTCGGTTGATCGATCGAGGTGCTGCTGGAGATACCATCATGACCTACCCTTCCTCGGCAGGTCAGGCTCCACGTCGGGGTGGGGCCCCCCGACATCCAAGGGAAGAGGGGTCTCGAATGAAGACCTCCAGGTCTGATCCCGTTGGACCTTGGAGGCCCCTCATTCGTGATCCCCTTGATGAAGCGGATTTGATCGTGGATGAGGAGCAACTTCGCCCCCGCTGGTGACAACGGACTTCATCCCCTGGCCCCTCAATGGAGATAATTCGCAGTCCTCCCACTCCCGAAGTTACCCCTGGTGACACTTTATCTGTGGAGGTGCGGGAGGAGGTGTCGTCCACTTCGGCAAATGAAGGTGAAGAGGCTGGAAGGGACCTCGGCCCGTCGTGGTTAAGGCCGGGGTTCTTGATGCCCGAAGAGGAGGGGGCCCTGCGGAGTTAGCCGCTGAAATTTCCTACAGGACTCCTCTTCATAATCTTCGCTTTACGAACCGTTATGCGGCAGTATTCATTGGGGGAGCCATACTAGACCGAGCTGCTGAGATTGAGTCTCTGGCTGGTATGGGCGAACTGGGGATTGGCGAGGCGACCAATAGGGCTGGTGCTCTCTTAGCCGGGGTAAGAGACTTTCACTTAACACATTTTTTTTAACTCTTTTCTTTTCTTCTCAGGTTTCCTCTCTTCTTCTTTATATCTCCTGATCTCGCTCGTCGGAGGAGGATGGAAGGGCAGCTGATGCGGAGTGGCGGCGACTAACGAGCCATGCCTGGCAGCCTTGGAATCCGAGGTGAAGGACCAAGCCACTCGTTTGGAGCTTGCTGAGTTTGAGAAGCTACAGCTGACCAACGAAGTCTCCGACTTGAAGGAGCGGATGCTTAAGGCTGAGGAGGAGATGGAGGAGTTGTGGGCTGCAAATGCTCAGTTGATCACAGCCCGAGATGAAGCAGTTGCGAGCCAGCTGTCTATTCAGGAGGAGCTCAAACACTGTAAGTCGGAGAGCTTCAAAAAGAACATTATAGACTACTTCAGGAGCTCGGCTGAATACCACGAGGAGATAGGACGTGAGGCTGGCTCCTTTTTGGACAAAGGTTGTGTTCACATTATCTGGAAACTCCACCATCACTTCGAAGATAAAAGCATTCTGGTGCGAGCCTACCAAGCAAACTTTGACAACGAGGTCTGCAGACAAGGGGCCGACTTCGTGCCTTTCACTGAAGAAGAGTTGGAGGCGCTCTGGGAACGAGATGAAAAGAGAGGGAGGCCACATTGGAAAACTCCTCAACCTTCTGCTCCAACCTTTTGGGAAATGCTGGATGGCTCTGGCTCAACTTAGTTTTTCCTTTCTTTTTTTTTTGTAAACAAAAAGCTGTATCTTTCTTTTGATTAATAGAAGATCCATTTTGTTTAATCTATTGCTTTCTGTGAAATACTCCGAGTTATAACTGGATACATAAAAAACTTTAAGTCGTAGCTCCGTACTTCGGGGTTGACCATCGCTTTAACTTGTATTTTCAAGAATTTGAGTCGTAACTTCGTTTAACTCAAACATAACTTCTGCGTATGGTAATTTAGAATTCTTTCCTGAGCCGTAGGCCGGTACTTCGCTTAACCACAGTTTTCACTTGTGGTAACTTTAGAATTCTTTCCAAGTCGTAGCTCGGTACTTCGATTTATTCAACCATAGTTTTCACTTATGGTAATTTTATAATTTCCAAGTCGTAGCCCGGTACTTTGCTTAACCACAGTTTTCACTTGTGGTGATACAAAATCTTCTCGAGCCGTAACCCGGTACTTCTTTTAATTCAACCATAGCTTTCACTTACGGTAATTTGAAATCTTCCCGAGCCGTAGCCCGGTACTTCAATTAATTCAACCACAGTTTTCACTTATGGTAATTCGAAATCTTCCCGAGCCATAGCCCGGTACTTCAATTAATTCAAGCATAGTTTTCACTTATGGTAATTCAAAATCTTCCCGAGCCGTAGCCTGGTACTTCAATTTATTCAACTATAGTTTTCACTTATGGTAGTTCAAAATCTTCCCGAGCCGTAGCCCGGTACTTCAATTTATTCAACCACAGTTTTCACTTATGGTAATTCAAAATCTTCCAGAGCCGTAGCCCGGTACTTTATTTCAACATTGTAAGAAAGATGAAGCAGATGTCTTCCGAGGCTAGCTCGATTTTTTGGAAATAAAAGAAATCTTCCCAAGGCTGTCTTGGTACTAAAGCAAAAATGCTTCACGGATATTATGCGTAATATTTCTTTAGATGGTTTGCGTGCCACGGGTTTGGTAAGAGGACGTCGTCCTTATTCATAAGGTGGTACGTACCGGGCCTTACTTCACTCTTGACGAGATACGGACCTTCCCAATTTGGGGTTTACTTATTTGCCTGGATGTGCCTTGCCGTTCCTTCGATTTTCCGAAGTACCTAGTCTTCAGATACCTTTTTATCGTGAGTCCACTTCATTTTTTCCTTGAATGATTGGGATTTCAGGCGGCTCGCGATTCGTCGCTCCTCTAACAAGTCGAGATCCATACTTCTCGTTCTTTTGTTGTTTGTTTTGTCGTACATCGCCACTCTCGCTGTTGGCACCGCGACTTCAGCTGGTGCGACTTCGGCTGGTGCGACAGCTTCTGAACCGTATACTAGTGCAAACGCCGTTTCACCGGTAGGGCCCCTAATCGAGGTGCGAACTATCCATAGGGTAGGGTGCAATTCATCGGCCCATTTGTTGGATATCCCTTCTAGGTTCCTCCGTAAAGCCCGTAATACTAGTTTGTTCGCGGCCTCTTCTTGACCATTACCCTGTGGATGTGCGACTGAGGACTTCCAATGTTTGATGTGTAACCGATGACATTCTGTGGTGAACTTTACCGAAAATTGAACTCCATGGTCAGTCACCACCGCCCTGGGACTCCAAAGCGGCATAAAACATGCTCGTGGAGGAATTTCGTGACATTCTCCTCTGTGGGATACCTCGAGGCTTTAGCTTCGATCCATTTGGAAAAGTAGTCAACTGCCACCACTGGATACTCGTAACCATTCCGCGTTTTTGGAAATTTTCCCATTAAGTCCATGCCCCACATGTCGAATGGCCACGTTGTTATGACTGGGGTTTGCTCTATGGATGGTAACTGCGGTATGTTTCCAAAGATTTGGCAGGTGTTGCAATTTTTAACATATCACCTGGCGTCATCCCGTAACGTTGGCCAGTAGTATCCTTGATTAATTATTCTCTCCGCCAGGGCTCGGGCCCTTGGATGTCCTCCACATACCCCCTCATGCATCTCGGCGAGCAAGTCACTCGCTTGGGACGGCGGGATGCAACAGAGTAAAGGTATGGAGAAAGATCGTCGGTACAGGACATCACCATAGATGGCGTACCTGGTGGACTTCACTTTATCTGCCACGCGCGGGTTACATCGTTTGGTAGTGCTCCGTGCTAGATAAACCTCGTCATTTCATCCACCCAATCTTCTGACGCGCGTTGTATGGGTTGAATTAGACGCGTCTCTGTGCAGCTCGTCCTTGTTTCTACCGGGACTCCCTCCTCGTTGGGAGTCTCACCCGAGGCTATCTTTGCCAAACAGTCTGCAGATTTGTTATCATTCCGGCTGGCCAAGGATAGGTTAAAAGGATTGAACTTATCCCTCCATTGTCTGGCTTTTTCAGCATAAAGCTGGAGATTCTCCGAGTGTACAACATATGTGCCTTGAAATGGTTTTACGACGAGCTGTGAATCACTGAAAACTTTAAGGGTCGTTATGTTCGCGGCATGAGCCCACTCCATTCCCAAGAGTAGTGCTTCGTATTCTACTTGATTGTTTGATAGACTAGCGTCGAGTTTTGCAGCTCGCATCTCAGTGTACTGTTTGTTCGGGGAGATCAAAATTACGCCAACGCCTACTCAGCTGGCATTGACTACCCCATCCACCCATAATTCCCAAGGGTCCATCGTCTGCTGGCCTCACTTGTCCTTTGTAAATGATCCCTCTGCGAGGAAGTCGGCCAGGGCTTGGGCTTTAATAGCGGTTCAAGGTTTAGGGCTTGGGCTTTAATGGCGGTTCGAGGTTTAAAAGTGATGTATTGTCCACAAAGCTCAATAGACCATCGGAGCAGTCTCCCCGACTGGTCTAATTTATGAAAAACCTGCCTTAGGGGGGCATCGGTGTAAACGATGATCGGATGGGATTCGAAGTAGGGTCTTAGCTTTCGTGATGATATTACCAGAGCGTACGCCAGCTTCTCTATGTTGGAATACCTACGCCAGCTTCTCTATGTTGGAATACCTAGATTCGGCGATGTTCAAGGCTTTGCTTACGAAGTACACGGGGTATTGTTTCGATCCCTCCTCTTTTATTAATACTGAGGCTATCACTGAATCTGAAAAGGAGAGGTACAAGAATAATGTTTCTCCCGTGTCCGGTGACCGCAACAGAGGTAGCTGAAAAAGGTGGACTCTAAGGTCTTTCCACGCTTTGCTGCACTCCGGAGTCCATTTGAAACCATTTTTTGTGCCCTTCAGCGTCTTGAAAAATGGCAAACACTTTTCCGCTGACTTCGAGACACAGCGGCCGAGGGCGGCGATGCATCCATTTAGGCGTTGGACGTCCTTTACACACCGTGGTTCGGTAAGTCGGGCTACAGCCGCCAACTTTTCCGAGTTTGCTTCGATTCCTCGCTCGGATGTCATTGACCCAAGGAATTTTCCGAACTTAACCCCGAATGCACACTTCGTAGGATTCAGTTTAAGGTTGAACTCGGCCAAACTTGAGAACATTTCTTCGAGGTCGTCCAAGTGTGATGCTTCGTGCTTCGTTTTGATTACCATATCATCTACATAAGCCTCCACATTCCTTCCTATTTGACGTCGAAGGATGTGGTTCATCATCCGTTGATATGTGGCCCCTGCATTTTAAAGACCAAACGACATGACATTGTAACAGTATATAGCTCCTGCAGCTCAGAACGAAGTGTGGAGTTAGTCACTTGGTCTCATTTGATCTGATGGTATCCTGAGAATGCATCCATGAAGCTCAAGAGTTTATACCCTGAAGTGGAGTCGACGAGAGCATCGATCCGAGGTAGCGGATAGCAATCTTTGGGACAGGCTTTGTTGAGATCAGTGTAGTCGACGCACATCCTCCACTATTCGTTTGCTTTCTTAACCATCACCACGTTTGCCAGCCACGTGGGATATTTGACTTCGCGGATGAAGCCCGCATTCAGCAGCTTTTCTACTTCCTTTTTCATGCCTTGCATTTTCTCTTCCCCGAACTGTCTGGGCTTCTTCCTTACTGGCGGGCACTTGGCATTTATGCTAAGTGCGTGTTCTGCCACCGAAGCGTCAATGCTGGGCATATCCTCCGTACACCAGGCGAAGCTGTCCTGGTGGCTTTTAAGGAAGTCGATGATTTTATGTCGGAGGGCACTGGGTATTTCTCTGCCGACCTTGACGGGTTGCTGAGGGTACTTGGGGTTGATGATTTCTTCATCGAACTCTTGGGTCCCAGATGTTTCTACGACCTGGTTGTAAATCTGTTTCTCGAGGATTTTCTGTATTCTTTGGTCATTATGGGCGATTACCGGTTGATAGTTGCAGTATTGTCTAATCCCTCTCTTCTCCTTTTGATTTTCATGATCTGCCCCAGAAGGCTCCGAGGGCTGCTTCTAACGAAGCCCATGCCCTGCGAAGTGTTGAACTTCACTTGCTGGTGAGAGGTGGATATCACGAGGTTGAATGCTGCATGAAAGGGGGTACCCAGTATCGCGTTATACGGTGAATCCAGATCCACAACGTAAAACTTGACCTCCTCAGTCCGCTGCCGTTCTCCTTCTCCGAGAGTTACTTGTACTCGAACAGTTCCTTTAACTGGTACCTTGTGGGTGGAGAACTCCTCGAGGACCATTCCGCTGGCCTTGAGGTCGGCATCCTTTAAGCCCATTTCCTTGAAACACTGGAGATACATGATGTTCTTTGCGGCTCCTGTATCAATCAGAATTCTCCTTACCGTGCACTTGTCGATGCCATCCTTTGTCATTCGCGCTTCAAGAATAATGGGTGTGATTCTCGCTTCAAGAATAATGGGTGTGATTCTCGCTTCAAGAATAATGGGTGTGATTCTCGCTTCTTCGTTGTGCTCTATCTCCTCATTTGAAAAGGAGATGACCTCACGTTGTACGAACTCGTATTCAGGAACGAGATACGATTTTGTGAGGTTATAAATCATTTTTTTTATTTTCTTGACCGAGGAGACGTTGGGGTTGATCATATTGATCACTCTTTCACCCTCGTCTTTTTGTTGTTGCGCGTCAGCAACATACTCTTTCAAGCATCCTTCTCTGATGAGACGCTCTATGGCCCTTTTTAGTTGGAAACAGTCCTCTGTGGTATGCCCGTAATCATGATGAAACACGCAGAACTTGGATTTATCCCTGGCGGGATAGGAATGGGACCTCATTGGAGTGGGGTCTTGAACCATGTATTTATCTTTTATAACCGACACGAGGCTTTCCTTCGAGACGTTCAAAGGTGTGAACGTCTCGGGCTTCTTAAATCGGCCTTTCTCCTTTTTCTCTATGAGGCTTGAGGGGTTTTTTTGGAACTCATGTTGTTTATCTTTTGCCCCAGCCAAGTCTGGTGTGCTACCCTCAGCCAATGCGACCTTCCGAGCGACGTCAAACATCTCGCCTATGGTTTCTGGCCTTCTCAACTAGAGCTCAGTATAAAGTATTCTGGAGCGGAAACCTCCCTCAAAACAAGTGATGACCGTGTCTTGGCTAATCCCCTCTATCTCGTCATAGGTCATTTTGAATCGTTCTAAGAATGACAGCAGAGATTCATCATCTCGTTGTTTGATGTTCGCCAGGTCCCCCCTCGTTTTGGGGATCGTTCCTGCCGTGCTGAACTTATCCTGAAAGATTTTCTCCAAGGTGAGCCAGGAATCTATCGTACTTGACTTTAGGGAAGTGAACCATTTTAACGCCTTGTCTGATAGGGTGCTTGGGAATGCCTTGCACAATACTGCCTCATCGTTCGTAACTAGGCTCATAAGCATTTGGTAACGACATATGTGCTCGTAGGGCCGCGTTTGTCCGGAGTAAAGGACAAACTTCGGTAGTTGGAGAAACGGGCCAGGTGTTATGTCCTGAATCCATTTGGTGAACGGGCCTAGCCCGATCGATCTTGTCTTTTGGATTTTCGTCAAGCTTTTGACCTTCTTTGGGCTACGCTCAACGTACCGCTTTCTTTCGGCAAGCTTCGAAGTGGCCTTGGAAGTATGGTGGCTTTCCCCCACTTCACTGACTGTCGGGCGCTGCTTTCTGCTCGTCTGTACTCCGTGCTTCTCGGTCTTTTTGACGACTGTAGTCTGCTTGCTGACCATGGTGCGGGACTTTGGTGGCGGAGCATCCGAGCGGACTCTTCCTCCATTCGGGAGTATCAGAGGGGTTAGGCCCTCTTTGACGTACTCCGCATGGAGTTGTTTCCACTGCTCCGCGAGGTCTCACTCCCTTTGAAGCCTTTCGACCCTCCTTTGCTGCTCTTCCAATTCCTTTGCGTCCGTCGTCGGTGGCTCGCCTCTCGCTCAGCTGATCGTGGAGATCGGCTATTCTGTGGGGAGACCCATTGGGTCCCAGGCATTCTAAAACGGACCGTCGCTGGGGGTTAGCTGGTGCTGAGGAATGGGCTACACGGTGAGTCTCGTGGAGAGACGTTGGGAGCGTCGTGTAGGATGATTTTTGGGATTCCCTGATTGTCGGGACATTGTAACTCTTTGGGAAAATCAAAGTAAGAAATGAAATCTCATGTTCCTGGTAACGGAACCAAATTGATTCGTCAAAAATTGGTAAGAATATATTTGACGGTAAAAAAGTAAATATGACTCTAGAAATCTTCGAGAATCCCAAAGTATGGGTAACCTGCAAAACAGAGAAGTTCGGTGGGGACGTGGATCCCCGTGACCTCTCCAACGATCAAGTCAGTTTGGTATTGAATTGGTAATTGTTTAGGATATCTGGGATTGAATGCCTTACCTTTGTCCATTTCCCTCCTTTTATAGCTTTCTTAGTGGAAGGTGGTGGAAGAGAGGATGTGATCGTGTTTACCTCGCTCGTGGGCTTTTCTGAGGTTGCCGTTATGGGAAACGGTCTTTATTAGTGGGAGAGTGGGAATCCACGATTGGGATGAGTAGAGTTATGCGCTCCACTTTTTACGCTTGTGATTTGACTTTGAGTAAAACCGCAAAGTACGCGGTATTGTGCGGTTTTGTCCGCTATGTAGACGCTTCTACCCTTGGCGGGTGTCATTTTCCTTTCAATATATATATATATATATGTGTGTGTGTGTGTGTGTTTGACATATATTATACATAACACAACATAACTAATTGCATAAAACATAGAGAGAGAATAGAAAGGTAATATAGGAAGTCTTCCATCTTCTCTGTTCAAATCCTAGCTATCTAGGGTTTCAAAATTTGTGCTTCATTTCCCAAAAAGATTTAATCTTTTTCATATATAACATGATTAGAATTCCAAGAACGATTACAACATTTTCAGACAACTACTAGGCCATAAGCTCAAGGACAAAGAAAACCCTTTTCATAATGGCATAGTCTCAAGCACTTCACATGCAATATCAAGCAATAGCCAAAAATGAATTACTTTTTGAGTTTGAAATTGAACTACTTGAGGTTAATTTCTCCAGCTACTTGAAGTTTGGGTTTGAGAGGGAAAGGGTTTTTGTATTTTTTTTCCTTTTGGTAAAGGGAGATTTTTTTAGTAGTTCTCTTTCTCTCCAATTCCTAGTGTATATATTATATTCTATATATTATACTTATATATAATTAGAATGTTTTTGAACTTGAATTGGAGAGTTTTTTAACTAGAATTGGAAAGTTTTTGAAGTGGAATTGAAATGTTTTTTTAACTTAGAAAGTTAATTAGAAAGGGTTTTAATTGAAAATTTGTACATAATATATATATATATATATATACACGCAACTCTGTTGTTAACTCTTCTTACTTTGTTGGCTGCGTCTGAATGTGAACTTCTACTAAACTAACCCTATATAAGATAATCCTTTGTTATTTCTTTCGGTTGATAAATTCTTTCTTTTTCGTTTTCTCTTTCGGTTTGTACATAATATATAGGGTAAACTATCTTAGTTACACTTCTTAGATATCAGAATCCAGCTTTTGCACCTAAAAAATGTTATGCACTTATAGCGCCATTGAGGTTTCAAAACGTCCCACTACATGCACTTAAGTCAAATCGTTAGGTCTTTAATTTTATCGTTAATTAATATTTTTTCACTGTTCTAATCAGGGACATTTTTGTCCAACATTCCAAAATAAAATGCAAATTTTTTCATTTTTCTTAATTTTTTTCTCTTCTTCTTCCTCTTTTCTCTCTCTTCCTTCTTTATCTGGATAAATTAATTTTTTTTCCTCTCTATTTTATCTTCTTCCTTTCTCTCTCTTTCTTCTTCCTCTTTTCTTTCTCTCATTTCAATTGATTTCAAACTTCAATTTCTTTCTGAACTCAATTTGTTAAATTTAATTTCAATTATTTTTTATCAAATGACAGCCTTTAATTTCATTTTTTTTACTCTCGGGAGTGAACCCGAGAGCAAATCAATGTAATTTTTTCAAGAAGACCCATGAACAATTCTATCAAAATCAAGAAGACCCATGAACAATTCCTTCAAAATCAAGAAGATCCATGACACAATTTCATCAAAATCAAGAAAACCCATTAGAATTCTCAATTCTCTACGACGTCGAGGACCCCCTTTCAGTGTGAAAGTCTTTTTGTTATTTGACACTAACTTCAGAAAGAGGAAGAAAGAAAGAGAGAGAAAAGAAGAAGAGTGAGAGAAAAAGAAAGAAGAATGAAGAGAGAGAAAAGAGGAATAATGAAAGAGGAGGAAATAAAGAGAGAGAAAAAGAAGAAGAAGGAGAGAGAAAGAAAGAAGAATGAAGAGAGAGAAAAGAGGAAGAAGGAAAAGAGAGAAAGGAGGAAGAAAGAGAGATAAAGGAGGAAGAGAGAGAAAAGAAGAAGAAAAATAAATGAGAGAAAAATTTAAGTTACAGAAGAAGTAGAGAGAGAAAAAAGGAAGAAGAAAGAGAGAAAAAAATGAAGGAAAATGAAAAAAAAATTTGCATATTTTATTTTGGGAAAGAGAATCTGGTAGTTACCAGATTCTGTGGATAAATCCAGAATTCTTCTGATTTAGGAAAATTTGGAGAGAATTTGACTGAGCTTTTCGAGGTTTGACTGTTGGTCAAACGATATCCTTTGAGGAATTTTCAAGAAGTAGTTTGCCTAGGTGGTAGTTTGACTTTGGGCGACGTGGGTTGCCTGGGCGCATCCGCTCACTTCGCTGTTTGGCCTGGCAGGGTAGCGAGTTTGCCTATCTTGGAGGGACACGTGGCGAAGTCGCGGGCTAACAAAAATATCTCTGACTGGAACATGTCAAACAGTGAAAAAATGTTGACTAACGGCAAAATTGAAGAGATAACAGTTTGACTTAATAGAAGAGCATGTAGTGGGACGTTTTGAAATTTAAGATAGTTTACCCTTTATATTTATATATATATATTCTATATTATATATTGTATTATATATAAGAAGTGGAATCTAAAAATATTGTAAGTGAAATTGAAAAATTTGTTAACATGTAAAGTTAATTAGAAAGGTTTTTAATTGAAAATGTGTACATAGTATATATATATATATATATATATATATATATTGATTCGTCAAAAAATGGTCTGATGCCACGTGTCGAGGAACCGTGTCATTTAATGATCTCTCTCTGCTAAGTACCCGTATCTTGGTTGTCTATGTGTCGTTTATCTTGCAATGCTAGGCCTGCAAAACAGCAAATTTTATCCGGAGGGTGGAGGGTCTCCGATAAACCCTCTGATGCTTAAGTCAGTGATTTGACTGTAAGATAGGTAATTAGAGAGAGATGAGTAGAGTAATCTGGCCTTACCCTCGTTACCTGTACGGGGGTGGTATTTATAGGGGTTTAGCCACCCTTGTCAAGTAGCTTGGGTGATTTGTTAGTGAAATCTGATGCTTACCTGATTGTGTGGGAAATATATGAGATCCCCCTTTTTAGTAGGTTGTTAGGGGAATCTTTGACTGTAATTGAGTCAAACGTTGACCATCAGAAATGCGGTTGATCAGTGAGTTTGATCAAAGTGAATGAAGTGTAGTGACTTCGGCACGAGGCGAGGCGGAGTGGCCTCGACATCCTTGGTAGAGTCGGATGTGTCAGTGAAGTGGGGCATGTCAAGCCATGCCAAGTGGCGGACACGTATGCTCGGTGGGTCCCGTGTGCTTAGTGTCGTTTGCCTTGTCAGCGTGAGGGTATTTTCATACCTCTCAATATATATATATATTATATATTATATTTATGTTTGTTTTAAATATATCTTATATTACTTTTATTATAGTATTATATTATATTTTATAATAATATATAATCTAAAAAACTAAAATAATTATAAATTTGTTATTAACAATTAATTATCTATAATATACATTATAATATTATAATATTTTATATGGTATATATTATAATGATATATATAAATTAATATAATTGTGAATTTGAAGTAGAAAATAATTATATTATATATATATATATATATATATATATATTAATAGATTAATTTGAATTTAAAATTAAATAATTAATTATATTTTTTATTCTAATTAAATAAATATTGATTTTTTATAATAATAATAATATAAATATAGTGTATATATATATATAAACATAATGAATTACTTGTTGTTTTTTTAAAATAATTTTCTGGTTGTTTAATAATAATAAATATTTTATATTATACATATAATATTATATTATATATATATATATGAACAAATTTTCTTTTTTTCGTGTGTATTTTTTGAAAATTGAAAATTACAAGAAAATGAATTACACATAATATAATTACAATAATTTTGTTTTGGGTTCTATTTCTATCGATTCGCATATTCGATCCGTCATGGGTTCGAGGGCCTTTTTGGGGTTGATCTCTATGCAATAGATTCTGATTTATCTGAGGGGCATTTTGGGGTGGCTCAAGGGGCTTTTTAGGCTTGATCTCTATCCAATAAATTCTGATTTATCTGAGGGGCGTTTTCGAGTGATCTCGGACTAGATCCAACTTCAAGGGTCATTAGCTTGATCTTAATTCGTTGAACACATACGAATTTCTTCCGAGGGAGGGCTTTTGGACTTTTCTTCAGAGACCTTTGATCTTCTCGGAATGAATTTTGACAGAGTTTCTGTATACTTCTGTCAGCTTCTACATCTCAGCTCTCGTTCCTCTTTCGAAATTGAATTTGGCCCTCTATTTATAGTTGGAGAGGATCACAATCAATGGTTATTATAATGACAAGTGTAACTAATTTGAGAGATAAATCTCTCAATATTTTAGTATATAAATATTTAAATATTTAAATATTTAAATAATATTTAATTATATATTTTAAATATATAATTAAATTTAAGTATGTACCATATCTTATATTAGTATATAATATTATATATATTTTTGAAAAAATTTTATAATTTTTTTAAGTTAAAAAAGAAACTTTACATAATATAGATATATATTATATATTATAATATTATATCCTATATAATATTATATTAATAATATATATATAATATATATATATATATAATATAAGAATAAAATATCACAAGTAAATTTAGTAAATAATAATAATAATAATAATTCAAATAATTAAGAATTTTTTATAATTTATATACATATATATTTTGTTAATGATAGTTAAGTGTAGTTTAATGTTTAATTATTATTCTTAAACAATTTTCTTAATTTTTTATTTTTAATCAAATTTTAATTATTCATAATCTTATCATATTCCACTAATACTAATTGCAACAGGGCGTCACTAAATGCAACAGTTCAGAAGGCCGTCCGATATGTTTGTCCCTATTAGCAATGGATTAGAAGGATGTCCCAAATATTTGTCGATGATTGCGACGATTAAGAAGAAGGCCTCAATTTTTTGTCGTAAATTGCAATGACTCAGAAGATCGTTGCAAATGTGCATCGATAATTGTGATGACTCAGAAGTCCGTCGCAAATAGAGACGATTTATAAGGCGGTCGCACATGCTCATCTCTAATCGCGACAACTTAGAAGGTCGTTGCAAAATACGTTGCAAATGACAGACAATTCAAAAATTTGTCGCAAATATTTGTCGCTAATTGCAACGACTTAGATGGCCGTCACTAATGTGCGTTGCTAATTGCGTCCCCTCATAAGGCCGTCACAAATATCCATCACAGATTGCGACGACTTAGAAGACCATTACAAATTTAGTTGCAAATGGCTACAACTCAAAAGGGAGTCGCAAATATTTGTCACTAATTGCGACAACTCAGAAATGCTTCGCAACTATTGGTCGCTAATTGCAACGACTTAGATGACTGTCACAAATGTGTGTCACTAATTGCGACACCTCATAAGTGATACGCGAAAATCGTATCACATTTTTAGCATGTTTTTATGTATGTTTTAATGTGAAATAGAGAGTAAATTGACATTAATTGTTTACTATTTACTTGATTTCACGGTTTTTATGATTTTGGAAGTGTCAGTTGAAAAGTAGACGAAAACAGCAAATTCTGGGGCAAAAACGCAATTTTTGGAAATATTGACCCGATCAAAGGTCCGGGACGGGCGTCCCGACCCGGTCAAACCGCCAGGACGGGCGTCCTGAACCGGGACGGGCGTCCCGAACCTGGTCAGTGAATCAGGACGGGCGTCCCGAGCCGCCAGAAGCTGTCCCACATCGAATTTTTCAGAATTTTTCACTCCGGGAAGCTGCTATAAATACCCCAGGCCTCCAGCAGTTGAATTCATCCCTCTCCACTCGATCTGAGTCATTAAGTGGTTTCCAGTGTACAGTTTTCCAGTACACAACTCACTCAGAGACTCGAATCTCAGTTTTCTTTCTTATTAGTGTTTTGTTTTAGTTTCTGAGAAATAGTCTCAGATCTTAGGTTTCTATAGATAGGTTCGTTTCCGGTATTCATAGAATACCCGGGGTTTCGTTAGGAGACCCTAAGAGAGCTCTAGGCGTTCGAAGAGTCACTCCACAGGGCTAGGCTTAAGCCCAGGACGTAAGGTAAAGTCTAGCTACTAGGCTGAGGAAGCGTCCTCCGAAGGTTCTGGCGAGCAGAGTCAGGGCGGGCAATACGACGTATACAGCAGTACGCTCTGTAGGCGAGACTAAGTAAAGGGTGATTTCTTTATGGCATCAGTCCCCATACCCCTCTCTTATATGTTTTATTGCTTTGTCCTAAACATCAATTATGAATATCAGATTACGGTTTTTATGAATAGTTGTTTTGTATGTTGAAGTTATTATGTTTTTCCGGAAATAGCCACCTGCTAAATATTCACTATGTCTGCATGTTTAATGTGCTCTTTTAAACTAACGTTAGGGTTATAGACAATTCCTAACCACGGTCTAATCATAACCTGTTTAGTTTAACAGGCATCAATTAGTATTGGTGTCTGCCATGCTAGATAAAATAACATGCTCAACACCCTGCTTGTTAAAGTAGTCTAGGTAGGAGTCGAGCTGAGTCCGATTATGCCGGCGGCTAGGGCAAGCGGTATGATCCCCGAAGTGACATAGGGCTTTCATGGATGCCTTCGTCCCGAACTGTGAGTAGGGCCGTCATTAAGGTAGGGCGGTTTATTAGAAACCTCGGATGTGGTACGCCTTTAGACACAGAACATAGTTGCAATCCAGGCTAAGATGCATCTAAAATACTCGAAGACAGGTCAATCAACATATAGGAACAGTATAGCATAGAATCAGAACTCATCTTTAAAACACTTTTAGGATTAATTAGACTTGAACCTAGTGGAGAATGGATCACCCTCTCATCAAAGATATTGATGAAGATTGCATAACTGGATCATAAGATAAGAGTTAGGATAAGAGGCTAGTTACTACTAAGCCGTTGCCACTTCCCTGGGAGTACGATAATTAAATTAATAAAATCGTAGATACTTTCCAATAGACTAGCTGCACGATAGGTACTCTGCCTTAGGTTCTGGCTGATTAAGTGACACCATAGAGACTAAATGTGACAATTAGTCAATCACAGTCCTTAATTATTCATAATCAACATAGGGTAAAATAACACCTATTTAGTACGTCAACCGGAATCGCATCAATAAGGCCATCACAAATGTCCATTGTTGATTACGACGACTTAGAAGACCGTTGCAAATTTAGCTAGAAATGACTATAACTTCAAAGGTCGTCGCAAATATTTCTCACTAATTGTGATGACTCAAAAATATATCGCAACTTTTTGTTGCTAATTGCAATGACTCAGATGTCCATCACAAATGTGCGTCACTACTTGCGACTACTCAAAAGTTAGTCGCAACTCTTTGTCGCTAATTGCGATGACTCAGAAATACATCACAACTTTTTGTCGCTAATTGCAACAACTCATATGACCGTCACAAATGCGCGTCATTACTTGCAACTACTCAAAAGTTAGTCGCAACTCTTTGTCGCTAATTGCAACAACTCAGATGACCGTCACAAATGCGCATCATTACTTGCAACTGCTCAAAAGTTAGTAGCAACTCTTTGTCGCTAACTGCGACGACTCAGACGGTCATCGCAAAATTCATCACAAATGGAGATGATTTAGAAGGTAGTCGCTAATGTACATTGTCAATTGTGACAACTTAGAAGATTGTTGCAAATTCCATTGCAAATGGTGATAGCTCAAAAGTTCGATGTAAATATTTGTCGCTAATTGCGACGACTCGAAAGATCGTCGTAAATATTTTTCGTTATTTGCGATGACTTCGAAGGTCATCGCAAATGTGTGTCGCTAATTACAATGACTTAGAGATCCATCGCACAATTCTTCGCAAATGGAGACAATTTAGAATGTGGTCTTGCAAATGTACATTGCTAATTGCGACGACTTAAAAGATCGTTGCAAATGGTGGCAGCTTAAACGTTTATCGCAAATATTTGTCGCTAATTGCGATGACTCAGAAGGCTGTCGCAAATATTTGTCGATAATTGCGACGACTTAGAAGGTCATCGCAAATGGGTGTCGCTAATTACAATGACTCAGAGATCTGTGGCAAAATTCATCGCAAATGGCAATGATTTAGAAGGCAGTTTTCAATTATGTCGCAATACGTGACGACTTAGTAGATGGTCGCAAATTCTGTTCCAATTTGTGATGCCTTAGTAGGTGTTCGCAAATTCTGTTGCAATTTGTGACGACATAGTATATGGTCGCAAATTCTGTTGCTATTAGCAACGACTATGAGATCATCGAAAATATCTGTCGCTAAAACTGATTTTTCTAGTAGTGTGATTGCTATTGATAAAGCATTATATTCCTCAAAGTCTCAAAGAAATTTATTGAGTTTTAAAGATATCCGACGTAATGGATATCATGTTGAGATTATGGAGGATAATGGTCATGAATATTTGTGTATCACTAAAGTGACCTCCGATAATAAGTTTTTGTTGGAAAAACTACTATCTCTATCCTGTTGTCTATATTATGCTAAAATAAATGCTATTGAGGCACATCATTTAGTAAACAAAAAGTTTACTAATCCCGTTACTTTTAAAGTTTGGCATGATCGTTTAGGTCATTCAAAATCAATTATTATGCAAAACATTATTGAGACGACACATGGTCATCCTTTGAAAAATCAAAAAATTTTGACTTCTGATAAACTTTCATGTACTGCATGTTTCAAATAGAAATTAAGTATAAGACCATCACCATTGAAAGTAGGAGATGAAAGAACTATATTTCTAGAACAAATTCATGGACATATATGTAACCAATTAGTCGATCGTGTGGGCAATTTCGATATTTCATGGTTTTGATTGATGCATCAACCCGATGGTCGCATGTTTGTTTATTATCAACTCGCAATCTGGCGTTTGCGAGATTACTTGCCCAAATAATTTGCTTGAGAGTGCAATTTCCTAATCATCTTATTAAGCGAATCCATCTAGACAATGCTGGTGAATTTTCATCGCATGCATTTGATTCTTATTGCATGTCGATTGGAATAATTGTTGAACATCATGTAGCTCATATTCACACAGAGAATTGTCTATGTTAATGATTTATCAAAAGGCTGCAATTAATTGCTAGACCATTATTGATGAAAACAAATCTCCCTATAACAGCTTGGGGACATGCAATTTTGCATGCTGCATCACTTGTGCGTTTAAGGTCATCGAGTTATCATAAATTTTCTCCCATATAGTTGGCTTTTGGTTCAGAGCTAAATATTTTTATTTGAGAATTTTCGAGTGTGCTTTATATGTTCCAATTGTACCACCCCAACAGACAAAGATGGGATTGCAACGAAGATTGGGGATATATGTTGGGTATGACTCCCCGTCCATTATAAGGTATCTTGAACCTTTAGTAGGGGATGTGTTTACAACAAGATTTGTTGATTGCCATTTTGATACAAATTCGTTTCCAAAATTAGGGGGGAGAGAATAAATGGCATATGACTAAACTTGTGTGGAAAACATCTTTGAATCATTTAGGTCTACACACAAATATGAGTGAACTTGAAGTTCAAAAGATAATACATTTGCAATAAATTGCAAATCAACTATCAGATTCTTTTGCCAACTCCAGTTGAGTCACTAAATCATATATTCAGGCTATAGATACGGATAGAAGTCCCGTAATTACAGAAAATAAATCCTATAATTTTTGAATAAAAAACATGCTAGAAGCGTGGCCGACTCTTTGGTTCCAAAAACAAAGAGATTAAATGATCCAGAAGTTCATATTGATAAAACATAAAAAGAAAACAAAGAGACAACTGATGAAAAGATTCTAACTACAAATAATGAAGAGAATTTTGAAATCTCTATTAATTATGCTATTTTGAATAAAAGTTGGGATCGAAGGAACGTTGTTATTGATAATGCTTTTGCATACAATGTAACCCTAGATATTTTCAGGGATAATGAGGATTTAGATCCTTCACCAGTTCAAAAATATCGGCATAGAATTAATTGGCCTCAATGGAAAGATGCAATTCAATCGTAGTTAAATTCACTTGCGAAGCGAGAAGTTTTTGGACCTGTAGTCCAAAAGCCAAAGGGTGTAAAACCTGTTAGCTATAAATGGGTGTTTGTGTGGAAACAAAATGAAAGTAATGACGTCGTAACATATAAAGCACGACTCGTCGCACAAGACTTTTCGCAAAAGCCAGGAATTTATTATGATCAAATTTATTTACCTGTTATTAATGCTATTACACTCCGATATCTTATAAGTTTGGCAGTTCATGAAAAGGTAGACATGCGTATAATGGATGTGGTTACAACTTACATTATGGAAGACTTGAAAATGAGATTTATATGAAAATCCCTGAAGGATTCAAATTACCAAAGGCTTCTAAAGGTCCTCGTGAAAATTATATTATAAAATTACAGAAGTGATTATATGGGCTTAAGCCATGTGGACGCATGTGGTACAATTGCCTTGGTGAATTTTTATTCAATTCAAGATATAAGAATGATCAAATATATCCATTAAGAAAACATATTTTGGTTTTGTCATTCTTGCAATATATGTGGACGATATTAATCTCATCGAAACTCTAGAAGAGCTCCGAGAAGCTATAGATTGTTTGAAATGAGAATTTGAAGTTAAAGATTTTGGAAAAACAAAGTTTTGTCTTGGGCTTCAAATTGAACATATGAAAGATGGAATTTTTGTCCATCAGTCAACATATACAGCTAAAGTGTTGAAAAGATTTTTCATGGATAAAACATATCAATTGAGTATTCCAATAGTCCTGAGGTCAATGAATATAAATAAAGATATGTTTAGACCTCGAGAAAATGATGAAGAACTACTTGGTCATGAAGTACCATATTTGAGTGCTATTGGTGCATTAATGTATCTTGCAAATAACATTCCACCTGATATAGTATTTTGCTATAAATTTGTTAGCAAGATTTAGTTCTTCGCCAACACGACGACATTAGAATGGTATTAAACATGTCCTTAGTACTCACAGAGTTCAACTTTTACTCGAAGGGAGGGGACCTCGTCCAAAACTTTTAAGATGAAGCTAACTGCTCCAGTGGGAATTCGAACCCTCAATCTCAAACCCTCGATCATTTGTCTTGGAGAAAATATTTAGGAGTTCGCTTACTAATCCCCACAAGCTACCGGGTTATTTTTTCATCTTTTTACTTTTATTGTTTTTATATAATTTTACAATAATATATCACAATATATATAAATTTTTATTTGATGAATATTTTAAAAAATTTAATATGAAATGAAATCATTATAAAATTTAGTGGTTAAAGGTAATTTTTTATTATTATATTTAAAAAATTTTACTGGTGTATTCTTCAAGAATTTTTTTTTTACTTTTTAAATCAACTGTTTTAAAAACTTAATAAAAATTTTAAAAAATTTTAATTTTAAACTTATATTTATATTTTAAAATTAAGTGATTTAATTAATTATATTACATTTATATATAAAAAAATTATTTAAATAAATTAAAAATTTATTAATTTTTATTTTATATTTAATGAATTAAAAAGAAAAAAAATCAATGTAACATGACGACAAGCCATTAACATTTAAAACAGAAAATAAAATTATTCTCATTTTAAGATTTTCCTACAAAAAGTTTATGGAAAAATTCCTCTTCAATTTTCTTACTTTATTATTTATTTATTTATTTATTTTGACATTTTAACTCTTTCATTTAATTTACTTGTTTTTTTAAAAAATTTAATTAAAGACTTATGTAATTTTATTTTAAGACTTATATTTATATTTTTCAAGTAAATAATTTCATATTTTTATTATTTAATAAATTTATATTATATATTTAATAAAAAATCATTTATTCAAATAGATTAAAAATTTATCAAGGTTATTTATATATATAAGAATATATATAATATATATATATATATATATATATATAATATATATATATATATATATATTTTTTTTTTTTTTTTTTTTAAAACATATAAAACTATATGTGTGCATAATATTTTTTAGTTTGATGAATAAAAATAAATTTAATATGACATAAGAAGTCATTAATATTTAAAAAATAATAATAATAAAATTCAACCCGTGATTCTTTTACAAAAATTCTGTGTAAGATTCGCATTAAATTCTTCTTACTTTATTTTTATTTTTATATTTAACTCTTTCAATTAATCTACGTTTTTATTAATTTAGTAAAAGAATTATATTTATTTCTTCAAATAAATAATTTCATATTTTTATTAATTTAAAAAATTTATATTATATATTTACATAAATATTTTTTATTTATTAATTTAATAATTGAAAAAATATATTAGTACACAATAATTTTTTTTAAGAATTAAAAAAAATTAATCAATCTAACATAAAATAACAAGTCATAAATAATTATTAAAAAAAACCAACAAATCCACGAAACATTTCTCGTATTTCATATTTACTCTTTCATTCATCTTCCTCACACTGTCTCCCTCATTCATCTTCCCCACACTCTCTTCATCTTATAAAATTTATGATTCTCATATCTTCTTTCTTTTGTCTATTGAATCTCATGATGGAATGAAATATCTTTTTTCCCCTCTTTAGTTTTGGTAGTAGTAGACTAAAACATTTTGGTACAAAACTTTTATTTATCTCATTCTACTAGTAAGTAATTTATATATATTTTTTAATTTATTGTATATATGTAATTTTATTGATTTAATTTAGGGTAAACAATTTTGGTAACACCTAAACTATTCCAAAATCTAACTTTAACACCTAAAATGTTTTTGTCGCATTGGTGACACTCAAACTTTCAAATCGTCTCATGAAGTGCCATTCCGTCCATTCTGACCGTTAGATCAACTTTTTGCAATTAACTCTCATTTTTCACTGTTTTCACCCGAAGCATTTTTGTCTGAGAAATGCTGCGCGGGAATTATTTTTTTAAATTTTGACATTTTGACCTTTCAATTCTTTGGGCAAAATGATGTCGTTTAGGGTAAGAGAATTTTTGTCATTTAATCAAAAAAATTCTTTTATTTTTTAAGGGTAATTTTGAAATTCTTAATGAAATTAAACTCTAACCGTGGTGTGAACAAATTTTCTTTCTCGTATACTTCCTAAAAATTGAAAATTACAAGAAAATGAGTTACACGTAATATAATTACAATAATTTCTTTTGGGCTCTATTTCTATCGATCCACTGATTTGATCTGTCGTGGGCTCAAGGGCCTTTTTAGGCTTGTTCTCGATCTAATAGATTCTGATTAATCCGAGGGGCATTTTGGCTGATCTCGGACTAGATCCAACTTCGAGGGCCTTTGGCTTGATCTCGATTCGTTGAACAAATAAGGTCTGAGGGATTGAGTTTTTCTTCAGAGGCCATTGCTCTTCTCGAAATGGATTTTGACAGAGTTTCTGTATATTTCTACTCAGCCTCCGTTCTTAGAGCTTTTTTTTTCAGCTTCCTTTCACCGCTTCTTTTTTCAGCTTCCTTTTTCTGCTTCCTTTATCTGCTTCTCTCAAGGAATTTGGTCCTCTATTTATAGTTGAGAGGATGAGAATCACTTGGTGATATACATAAATCATATCAATTTTTAGCATGTTTTTAGGCGCAAATTAGGGCAAAATTGGAGACAAATCATTCTTAATTGATTGATATTAATACAATTTTACAGTTTTTGTGATTTTGGAAGTTTCAGGTGAAATGTGCAAGAAAATAGTAAATTTCAAGGCAAAAACGTGATTTTTGGAAGTTCGTAGATCAGGACGGGCGTCCCGAGCCCCCTGCCAGAATCCCACATCAATTTCTACATAAAAATCACTCAACTTACCTAGTATAAATACCCAAGGCCTTCCTCAGTTGAAATCATCCATCTCCACTTGATCCGAGTCATTTACTGACTTCAAGTATACATTTTCCTACTGTATACAAGTCATTTAGTGATCTCAGGTGTTTTCATTCAAGTAGTTTAGTATACGAGAGTTTCTCATATTCTTTGCTTTTTGAGAGTCTGTCTCAGAATCTTAGAATAAGACTAGATAGGGTTCGTTTTTGGTATTCATAGAATACCCGAGATTTCATTAGGAGATCCTAAGAGGGCATTAGGTGAGCGAAGAGTTAGTCAACATGGCTTTGCTTAGGCCCGAGACTTAAGGTAAAGCAATAGCTGCTAGGCTGAGGAAGCGTTCTCTGAAGGTTCTATCGAGTAGAGTCGGGTCAAGTAGTTCAAGATATACAAGTAGTTGCTCCATTAGCGGACCTAATAAAGGGTGAATACTTTATGGTGGTGGTCCCCTTGTCCCTCTCTTTATATTCTGTACTGTGTTTGTCCAAAGACCTATTTGAATATTAAACTATGATGTTATGAATATGTGTTTAACATGTTGAAGATATTTACATTTTTTCGGAAAGATCACCAGCTTAATTATCATTATGACTGTATGTCTACTTGTTCTTTTATATTAGATGAACGGTTATAGACAATTCCTAACCATGGTCTAATCATAACCTGTCTAGTTTAACAGGCCTTAATTTAGGGCTTTGTGTGAGGAAACATTAAGGTCTGCCATATTAGATAAAATAATCTATAGATCACCATGTTTGTTAGAGTAGTCTAATGAGGCTGAGTTTGTGTGTTTATGCCGGCGTTAGGGCAAGCGGCATGATCTCCTGAGTGACACAGGACTTTCATGGATGCCTTTAGCTCGAAAAGTGAGTAGGGCCGTCAATGACGATGGGGCGGTTTATCAGATAACTCAGATGTGGTACACAAGTATAATCAGTATATAATTGCAATCTAGACCAAGATATATCTAAAATACTCGAAGATAGGTCAGTCCACGTGTATAAACAATATAACATACATCAGAACACTGTCTGTAAAATACTCTTGCATACTTAATGAACTTGAATCTTGTGTAGAAAGGATCACCCTGTCATCGAAGAATTGATGAATGATTGCATAACTAAGTAATAAAATGAGAGTTAGGGTAAAAGGATAGTTGCTACTAAGCCGTTACCACTTTCCTGGGAGTACGATAAATTCTTAAATTAAAATCGTAGGTACTTTCCAACAGACTAGCTACACGATAGGTACTCTGCCTTAGGTTCTGATTGATTAAGTGACAACATAGATGCTAAATGTGACTATTAGTAAATCTCAGTCCTTAATTACTCATAATCGATATAGGGTAAATAAAACCTATTTTTAGCATATCAATCGGAAACTCATCAGATTTTTTGCGCCGTTGCCGGGGAAATATCATAATAAATTTAGGATTCCTAATCAAAATTCTAGAGGCTTATGATAGATAGCGGTAGTAATCTATACCTTAGACATAACACTCACTTTATTCCAGTTAGACAATCGGTTTCTTAAAATATAGGGTTATCATAACTAATTAATTTTAGAAATTATCTAAAATTAAGACATTTAGGATAATCAAATTTTAGAAAATTATTCTAAAAACTTATTAAGGAAATTTACATTGTTTTTGGAAAAAAAATTTTAAAAATTTTAAAATTAAAAAATTTTAAATTAAATATTTTCTCTTATTTCCTTCTATAAATTTTATTTTCTGAAAAATATTATTTTCCAGAAAATAAAAGAAATAATTTTTTCCTGTTTACAATTTTTTTGTTTGTTTATCATTTTGATTATCTATTTAATTTCCAAAAAATGGAAATGAGGAAAGAATATTGTTTCTTCTGAGTTGTCAAATTTTGGCTTAGGTTGTAATTTGGAAAGAATGCCATGTTAGAATTTTCTTAGGTCATGCTAGCTTTATTCGACAAGCTATGAAATAAATTTTTCTTTAGCCAGACCTTTGAATTTCTATTAAGAAAGGATGTTCCTTTTGTTTTTAAATGCATGACATCTTTTAAAAAAAACCAAAAGGAACTACTGCACCTATTATGACATCACCTGATTGGAATTTGCTTTTTGAATTTATATATGATGTGTGTAATGATGCAGTAAGAATTGTTTTAGGAAAAAGGCATGATTAGAGATTTCATGTTATATGCTATGCAAGTAAGACCTTTACTGATGCCCAGTAGAACCATACCACTACTGAAAAGGGATTACTAGTCGTTGTATATGATGATAGATTCATATCATATCTAGTTTCATCTAAAACAATAGCATACACTAATCACTCTGCTCTGAAATATATGTTCAATAAAACTGAAGCTAAACCATGATTGATTAAGTTGAGTTTTATTGTTACCAGAATATGATATAGAAATAAGGGAAAAGAAAAGGGGATGAATATCTAGAAAGCAAACCATTGGTCTAGATTAGAAAACCCTGAGTTAGAAGCTATTGATGAGACAACTTATCTGATAAATTATTCTTTGGATGAGAACTTGTTTTCATTGCTTGCCATGTATAATAATTCTCCTCCTTGGTTTATCGATACTGATACGCGAAAATCGTATCACATTTTTAGCATGTTTTTATATATGTTTTAATGTGAAATTGAGAGTAAATTGACATTAATTGTTTACTATTTACTTGATTTCACGGTTTTTATGATTTTGGAAGTGTCAGGTGAAAAGTAGACGAAAACAGCAAATTCTGGGGCAAAAACGCAATTTTTGGAAATGTTGACCCGGTCAAAGGTCCGGGACGGGCGTCCCGACCCGGTCAAACCGCCAGGACGAGCGTCCTGAACCGGGACGGGCGTCCCAAACCTGGTCAACGAATTAGGACGGGCGTCCCGAACCGGGACGGGCGTCCCGAGCCGCCAGAAGCTGTCCCACATCGAAGTTTTCAGAATTTTTCACTCCGGGAAGCTGCTATAAATACCCCAGGCCTCCAGCATTTGAATTCATCCCTCTCCACTCGATCTGAGTCATTAAGTGGTTTCCAGTGTACAGTTTTCCAGTACACAACTCACTCAGAGACTCGGATCTCAGTTTTCTTTCTTATTAGTGTTTGTTTTAGTTTCTGAGAAATAGTCTCAGATCTTAGGTTTCTATAGATAGGTTCGTTTCTGGTATTCATAGAATACCCGGGGTTTCGTTAGGAGACCCTAAGAGAGCTCTAGGCGTTCGAAGAGTCAGTCCACAGGGCTAGGCTTAAGCCCAGGATGTAAGGTAAAGTCTAGCTACTAGGCTGAGGAAGCGTCCTCCGAAGGTTCTGGGAGCAGAGTCAGGGCGGGCAATACGACGTATACAGCAGTACGCTCTGTAGGCGAGACTAAGTAAAGGGTGATTTCTTTATGGCATCAGTCCCCATACCCCTCTCTTATATGTTTTATTGCTTTGTCCTAAACATCAATTATGAATATCAGATTATGATTTTATGAATAGTTTTGTATGTTGAAGTTATTATGTTTTTCCGGAAATAGCCACCTGCTAAATATTCATTATGTCTGCATGTCTAATGTAAGTCTCTTTTAAACTAAAAACTAGGGTTATAGACAATTCCTAACCACGGTCTATTCATAACCTGTTTAGTTTAACAGGCATCAATTAGTATTGGTGTCTACCATACTAGATAAAATAACCAACGGAACACCTTGTTTGTTAGAGTAGTCTAGGTAGGCTGAGTAGAGAGTTATGCCGGCGGTTTTGCGACGAGCAGCATGACCCCGAAGTGACATAGGGTACCGTTCATTGCTAACTTTAGTTCGGGCCGTGAGTAGGGCCGTTTACCTTAACGATGGGGCGGTAGTGTAGAGACCTCAGATGTGGTACACCTTTAGACACAGAACATAGTTGCATTCCAGGCTAAGATGCATCTAAAATACTCGAAGACAGGTCAATCAACATATAGGAACAGTATAGCATAGAATCAGAACTCATCTTTAAAACACTTTTAGGATTAATTAGACTTGAACCTAGTGGAGAATGGATCACCCTCTCATCAAAGATATTGATGAAGATTGCATAACTGGATCATAAGATAAGAGTTAGGATACGAGGCTAGTTACTACTAAGCCGTTGCCACTTCCCTGGGAGTACGATAATTAAATTAATAAAATCGTAGATACTTTCCAATAGACTAGCTGCACGATAGGTACTCTGCCTTAGGTTCTGGCTGATTAAGTGACACCATAGAGACTAAATGTGCCAATTAGTCAATCACAGTCCTTAATTATTCATAATCAACATAGGGTAAAATAACACCTATTTAGTACGTCAACCGGAATCGCATCAGATTTTTGGCGCCGTTGCCGGGGAAATATCATAATGAATTTAGGATTCCTGATCAAAATTCTAGATACTTATGATAGGTAGCGGTAGTAACCTAGACCTTAGACCTAACACTTGTTTTATGCTAGTTAGAAAATCAGTTTCCGAAATATAGGATTATCATAACTAATTAATTTTAGATGTTATCTAGAATTAAGACACTTAGGATAATCAAATTTTAGAAAATTATTCTAAAACCGTATTGAGGAAATTTAATTGCTTTCGAAATATAAAAGAAAAAAAATGTTAAAAATTTAAAATAAAAAAGAATGTATTTTTCTTGCTCAATGGTAAGTTGTTTTTTTCCCTATCTCTTGTTCTTTCTTAGTTGTTTTCTTAGTTGTACATTTGTTGCTCTTTTTCGAAAAAATAAAAATGGAAATGAGGATAGAATATTTTTCTGAGTTGTCAATTTTTGGCTAAGGTTTTAATCTGGAAGAAATCTCATTGTGGAGTTTTCTTAGGTCATGCTTAGTCTATTAGACAGAATCCTGAAATAAAATTTTCTTTAATAGACAGACCTCTGAGTATTCTAATGAGAAAGGATGTTCCTTTGTTTGATGATAAATGCATGAGATTGTTTAAACCGAAAGGAATTAATGCACCCATTATGACATCACTTAATTAAAATCTGCTTTTTGAATGAATATGTGATGTAATGATGTAGTACGAATTGTTTTAGGACAAAAACATTCATGCATGATAAATTCCGATCTTATCTAGTCTTGTCTAAAAACAATAGGTTACACCGATCACTCTATTTCGAATCTTTTTCCTTTCTTCCTTTGAACATAATTACATCATAGTAGTCGTGGAACACTTTTCGAAAATAGCCTGAACCACAGGCATTACCTACTAATGATGTTAAAGTCATGTGCAGATTCTAGTTGTTTTCCAGATTCAGAGTGCCAATGTTTTAGGAAGAAATGTTCAGCCTGTGTATCAAATCTGTGAAGTTTGCTAAGTACCACACTTTAGCAGGGATTGCTATGGGAATGACTGACCATTCCAAAAGAGGTAGGAGTAGGTTACTGCAGAATGCTGCTCCAATGGGAAACGCATACAATCCCAACTAGAGGAATTGTACGGGATTTAGCTGAGGAGTAATTCGGAAGCTGGAAACTTTCAGAAGACACCACCACAGCAAAACCCACACTCGCAGAATCAATAGATGAGATACTGGCAACAATTAAAGCCAAATAAGTGCAAGCAAGTGATCTACCAAGAGGTAACGAACGGTCGGCAGATATAGAGGAATTTGGCATTGTGTCGGGAGCATAGCAATGGAGGAGCTTGCATTCCCTGCATACCAATCAGCTGTGAGAAACTTCCTCGAGGAAGTCTCAAATACTTGGGCCCAGATCTACACAACTGGAGCCCCCTACCACCACAGCTTCGCCAAAACTTTAGGTATCTTTTCTTCCATTCGAGACTTGCATGCAATACCTTTACTAACATTGGCAGGTAGGCACACCAATCCAAAGAAGTCTCATTCCTAGACACGCTCCTTCTGGACACGTTGCTACGATTACGAGAAACTTTGTAGATGATTCAAGGAAACAGTCCTTGGGGCTTGAGTCATTCATCAAATGGATATGCCACTACCTAGAGCTCGACAATGAAGGATCGGAGCTGGCGTCATCCGTTCCAATATCTAGAGCTTGCAGAGTCAAGAACACCTCAACAATAGCACATGGCTAAGGTGAAGAGCCAATTGACAGATCAGAGAAGACCCTTCTGCTCGCGACATGAAGGGAGTTTTTCTAATCCTCATGATCCTTTACTTTTATTTTCTTCATTTTTGTGTCCTGTTTTGTTATTTCTTTGGTTGTTTTATTTTCTCTCTTACCCTTAGTTAGTCAAATAAGTGTGGGGTAAGAGTTCTTTGTTTTATTTTTGTTTCTTGTTTTCAAATAAGTGTGGGGTAATTAGCTATGCATGAACACTGAGGACAGTGCCAAACTTAAGTGTGGGGTAGCAGTGCACGGTGCACTGTAGCAGTTTGAAAACTTTTTCGCATGCTTTTGCTTGTTTTCCCCGTATTTTCACACCCTTCCAAAACTTTTCAAAATTTTTCCGTCCTTCAGACTTCTAAATGCAGTATGCTTGGTTAAACAAATTGCTTATGTCTATGATATGTAGGTAGTATGTTATGGTTAGTAGGAGATAATTGATAGCTATCTTGGACTAATTGATTAGGAATAGGGAATTCCTGATAACTGAGCACAACCTTGTCTGGATTAGAGACCTCAACCAATTGCCTATTCGAGACTTAACTATTTAAAATTAGACCAGTTGTGGATATATTGGCAGTTAGAATGACTAGATGAGACTCTGAGCTAAAAGTGAAAAGAACTTAAGGAAGTTAATTACAATAGGGTAGTTTGCCAGCGGCCTTCGCTACTCGAGCACCACTCCTTCGGGGAACTTAAAGCCTGATGCCCTAAGGTCGTGTAGATCTGGGAGTCATCGGAGTGGGACTCGCTACATGGGTAGTTGAAGTTGACGTGTTCTAAGCAAACTCGAAATACCCTGAATCTATAAAGAAAATAACTAAGTGCTAAAACATTAAAAATCTGATCACCAAAGCTCAGAACTCAGAAAGTTATCTGTTGTCAGTATGTCTAGCGATAGGTCGAAGTATTATCTGGTAGCAGTTAAGATAAGAGTTCATTGTGTTGACTATCTGGTCTAGACTAGTACACACACTACACATCAGAAAGACCCTGTGACTAAGAAAAAAGTCCAACCTAGTTGTTGATTTATTTTCTGCCTGATCATAACAAACTACTAGAGACATGTGAGACCTTGTCATAGCAACCTAACCAATCAGACCTGTGTTAAGAATTGTCTGAAGAATTTTTGGAATAAAAACATGATTAGGAATTTAAGTGACTGCACTACGGTTTAAAATCACTAACTCCATGTAGACTTTGCTTGAGGACAAGCAAAAAGCTAAGTGTGGGGTTATCTGATACGCGAAAATCGTATCACATTTTTAGCATGTTTTTATATATGTTTTAATGTGAAATTGAGAGTAAATTGACATTAATTGTTTACTATTTACTTGATTTCACGGTTTTTATGATTTTGGAAGTGTCAGGTGAAAAGTAGACGAAAACAGCAAATTCTGGGGCAAAAACGCAATTTTTGGAAATGTTGACCCGGTCAAAGGTCCGGGACGGGCGTCCCGACCCGGTCAAACCGCCAGGACGAGCGTCCTGAACCGGGACGGGTGTCCCGAACCTGGTCAACGAATCAGGACGGGCGTCCCAAACCGGGACGGGCATCCCAAGCCGCCAGAAGCTGTCCCACATCGAATTTTTCAGAATTTTTCACTCCGGGAAGCTGCTATAAATACCCCAGGCCTCCAGCAGTTGAATTCATCCCTCTCCACTCGATCTGAGTCATTAAGTGGTTTCCAGTGTACAGTTTTCCAGTACACAACTCACTCAGAGACTCGGATCTCAGTTTTCTTTCTTATTAGTGTTTGTTTTAGTTTCTGAGAAATAGTCTCAGATCTTAGGTTTCTATAGATAGGTTCGTTTCTGGTATTCATAGAATACCCGGGGTTTCGTTAGGAGACCCTAAGAGAGCTCTAGGCGTTCGAAGAGTCAGTCCACAGGGCTAGGCTTAAGCCCAGGATGTAAGGTAAAGTCTAGCTACTAGGCTGAGGAAGCGTCCTCCGAAGGTTCTGGCGAGCAGAGTCAGGGCGGGCAATACGACGTATACAGCAGTACGCTCTGTAGGCGAGACTAAGTAAAGGGTGATTTCTTTATGGCATCAGTCCCCATACCCCTCTCTTATATGTTTTATTGCTTTGTCCTAAACATCAATTATGAATATCAGATTATGATTTTATGAATAGTTGTTTTGTATGTTGAAGTTATTATGTTTTTCCGGAAATAGCCACCTGCTAAATATTCATTATGTCTGCATGTCTAATGTAAGTCTCTTTTAAACTAAAAACTAGGGTTATAGACAATTCCTAACCACGGTCTATTCATAACCTGTTTAGTTTAACAGGCATCAATTAGTATTGGTGTCTGCCATACTAGATAAAATAACCAACGGAACACCTTGTTTGTTAGAGTAGTCTAGGTAGGCTGAGTAGAGAGTTATGCCGGCGGTTTTGCGACGAGCAGCATGACCCCGAAGTGACATAGGGTAGTTCGGGCCGTGAGTAGGGCCGTTTACCTTAACGATGGGGCGGTAGTGTAGAGACCTCAGATGTGGTACACCTTTAGACACAGAACATAGTTGCATTCCAGGCTAAGATGCATCTAAAATACTCGAAGACAGGTCAATCAACATATAGGAACAGTATATCATAGAATCAGAACTCATCTTTAAAACACTTTTAGGATTAATTAGACTTGAACCTAGTGGAGAATGGATCACCCTCTCATCAAAGATATTGATGAAGATTGCATAACTGGATCATAAGATAAGAGTTAGGATACGAGGCTAGTTACTACTAAGCCGTTGCCACTTCCCTGGGAGTACGATAATTAAATTAATAAAATCGTAGATACTTTCCAATAGACTAGCTGCACGATAGGTACTCTGCCTTAGGTTCTGGCTGATTAAGTGACACCATAGAGACTAAATGTGACAATTAGTCAATCACAGTCCTTAATTATTCATAATCAACATAGGGTAAAATAACACCTATTTAGTACGTCAACCGGAATCGCATCAGATACTATAACTTATCTAGTCGCTGAGATATTCTCGAGTGATATGACCTATCAACTAGAGAAATTCTTTGTCGATTTGAAATATTACTATTGGGGAGATCCCTTTTCTATTTTTGAATCGTTGTAGAGTAAGTGATCAAAAGATGTATCTCGGGAGGCGAAGGCCATAAGATTCTGGAGCATTGCCATAAAGAATCTACGGGAGACCAATTGACGGCTATCAACACTATCCGGAAAGTGTTGGAAGCAAGATATTATTGGCCCACAATATTCAAGGATTTTGTATCCTTGATATAGTCCCGCAATGCTTGCCAATTAAAGGTAACACATTTTACCGAGATCATCTACCCTAGCAAGGTATACAGAATACTAAAATCTTTTATATCTGGGGTATTGATTAAATCCTTTTTTTCTTTCTTCCATTTGGCAACAAGTACATCATAGTAGCTGTAGAACACTTTCAAAATGGCATGAACCACAGACATTACCTACTAATGATGTTAAAGTCATGTGCAGATTCTGTGAGAAACTATTTTCCAGATTTAGATGTGCCAATGTCTTGATAATTGACGAAGGGTTGTCCACCAGTTAACGCAGCTAACGCTTCCTCTGATGAGCAGTTAGAGGCATTAATAGCCAATGATAACAGTCAAATTAATGCCTTTCAGCACTGAAGAAACGTTCAGCCTATGACTAAAATCTGTGAAGTCTGCCAAGTACCACACTTTAGTAGGGATTGCTATGGGAATGGAATACTGACCATTCCAAAAGAGATAGGAGTAGGTTGCTGCAGAATGCTGCTCCAATGGGAAACACATACAATCCCTACCGAAGAAATCATCCGGGATTTAGTGGAGGAATAACTCTGGAGCTAAAAACTTCTAGAAAATACCACCACAACAAAGTCCCTAGCCGCAGAATCAACAGAGGAGATGTTGTTAATAGTCAGACCCATTTACTGTTACAGAAGTGTCGTCATGGGAAGCTTGTGATATAATGGATCAAGACAACACTACTAAAAAGGTAAACGGGCAATAATTAAAGCTATACAAGTGCGAGCAAGTGACCTACAGACCAAGCGGTATCAATTGATCGATAGATATAGAGGAGTTAGAGGAGTTTGGCATTGTATCAGGAGTATAGCTGTGGAGGAGCTTGCGTCCCCTGCATACTAGTCAGCTATGTGAAACTTCCCCGAGAAGTCTCAACTATTTGGGACCAGATCTGCACCATTGGAGCCTCCTACCACCACGGCTTTGCCAAATCTTCAAGTATCTTTTCTGCCCCTAGATACTTGCATGCAATACCGTCACAGGTAGGCGCACCACTCCAGAGAAGTCATGTTCCTAGACACGTTCTTCCTTGACACGTTGCTCTGATTGCTAGAAAACTTCGCAAATAATTCAAGGAAGCAGTCCATGGGGCTCGGGCTATTCATCACACTGATAGCCACTACCTGGAGCTCGACATTGAAGGATCGGAGCTGACAAGGATAACTTCATCTACTAGACCCACCGACCTGAATGTTCTTCAGAAAATGGGGATGGTAGTTCACGAACCAGATGGTAGACACACCCTCCATACGAAGCACACTGCAGAGTCAACAGCTCTAATATTCAGAGCTTACAGAGTTGAGGACATTTCAGCAATAGCACATGGCTGAGGTGAAGAGCCAATTGACAAATCAGAGAAGACCCTTCTGCTCGAGACATGAAGGGAGTTTTTCTAATCCTCATCTTCCTCTACTTTTATTTTGTTTTCTTTTAATTTTTATATTCATTTCGTGTTTTGTTTGTTTTTCCTGTTTTTGTTTTTAAACTCTTATTAGTCAAATAAGTGTAAGGTAAGAGTTTTGTGTTTTTCCCAGCTTTTGTTTTACAAATAAGTGTGGGGTGATTGGATATAAATGAACACTGAGGACAATGTAAACCTTAAGTGATGGGTAGCAGAGCACAGTGCACTGTAGTAGTAAAATTTTGCATGTTTTCCCATATTTTTCACTAAAAATTACACCCTTCCAAAAAAAAATTTCAAAAATTTTCACTCTTTCAGACTTCAAACTCAGTATTGATTGGGTAAAGAAATGCTTATGTCTATGATATATGTGAGTAGAGTATTATGATCAGTAGGAAACAAGTTGATAACTTTACTGAATTCCTCGATTAGAAATAGGGAATTCCTGATAATTGAGCATAACCTAGTTTGGATTAGAGACATCAACCAAATACCTTTTCGAGACTTAACTGAATAATATTAGACCGATTGAGGATGTATTAGCGATTTAAATAACTAGATGATACTCTGAGCTGGAAGTGAAAAAAGTTAAATAAATAGGGTAGTTTGTAAGCGTCCTTTGCTACTCGAGCACCACTTCTTAAGGGAACTTAAAGCCCGATGCCCTAAGGTCGTGTAGATCTGGGAGTCATCGGAGGGGGACTCGCTACCTGGGTAGTTAAAGTTGATGTGTGAAAGCGAACACAAAAATACCCTGAACAATCAATCTAAAAATACATTGCCTAGTGTGTTCTTTTATTGAAAATTTTAATTGAAAAAGCTTTGACACCAAAGCTCAGAAATCAAAAGGTTGTTTGTTGCTATTATGTTCAGCGATTGGTCGAAGTATTATCTGGTAAGAGTTAAGAGAAGACTATATTATGTTGACAATCTAGTCTAGACTAATACACACTACACATCAGGAAGACCTCGTGACTAAGAGTAGAGTTCAGTCTAGTTATTGAATTGTTATACCTGTATGACCATGATAATTTACTAAGACATTTGAGACCTTGTCATAGCAACTTGACCAGTCAAGCCCGTTTTGTGAATCATTGGACTCAGTGATTAATTTTGCTAAAACAACATTGCTAGGAATTTTAAGTGACTGCACCTATGATTTAAATTATCAATAGTTTGATATAGACTTTGCTTGAGGACAAGCAAAAGGCTAAGTGTGGGGTTATATGATATGCATAAATCATATCACTTTTTAGCATGTTTTTAGGCACAAATTAGGGCAAAATTGGAGATAAATTATTCTTAATTGATTGATATTAATACAATTTTGCAGTTTTTGTGATTTTGAAAGTTTCAGGTGAAATGTGCAAGAAAATGGCAAATTTTGGGGCAAAAACGTGATTTTTGGAAGTACGTGGATCAAGACGGGCATCCCAAGGTCAAGACGGGCATCCCGACCCGGTCAAAGCACCGGGACGGGCGTCCCGAGCCCCCTCCCAGAATCCCACATCAATTTCTGCATCAAAAATCACTCAGCTTACCTGTTATAAATAACAAAGGCCTTCCTCAGTTGAAATCATCCCTCTCCACTTGATCTGAGTCATTTAGTGACTTCAAGTATACATTTTCCTACTGTATACAAGTCATTTAATGATCTCAGGTGTTTTCATTCAAGTAGTTTAGTATACGAGAGTTTCTCGTGTTCTTTGCTTTCTGAGAGTCTGTCTCAGAATCTTAGAATATGACTAGATAGGGTTCGTTTTTGGTATTCATAGAATACCCGAGATTTCGTTAGGAGATCCCAAGAGGGCATTAGGTGAGCGAAGAGTTAGTCAACAGGGCTTTGCTTAAGCCCGGGATGTAAGGTAAAGCAATAACTGCTAGGCTGAGGAAGGGTTCTGTCGTGCAGAGTCGGGTCAAGCAGTCCAAGATATATAAGTAGTTGCTCCATCAGCGGACCTAATAAAGGGTGAATACTTTATGGTGGTGGTCCCCTTATCCCTCTCTTTATATTTTGTACTGTGTTTGTCCAAAGACCTATTTGAATATTAAACTATGATGTTATGAATATGTGTTTAACATGTTGAAGATATTTACATTTTTTCGGAAAGGTCACTAGCTTAATTATCATTATGATTGTATGTCTACTTGGTTTTTTAAATTAACGGTTATAGATAATCCCTAACCACGATCTAATCATAACCTATCTAGTTTAACAGGACTTAATTTAGGGCTTTCTGTGAGGACAGAAGCATTAAGGTCTGCCACATTAGATAAAATAACCTATAGATCACCATGTTTGTTAGAGTAGTCTAATGAGGTTGAGTTCGTGTGTTTATGCCGGTGTTAGGGCGAGCGGCATGATCTCCTGAGTGACACATGACTTTCATGGATGCCTTTAGCTCGAAACGTGAGTAGGGCTATCAATGGCGATGGGGCGGTTTATCAGATAACTCAGATGTGGTACACAAGTAGAATCGGTATATAATTGCAATCTAGACTAAGATATATCTAAAATACTCGAAGATAGGTCAGTCAACATGTAGAAACAATATAACATACATCAGAACACTGTCTGTAAAATACTCTTGCATGCTTAATGAACTTGAATCTTTTGTAGAAAGGATCACCCTCTCATCAACGAATTGATGAATGATTGCATAACTAAGTAATAAAATGAGAGTTAGGGTAAAAGGATAGTTGCTACTAAGTCGTTACCACTTCCCTGGGAGTATGATAAATTCTTAAATTAAAATCGTAGGTACTTTCCAACAGACTAGCTACACGATAGGTACTCTGCCTTAGGGTCTAATTGATTAAGTGACAACATAGATGCTAAATGTGAAAAATAGTAAATCTCAGTCCTTAATTACTCATAATCGATATAGGGTAAATAAAACCTATTTTTAGCATATCAATCGAAAACCCATCACTTGGCTAATATGGTGCGAAGTGTCACTTTGTGAGAGATAATCTCTCAATATAAAAAATAAAATTTAATTATATATATTTTATGAGAATCACTTGGCTAATATGGTGCCAAGTGTCACCTTGAGATAATCTCCTAATATAAAAGAAAATATATTAAAATATTAAAATAAAATTTAATTATATATTTTAAATATATAATTAAATTTAATTACCTACAAATTCCCCTTTGAAATTTTGTTTTTTTAGCTTGCCAGCATGTAAATCATCCATTACAGCAGGATCTAAGGAAAACATTCAGACTGCATCTTGGGATATTGAACTACCAATGCTTGCTAATCTGTGAGCTACATAATTACTATTTTTATGATTATAACTAATCCTAAAAACATGAATTTGCTTTAACAGAGACCGAAGAGCAGCAACTACATTACCCAAAGCTGATAAGTTGATACCTTCTGTCGTTAATTGCTTCACTAGATTTTTGCAATCAGTGGCAACAACTATGGGCTACTACCAGAATTGTCGAACCGCCTGCACACTTAATCCCATTGCCATGGCTTCAACATGTTCTGCCAAGGTTACCGAGACTAATGGACCAGCTCCAGATATCATAACATGTCCATATTGGTCCCTTAGAACAAACCCATATCCACCCTTACTCGATCCAAAAGAAGCATCCATGTTAAGCAGTAATCAACCAGGGTCCGGCGGTTTCCACTTTGGTGGGTGTTCCCTAATTTCACGAGTACTATCCGGACTGCCATAACCGAGATCTTTGATGTTGTGAAGGTAAGATAGGGAGGAATCAACAACAGCATGCGCACTACCTGGCTTTTAGCAAAAAGAAAAGAATTTCTTACCTTCCATATGTTCCAAAGACACATCATAAACTGAGTTAGGGTTTCTTGTGAATCATCACTTTCCAGTTTGATCACATGCAGTAGATGTAGCCATGAAGAAGCTTTGGTCACCCATTTCAACATAGGAAAATTCATCAGTTGCCATACTACCTTTGCAAAATCACATTCAAGGAAGATATGGACATCATTTTCATCACTCTTCTTACATCTCAGACAAGGACTATGAGTTTGAATGTGCCTACGTACCAGATTTGCTCCCATTGCTATAGCATTATGACAGAGCTGCCAAAAGAAAATACGAACCTTTGGCGGCACTGGACAATTCCAAATTAAATTCTAGTCTAAGGACCCTCTAGAGCAGCTGGGATTCGACGTCATAAATTCGGCCATACCCAACCTATAAGCAGAAGAAACCGTGAATCTTCCATGTACTGTGTAATGCCATACCCACCGGTCAACTCTGCCTGAAGAACATAATGGGATACAGAGAATGGCTTCTGCATCACATACACCAAAAAGCACCTCCAGCAACTCCCTTCGCCAATGTCCATTGCTAATCAAATTAGAAACTAAGAGTTGATTGGAGAAGAATTGAAATGGAACAGTAGCACATAAATTGCCATCTCTTGGTATCCAAGGATCTTGAAATACTTTCATTCTGCTACCATCCCCAATTCTCAATCTTATATCTTATGAATCAGCTCCCTCTGATGCAATATAGAGCTTCATACAAAGGATGGACATCTGCCAAGACCCGCCATTAGAAAGGATTTATTTGGGAAATATTTATGGTATAATACCTTAACTAGCAATGTATTTGGATTTTGCAAAAGGTGCCATGTTCGTTTGGCCAATAAAGATTGATTAAAAATTTCAAAGTTTTTGAAACCCATACCGCCTTACAGTTTCGTTTCACAAACTTTCTTCCAAGCCAACCAAGGTATTCCTGTTGTCTCGTTGCTAGTTTTCCTCCAAAAATGTCTAATGATGGATTCCAATTCCCTACATAAAGTCAAGAGTAATTTATAAACAGACATTGCATATGTGGGAATAGCCTGAAGAACAGATTTAATGAGTACTTCATTTCCCCCTTTTAACAACAACTTCTACTTTCAACCGTGAGTGTTCTTCCATAATCGATCCTTCAAATAAGAAAAAATCCCTTTCTTGGATCTGCCAATAAGAAAAGGTAATCCCAAATATTTCCCATCTCCTACATTTAATTGCACACCAAGTTCTTGTACTAACATCCTCTTTCTATCACTCAATGTATGCTTTGAGAAAAATATTGATGATTTTGTTACATTAACCTTTTGTCCCGATACATACTCATAATTTTTCAAAATAGTCATCAATATAGAACTACCCTCCATAGAATCTCTCAAAAACAAAAGGCAATCATCAGCAAAAAACAAATGTGATAATATAGGTGCATTCTTATCCATTTGGATATCTTTCCAATTCCCTTGTTCAACTGCATGCTGAATCATACAAGAAAGCCCCTCAACACATAAAATGAATAATATGGGGAAAGTGGATCCCCTTGTCGTATGCCACAAGTAGGTTTAAAAATAACTGATGGTTCACATTAATCAAAATTTGAAAACTAACTGAAGATACACATTGAATCACAAGTGAAACAATTTTGTCCGGGAAACCCATTTTCCGTAGAATCCATTCTAAGTAGCTCCATTCCACATGATCATAGGCCTTACTCATGTCAAGTTTATGTGCATAGGCACCCTCCTTTGTTCTTTGGGAACTCAAATTCAACCAGTGAAAAACCTCTGTAGCAATAATTATATTATTTGTTATCAATCTATTGCTAACAAAAGCACAATGAGATTCTACAATCAAGCTTTGTAAAATAGGATTGATCCGGTTAACTAAAACCTTAGATAAGATTTTATATAACACATTACAGAGACTTATGTGCCTAAAATCAGCAATGGTTTGCACCTTCTTGACCTTAAGAATTAAAGTAATAAATGTCTCATTAAGTTTAGTAATTGGCTCACCCAAATGCAAACATCTCAGAATTGTACTTGTTATTTCAGCTCCAACAATTTGCCATTGTTGTTGGAAAAAATTGCATGATATCCATCTGGACCAAGAGCTTTTGTAGGGTGCATTTGTTTAAGTGTTGTCCAAACCTCATCTTCCTCAAAATCACGTGATAAAGAAGCAATATCAATTTCAGAAATTTTAGGAATTGTGATATCCCTAAAAATTAGATCCATATCCACATTTCCTTGATCAGAGGTATATAAATTTTTTATAATATTAGCAGCTACCTTTGAGATCTACTGTTGTGTTGTCTCCCATTCACCATGAGAATTACGAATTTTTGCAATTTTATTCACTGTTCCTCTATAACTAGCATGATGATGAAAATAGGAAGTATTCCTATCACCATTAGCTAACCAATTTGATGTAGAACGTTGCTTCCAATATGTATCCTCCACTTCAAGTAATCTCTGCAATTCAATATTCAGTTTAATAATTTCCTCTTCTTCACCAATTTTACCTTCCAAAAAGAGAATACGTTGTTTTATTTTTTTTAATCTCTTTAGGAAGCACACCATATTTTTTAAAACACCAGCCCTTCATTTGTAATTTCAGATCTTCCAGTCCACAACTCAAACCCCAAACCCCACCTCCAACCACCCCAGATCATTGTTCTTTTATCAAATCACAACAATCTTGATCCACTAACCACCATGGCTCAATTCTTCCTGGTCGCTGTTGCCGGTGAACAATTCCGACATCCAACCCATTCAACAATAAAATCAAAGAATGATGATCTAAAGAAACTGTTGGGATAGCATCTACACAACAGGCCGAATGTAACCTGATAAAAGATGAATTTCCAAAACACCTATCCAACTTAGAATGTACTGATTGTGCTCCTTTCCTACAATTCCACCAAGTAAATTGTCCTTTCCGCAAATAAATTTCCTGAAGGTCGCCTGCTTCCAAAGCCTCCCTAAACATCTACATTTGTTGACTAGATCGACCAAGCCTACTGGTTGTTTCAAAAGCATAAAGCAATTCATTATAATCACCCATAGTACACCAGGGAGCAGTACGATCTTGTCCAATTCATTTGAGAAGCATCCAAGAATGATGACGGAGCAAAGTATTCGAATTACCATAAAACACAATAAGGAAACAACCTTCACATGATACCTAATTCATTACCCAAGCATCAATATGTCTAGCTGAATAACTTTGAATAGAGACATCAATGTCATCCTACCAGAGCAAAACTAATCCTCCACCCAAGCCAACTCTATCTACCAAAAAAACCATTAGAGATACCTAATTGTATTTTAAGAAAAGAAAGATGACGTTGTAACAAACGGGTTTCCATTAAAAAAACTATAACAAGTTTATGAGATCTAATCAACCCTCTGAGGAGATCCTAGACCTCGACAATTCCAGCTGAGGCAATTCATAATGCCCGGCGGGGTTGCTTGGCAACCTCCACCGATGAAATCTTAGTTTTTTTGGAAGCCAATTGTAGCTCCACTCCCGTAGCACCATCCAAACCCTCTTGCTGCCTTTTCTTAATAGCTGCTACTTGAGAACCCCTAGACATGAGATCATCTAAAACAGTTGAAAGATCCAAACATTCATCACTCACACCCTCCTTAGTCGGTATAGGTACTGAAGTATCCACTCCATCCTGTTTAGAAAACGCCATATCGTCCACCAGAAAATTTTGAGAATGAATTTGGAACGAAGGCAAGTGATCAATGCCCCCCCCATCCAAGCACCATACGTGAAATTTTTAACATCAATATCCCCTGAAGGCAATTCATTGCAAACTCTATATCTTTGACCAATCATTCCACAACAAAAATAGAAATTCAGGATGTGTTCATACTTCATCAGTCCCGCAAGCATAGTTCCATCAGGTTTGGCAATACCCAACAAAAGTTGCAAAGGCTTATATAAATCAATCAAGGTGCGAAAACGAAAATACCTGGTGCCTAGGGTTTCATCTTCTCGCAGCTGCAATTCTATACACATATCCATCATGGAGCAAAGCATGACATCAACCTCCCAAGTGTAACAATAGCAAGGTAACCCGGTAAGGATGAACCAGAAATATTCTTTTGTGAGACACCGTGCTCTCGGACAATTACCTGCAACTCTAGGGTGGACTAACACTAAAGAATTTTCAAAGTGCCATGGTGCATTATTCAAAACAAAATCCATAGTTTCTCAAGCTCCAAGAAATACCTGATAGAATACCTTATCAAACCGTTGTATGGAAAATGAGCCGCATTACCATGATCTGCCCATGGCTGTCTTAAAGCCATCAAAGTTAATATTCCTCCCACCATGGATATGTATGAACACACTCAAATCATCCTCATGTATCCCTTTTGTAATATCAGCCTCTTCAATAGGGATATAACCCTTCTCTCTATCATTCAAAGCCACATTACTGAGGCATTTCAGTATGCTTTCGTCCATTAAGAAAATAGAGAAAAATCAAGTTGGTCGCCGAAAAGTTGGAGCAGAAACCGTTTGAAGACCACCACCGATGAACCAGCAACACCAAAACTGGACAAAACTGTTAGTAACCTATAAAAAACTGTCAAGAACCGTCAAGAAAATTGCTCAAAATCGCCCTTTTGAAATTTGTTTCCGAGATTTAAGAACTTTTAATCGGTAATAAATTTCAAAAAAAAATTTCGAGAAATATGTATATATAAATATATCAATTTGAATATATACATATACATATATATTGTATTATTTTTTTAAAAAAACATCAAAGTTGAACTAATCTGAAATTTAAAATCAGATTTAAATTGATCAAAAAATTTGTGATAGAATTCTAAGTCTATAAAAAGGGTGGATCTCATTCTTTCAACCTTAAATGGAAGAGTCAGAAAAATTATCTCCAAAACGTAAGAGAATTTGTCTCAAGTGACTTTAATCTCTGTTTTCTCATCTCTTTTCCTTTGATTTTTTATTTAAATTTTGTTAATTTCTTTTTCAGCCAAGGATTAATCATGGACATCAGAGATGTTGGTGACCCATATGCATTTGTGTCTCGAATAGCTGCCGAGTATCATCGTTTCAGTGAATGGTCTCCAACGATAACTCGAAACGTTTATTCATCAAGAGGTAAGTTTGTTGGTGTCCATGAAGCAAATTCCTTTCTTCATCAACCTCACCTTTAAGTCTTGGTAAGTATATATATATATATATATTACTTTTTTTAAGGAAGCAAACATTTATCCATTAGTGATGACAAACGATCCCTGTTTTCAGAATTGGAGACCCGCTTTCAAAATTGTTCTCTTGAAAATGAGCTTCCCTGCATCAAGATGAACGATGAACATGCCTTGGGACGACAACCAATTTGGCCTTGTCAGTCTTCAATCGCTGGCATTAGTCTGAAAATAAAAAAAAGGGATATATATTTTCTTGATAGGGTTGACTATGAAGATCCTCCTATGCCAAATTCCATTTAATTACCATCTTGTTCATCAATGATTTCTGAAGACAATGTTCCCTGATTAACATATTGGAGTACAACAACAATCCCCGCGAGAAACTTCAACACCAATGATTCTGCTTCCTATTTGATTCAATCTGTAATCAAACCAGATGACACAGCTTCCCCATCTTTCAAAAGAAAAGCCTACGCATTTTAACAGAATATGTACTTAAAGAATCAGAATGTCTTCTTCAAATTTGTTTGCTTTGTGTCGACAAAGCATAAAACTCTCCAAACTCACCATTTTTTGTGGTAAGTATAAGTAAGTATTCTTTTTTTTTTCAAAACTGGCAACGACAGAGACAATTCCATTTTTTAAAAAATTTGCAACGACATAGACAATTCCCTTTTCAGAACTCGCTACGACAAAGACAATTCTATTTTTTTCTTTTTTTTTTCAAAATGGGCGACGACAGAGACAATTCTCTTTTCAGAATTGGCGACAACACAATTTCCTTTTTTGTTCAGAACTGGCTACGACAGATAATTTCCTTTTTCCAAAATTGGCGACAACAAACAATTCCCTTTTTCAAAATTGACGAGGACCTAGACAATTCCCTCTTTTAGAACTAGTGAGGACAGAAAATTCCCTTTTTCCAAAACTGGCGAAGACAAACAATTCCCTTTTTCAGAACTGGCAACGACAGAGACAATTCCTTTTTTTCTTCAGAATTGGTGATTACAGAGACAATTCCCATTTTCAGAATTGGCGACGACAGAGATAATTCCTTTTTTCATAATTGGTGACGATAGACAATTCTCTTTTCCCGAACTGGCGGTGACATAAAATTCCCTTTTTTCAGAACTTGCAGCGACATGCAATTCCCTTTTTTCAGAACTAACAACAACATACAATTCCCTTTTTTCAGAACTGGCGACGACAGACAAGTTCCTTTTTTCATAACTTCAATTTGAACCCTTTTTTTTATTATGTTATGATTCAACTTAGAATTTATCTATGCTACCTACGTATCTTGGGAAGGAATTAAGTCTAACATAGTTCAAAGTTGCAGTTTAAACTCATGCATCAAAGGAGTAACAATGCAGTTTTAACTCATGCGTCAAGGAGATTTTTTTGTTCTTGGAAATAGTTTAATCTCTTGTTGAGGAGTCTTCACTTCATTAAAGACAATTTACACTTGTGCCAAGGAGCCTTCTTTTCAGCATTAGAAATAGTATACACTCGTTTCAAAGAGCTGTCTTTTCATCATTGCAGATAGTTTACACTCGTGCCAAGGAGCATTCTTTTCAGCTTTCTGAACATTTTACACTGTGTCAAGGAGCCTTCTTTTCAGCTTTGCAGACATTTTACACTCGTGTCAATGAGCCTTCTTTTCAGCGTTGTAGACAGTTTACACTCGTACCAATGAGTCTTCTTTTAACATTGTAAATAACTTATACTCTTATCAAGGAGTAATGTGAAGTTTAACCTCATGAGTCTAGGAGGATTTTGCATCCATACCATGTTGATAGTTTATACTCGTACCAAGGAGTAACAATGTAGTTTAACCTCGTGCGTCTTGGAGGACATTCACTTCATACCATGGAGATAGTTTATACTTGTATCAAAGAGTAACAATGTAGTGTAACCTCGTGCTTCTTAGAGGACCTTCACTTCAGTATTTTATCATGCAGACAGTTTATACTCGTGTCAAAGAGCATCTTTATCTCACCTTTTCAACATGTACGCAGATAGTTTACACTCGTGTTAAGGAGTCTTCACTTCATTTGTAGATAGTTTACACTCATGTCAAGGAGTAGCATGCAGTTTAAACTCGTGGGTCTAGGAGGGTTTACTTCACAATCTTATTTTAATCATCATCAACATTTGAAGTTGCCTCTTCATTTTCAAAGGGAATGTTGCCCCTAGTCTGATATTCTTGTTGTTCAACATACTCCATCTTGATTTCTTTTAACTCGTTAATGGTGGCTTCCACATCTTTCTCAAGCTTGAGAAGAGTATCTTTTTTTCTTGAACATTTGCTAAGTAACATTCCAATAGCATTTTCGGCATTTTCTGCCTGAATAGTAAAACATGTACTTATTTTGTGAACAGTTATCTTTTCTTCCTCCAACACTATTTTTCCTTTGTGCACCAACTCCATTACTTTTTTTTGAAGATAAAACACTGTTAAATAGGATGACTGACGAGACAATGATATTTGTAGTAGTTTGGATCATCCGTCTGTTTTGCTTGTTGTGGTCGCTTCATTTAAGGAAACTCAATCAAACTGGCGATCATTAAATCATCGAATATTTCTGACACATCTGAATTAAGAAAAGGATAACTTTTCTCTTGTCTTTCCTACAATGTTGGTCTACTTCTTGGTAAATTTGTCAGAATGTTGTTTCTCTTTGTAGAGTCCCTACTTACCTTTTTTGCAACGTTGACTAGAGCAACAGTTATTGTATAAGATTCTTTTACGTTTGACTTAGACAGTTGTTTACTTGTATCCTTGAAATCTGCTCCATCTTTTTGGCGAGGTTCAACAACAAAGGTTCCTTGATCGCCGCGACTCTTGATACTCAATTCCATGTCGTGACTGCGAGTGGCTAACTCTTCAAACATATTTGATTGAATGCCTTTCAAGATGTATTGAAGGCTCCATTGCATCCCTTGAATGCACATTTCAACTGCGGATTTCTCACACATTCGATCTCTGCAGTCAAGACTCAAACTCCTCCATCGATTGATGTAGTCGACGACAAGTTCATTTTTCCACTGCCTTGTGTGACTCAATTCAAGCATACTTACAGTTCTCCGGGTATTGTAGAAGTGATTCAAGAATTCAACTTCAAGTTGATGCCAGCTGTCGATTGATACTAGAGCCAAGTCAGTATACCAATCGAATGTGTTTCCTTTGAGCGATCTGACATATTGCTTGAGCAAGAGATCACCTTCAGTCCCTACGTTGCTCAATATTTCAATGAAATGAGCAACATGTTGCTTTAGATTACCCTTACCATCGAATTGCTGTAACTTTGGAGGATGATAGCCCATCAGCATTTTCAATATGTCAATTCTCCTTGAATTAGGTTTGGAATATGCAAAGGAAGATTTAGAACTTCATTCGTGCTTGTCTTTTATCGTCCCTTTGATGAAGTTCCTCAGTTCATCAATAGGGATGAATCCATCTGACAAAACGTGAACAATCCTTTCTTGTCTGATAGCTTCAAATTTGTCAACATATTTTGATTGATTTTCAGCATCTTTGACAGCTTCAGGGTTACATGATCCTTCTCCTTGATTAAGGATAACACTTTTGTTTGGCTCATCTGCGCATTTTTGATTTGACTCGCCAGTGTTGTTCATCAATTGAGCAAGGATACGATCTTGCTTGGCTAAATGCATTGTGAGACTTTCCACCAACTTTGTCAAATTTGTCAATTGCTCTTCTATTGTTGATGCATCTGCGATCATTATGGGCATTGCAGATTTGTTTGCAGAGGACTCTTCATTCATCATCACTGCATACTTGATCATGGTGGGAGGCACTTGTAGAATCAACATCTTTATTGTCTGATGCCGACTTACCCTCACCATGTTTTCCTTCTAGCATTGCAAGCTTCTTTTGCACCATTCCACCTACAATACCTTGAGATTAATCTTGTATTGAAGTTACATCGAAGCATGGATTTTTGTACTTGAGATCTGCATTGCCAACCGATTTCTTCTACTGGTCAACGAACACTCTTCCTTTGCTTCTAGTGGTAGGACCATCATACTCTTTGAATGTTGGAATGTTGACACTCACATTTGCAGCAACGCTCTCTGAATCAACTTTGTTGACGCCATTGTTTGTAGCAACATTCTTTGAGTCTGCTTTGTTGACATCCCTTTTTGACTCCATCGTCATCTGGAACAAAGCTGATGTCATCTACGACACTAGACTTTACTAATGTTGTCGTCTACGACTTTGATGTCTGCGACGATACTGATGTCATCGTCTATGACTTTGCTAATTTTGACTGAAAGAGATGAGCGGTAGAAATGGTCCCACTGGATGTGCCAATTTGTGAACAAATGTTTTTGCTCGTATATTTCCTAAAAGTTGAAAATTACAAGAAAATGAGTTACACATAATATAATTACAATAATTTTTTTGGGCTCTATTTCTATTGATTTGCGGATTTGATCCATCGTGGGCTCGAGGACCTTCTTGGGCTTGATCTTGATCCAATAGATTCTGATTTATCCAAGGGGCGTTTTAGGCTAATCTCGGACTTTATCTAACTTTGAGGGCCTTTGGCTTGATCGATTCGTTGAATTGATACGGATTTCTTCCGAGGGCTTCTGAATTTTTCTTGAGAGGCCTTTGATCTTCTCGGAATGGACTTGGACTGGATTTTGACAGAGTTTCTATACACATATGCCAGCTACTTCTCAACTTCCTTTCTCAGAGCATCTTTTCTCAGCTTCCTTTCTCTGCTTCTCTCAAGGAATTTGGCCCTCTATTTATAGTTGAAAGGATGAGAATCACTTGGCTAATATGGTGCCAAGTGTCACTCTCGGAGAGATAATCTCCCAATTATAAGAATTAAAATATATTAAAATATTAAAATAAAATTTATTTATAAATTTTAAACATATAATTAAATTTAATTACCTACACCTAGTTATTATTTTTCTTCTATTATTATTATTATTTTAATGTAATACCGCCGACAACTATCTACAATCATAGAGATATGGGCGACAACAGTGACGAATTTTGAAACAGTTTTTTTTGCCATTGAATTATCTTGATATTTTATCCATACTGCCCCATTGATGTTTAAAAAAACATTAACAAACCTTTTTCCTAACCCTAGTTATTCTTCCACATCGACGGTGGTGGCACACTATCGGAAAGCTTTCCTCTGCCTTCATTCTTTTCATTCTTCATTGGAAGATGCAGGTTAAAAAATAAAATTTCTTAATGACAAAGACAAGATTTTTTTTCAATTGCATTTAACAAAATTCAGTAAAATTGAAGTCCTCTTCCAAAAAATAAATGAAGCCTTCTTCTCGATGGTAAGAAATAAAATAAAAAAAATTAAATTGAGCGAAGACAAATTTTTCCTCAAGTGTGTCTAACAAAATTCTCCCAAATTCTGCCGCAGGAACGAACCATTAGATTCTAACTCAAAAATAAATAAATTTGAAGAATACAAATATGAAGAAAACTCAAATCATTAGAAAAGTTTTCAACAAATTCCAAATTTAAAGAAGATTCAAATCTGAAAAATATTGAAAAAAACTATGAAAAAATATAAAAAAACTCAAATCTTAAAAAATTTGAAGAAACCACAAATTTAAAGAAGGCCCAAATCTTTGAGAAATTTGAAGAAAACTCAAATAGAAAAAAATTTAACAAAAACCCAAATATAAAAAAATAAAAATCAAATATGAGAATATCATCAAGTTTAGATCTATGAAAATCCAGAATATAGAAGTAGAAAAAACAAGGAATAAGGTAAAAAAAATGGGAGCATGGAGGTTGTCGTCGTCATCGCCATTCGCGGTGCGTAGAATCATCGTCACCCTTGCGCCGCCAAAATCATCATCGCCAGTCACCACTGTTGATGCTGTCGCCTGTCGCCGGTCTCTCTATTGTCGTTGTCGCCCGTGTTGCTGTTACCGCCAAGTTGTATAAACTTGAAAAATAATAATAATGATAATTATAATGATGTAAAATTATTAAGGTTAGGGTTTTTATTTAAAAAAAGTTTTCTTTGTTTGAAAAAAAAAAGTTTTTTTTGTATGTGGCAAAACTATGTCGTTTTGTCCAAAACCACACCGGAATTGAAAGATCAAAATTTTTTAAAAAATATTTCAGCGTAGTATTTTTCAGACAAAAATGCCCCTGGTGAAAATAGTAAAGAATGGGAGTTAACGGCAAAAAGTTGACCTAATGGCCAAAATGGACGGAATGACACTTCATGGGACGATTTTAAAGTTTGAGTGTCACCAACGCGATAAAAAAAGTTTAGGTGTTAAAGTTGGATTCTAGGATAGTTTAGGTGTTACCCAAATTGTTTACCCTTTAATTTATTATATATATATATATATATAAGATTATTACACTATTCATGATAAATTTAAAAAGGTATGTTATTCCTATTATATAATTTTTATGATATTTTAAAATTATTGAAAGTACGTAATTTGTTATTATATGTACTAGTGGAGCTAGTCCATCATCTACTATAGTTCACCATGATCCGAGCATTATCGAGCACCAATCTTCTCAAAGTGAGCATCGCATATCTAGTACCTGCAATCTTCATCGGTCACGCCATATACACAATTTGGTGTATCTGGACAAGAGTATAGAGCACCATCGATGCTATCAGATGTTAATCCCTCTTCATTTTCAAGACCGCGTTTTACACGATCTTCTTCTATCCCTATCAGTATGCCACCTTCGTCAGATTTTATACAGTTCGCAAGTTCTACTTCATAGGCTAATACTCTCACTTCCATACTAACATATGTAGCAGATCACTCCAACCTGTCAAATTTAAATTATCCTGGGAGATATTCATTTGATCAAATGTATGTGACATGGGGAAATAACAAAATTGTTACTGATGTTAATGATCACAAAGTAGGTACTTACGGTATGATGGATTTACGAGATTGATATCGTTTCATGCCACTTACTAGGCCAGGAGGATGTGGAATGCTTGGTCATGATTGTAACCAACATAAATAATTGTTGTATTCTTATTTATTCGTTAAGCATTTTTTTTTAAAATTATTCTATAATGTATTAAATTTTTATCTTCATTATAAAAATTTATAACTTTTTTTTATATATACATATTTATTTAACACAAAATATATAATGATAATTTAGATTAAAATAGTTATTATATGCGGTATTAAAATTAAAAAATAAAAAACAATTCTTGAATTGCTTATCATTAAGTTTTATTATTAAGGGTAAATTATTTTTGGTAACACCTAAACTTTCGTAAAATCAAACTTTAACACGTCAACTTTTCTTGTAGCGCTTGCGACACTTAAACATTCAAATCGTCCCATGAAGTGCCCTTCCGTCAATTTTGGCCTTTAGGTCAACCTTTTACCATTAACTTCTATTTTTTACTATTTTTTCTAAGGGCATTTTTGTCCATTAACCAAAAATGTTTTTAAAAAAAATATTGAAAACAAACCCTAACCATAATTATTATCTCTTATTATTATTTTTTCATTTAGTTGGAGAGCCGCCATAGATGATTCAACGGACAACCGATTTGACGGCGACGATAACCGACCGTCGATTTGAGAGCAACAATGGCGACTATTCAATAGCAACATAGCAACGACAGCCAATCTGTATGGCGCAACAGTGACGATGATGATACAACATCGATGACGGCATAGCGACACTAACAAAATCAAAGGGAAAGAGAATTGTGAGAGTATCAAGATAGTCATATGTGGATTCGTGGATCTGCTGTCTCGAGTAAGAGGGCCTTCAATTTGGGTAAATTGTTTAAGGGGTGGATTTGTTGGTGTGGGAAAGCTTCAATTTGGGGGAATTTTGTAGACCTAGTTGAGGAAAAATCTTGTCTTTGGTAAAAAAAAAAATTTTTTTGGCTGCGGGGAAGAGGGCTTCAATTTTGCAGAATTTTGTTAAACTCAATTGAAGAAAAATCTTGTCTTTATTATTAAACAATATTTTTTTACTGTTTATCTTCTAAAGAAGAATGAATGCAAAGGGACACTAACTGTTTATCTTTTCAATTTGAGTGCACTGTGCACTACTACCCCACACTTAAGATTTAAACTATCCTCAGTGTCCATGCAGGTCATATCACCCCACACTTATTTGAAAAATAAGAATTTTAAAAACGAAAAGCATAAAAATAATTAGAACAACAAAAATGGAAAATATCACTATTATATCATATAATTCAAAATTGAAGTACAATCAAATATATGTTATACAACCCAGATCATCCTTTGGTGGAGGAATATCGTATATATCGTAGTCGTGGCCGAGACATTGTTAGTGTAGTACTAGTACAACTCATCTACTCGTTTACTGTCTCTATTGATGTTGTTATCCATGGTCGTCACCCGACTACAAATATCTGCCATATCTCGGCGATACTCTGCTCGAGACTTCGTCAGCTCATGTACCACATTACGCTCAAAAGTAGTACGTGGGACAAACATCGAGGTCGGTGACAGTTGTGGCATGGTGGATGCAGGTGTTAACGGCTCTCCCGGATGGTCGGTGTGGAGGGTGTACCTACCCTCTGCGTCTCGTACCACCATTCTCATGTTCCGTAGAACAGTCAAGTCTGTGGGAACGGTGGATGGAGCTATCTGTGTCAGCTCCGAGCCCTCAATATCCAGCTCCAGGTAGTGGGCTATCTGGGTGATGAATGGCCCGAGCCCCAGACATTGCTTCTGAGAGTCTGTCGTGAAGCTGCGCAAGATGTGGGCAATAATCCTACCCATCTCCACACTGATGCCTTTGTGCATATGGGCGAGGAGGAATGTCTCCAGCTGCGTTACATTCCTCAGAGTGGTGCGTTGACCTGCCAGTGTCTGGGATGCAATGAGATGTAAATAATGCAGGGCATGAAAAATACCTGTAGCTTTAGTGAGGCCGTGATGGTAGGGGGCTCCAGTCATGCAGATCTGGGCATAGGCAATGGAAACTTCTTCGGTGAAGTCCCTCACAACAGACAAGTAGAAGGGGGTCTGTAACTCCTCTGGCTGCCAGACTCAGATTGCAATGCCAAACTCAGCTATGCTCATCAACCAGTCAATGCCACTCAGTCAAAAAGTGATCTGCTCTCGCTGGAATGTAAAAGAAGCGTAGAACTCACATACGATCTCCATGTAGGTGAGCTCCATGATGATGAAGACACGGTTGTATAGAGGCACGCCAAGCATGCGCCAGATCTCCTGCTCCACTTATAGTATCCGGAATGCGGTTCAGTCAAGAATTCAGCCTGCCAAAATGCAACACCCGATGAGTCCTTAACTCCTCTCATGGTAAGCTCGTACTGTAGGGAAGAGCACGAATAGATGACTCGCTGCAATGACTGTCATTACTGGAGTGACACGAGTGCATTTCGGGGCCATTCCTGAAAATTTTGAACTTTAGGTAAATTTCAATTTTGGCGGGAAAAATTTAAAATTCGAATTTAGAGGGAAGATTTTGACTTAAGTGAAAATTTTGACTTTTGGCGGGAAATTCAAATTTAGAATGAAATTCGAAATTTCAAATTTCAATTTTTTGAAAGGAAAATTTGAAAATTCGAATATTCAAAATTTTTGATCTTTTGGTGGGAAAAATTCTAGAGAGAATTTTTTATTGGGAGAGAATATTTTGGGGTGAGAATTATGAGGGGGTGCTCCTCTATTTATAGAGGAAAACCCTCCTCGGGACGCCCACCCCGAGGTCAGGATGCCCACCCAGCCTGCTGGGACGGCCATTTCGACTCCCTCGGGATATGTATCGTGCTTGTTTATGATTTTCATCATTTTTTCGAGCTTTCTCCAATTCCGCAATATCCTACAAACTTATTCACACAAAAATTAACTTCCAAACATCAAATTAATCATTAACAAATTGCTAAAGTGGAATAATTAAACACAGAATTTGTTTTTGAAATTTTTTGAAAACATTCTCTTTCCTTTTCCTTTCAAACATTCTTTGCCATAATCATTTTTCACCTTTTATAAAACATATATTTGCTTGATTGAAAAATAAATTCGAAAATATATCATAAAGGAATAAATTTTTCCATCAAGAAAAAAAATCCTTTGAACAACATTTTTGAAAATCAATAAAAACCCATTTATTATTTTTGAAATAAAGATTAGGATAATTGGTAAATTATTAATTCATATAATAATGAATCTCAAAAGATGATTTATTTGTCTATGAAAAGAAATCTTCCCTTTTTCTTCACCATTAGTTTTTTCATTGCCCTTATTTCTGCTCTCAGCGCCCTTGTCTCTTCTCGTAGCCTTCTTGTCTCTTCTCGCATCTCGCTCACTTCCCTCAACAAGAGTGCATTTCTATCTTCCTGGAGATGCACCAAAGTTCTGAGTTGATATACACTTGCGTTGGTGTTCAATATTACTTGATTTTTATGACAAAATCTTCCTGCTATAGTCTGATCCATAGAATGAATCCTACTGGTTAGATTATCCATCTGCACAGATAAGACTGAGTGAAAACCATTAGTGCTACCCAAGGATCAAGGTGTATGGCCGGTGGGTGCTGGTGTGAACTCTAGAGCTGTGGGTGAAGCAGGGGTACGATCAACAAAGATTGGCACACGTTCAAGAGCTCTTAGGGTAGGAGTGTGAACTGGAGATTTTGGTGGTTCGTCCCTTGGAGGAAAAGTGTCCTCAAATGGATCTTTCTTCTGAACTAAGCTCACAAGCGTTTAGGAATCTAGCTACTAGAGCACTAGCATATTCGCTAGAATTTATTTCTATTGCTTGTATTGGTGTAGCTTCAGAGGTGCTTCATTTTCAGGGTTAGATGGTCCTTCGGGTTTCTTTTTCTTTCGAATAAGAGACTCTAGATTTTCTAACTGTTCTATTACTTTGTTAGTAGTTGCCCTTGTTCTCTTCATCTAAGATTGATGGCAAAGTCAAGGTTAGATTAATTTCTCAAAATAAAATTTTTAGAAATTTAAGAAAAATAAAAAACAAACAGAAAAGAAAATTTCCTTAGTATGGTTTTAGAATAATCTTCTAAAATTTGATTAAACTAAATTTCTTAATTACAGATAATTTCTAAAATCAATTATTTAAGGTAACCCTATAGTTCAAGAAATTGACTGACAAATTCAAATAAGTGTGATTGTTTGGTAAGGTATAGATTACTACCGTTACCTATTATAATCTTCTAGAATTTTGATCAGGAATTCTAAAATTTTATGAATAGCACCCCGGTAACGGGGCCAAAAATATGATGTGTTCCGATTGGTGTGCTAAAAGATAGGGTGATATGCACAAATCATATCACTTTTTTAGCATGTTTTTAGACACAAATTCGGGCAAAATGGGAACCAAATCCTTAATTGGTTGAAATTGACATACTTTTGCATAATTGTGATTTTAGAAGTTTCAGGAGAAATGTACAAGAAAATAGCAAATATCGAGGTAAAAGTTTGATTTTTGGAAGTTCTGAGCTCAGGGCGGGCGTCCCGAAGCCAAAACACCCGCCCCGATAAAGCCAACAAGTCGGGACGGCCGTCCCTATGTTAGGATGCCCATACTGACCTGATCAATAGCTCGGGACGGGCATCCCAAGCATCAAAGTTGAGTCCCACATCGAATTTCCAAGAGAAATTCACTCCTTTCACCTGCTATAAATACCCTAGGCCTTCAGCAGTTGGAATCATCCCTCTACACTCAATACAAGTCATTTAGTGACTCCGAGTGCATCCCTCAGCACTAGATACGAGTCATTTAGCATTGTTTAGTGTCTCGTTTTCTCTATTTTCTGAGTGTTTATCTCAGATTAGGAGAAGTCAATTAGATAGTATTCGTTTTTAGTTTTCATAGAATACTCGGGATTTTGGTAGGAGATCCTAAGAGAGCATTAGGTGAGAGAATAGCTAGTCAATAGGGCATTGCTTAAGCCCAAGATGTAAGGTAAAGCAATCGTTACTAGTCTAAGGAAGCATTCTCCGAAGGTTCTAACGATCAGAGTTAGGTCGAGCAACCTAGAATATACAAGTAGTTGCTCCGCCGACGGACTTGATAAATGGTGAATACTTTATGGTGGTGGTCCCCTAGATCCTCTTTGTAAATCTCTGTGTTCTGCTCGTCTAAATAATGATTTGAATGCTAAACTATGATTGCTATGTTATATATGTTTCACAGTTGAAGTTTGCTCATTTTTCTAGAAAGGTCACCTGCTAAATGAACATTATGACTGATTATCTGTTTACTCATTTAAACTAAATGAACAGTTATAGACGATTCCTAACCATTGTCTAATCATAACCTGTTTAGTTTAACCGACCTTAAGTTAGGATAAATTGTATTAAGGTCTGCCATATTAGGTAAAATAACCTACAGATCACCATGTTTGTTAAAGTAACCTAATGATGCTGAGTTTGGGCGCTATGCCGAGGTTAGGGTGAGTGGCATGATTTCTTGAGTGACACAAGCTTTCATGGATACCTTTAACTCGAACCGTAAGTAGGGTCATCATTAAGGTAGGGTGAATACATCAGGTAACTTAGATGTGGTACACAAGCAGATACAGTACATAATTGCATTCCAAACCAAGATATATCTAAAATATTCGAAGATAGGTCAATCAACATATAAACACAGTAGAACATACATCAGAACATATGTCTATAAGATAACTCTTGCATGCTTAATGAATATGTGATATGTGTGGTTGGGATCACCAATCCATCAAAGATATTGATGAATGATTGATTAATTAAATAAATACGATGAATGTTAGGATTAAGAGATAGTTACTACTAAGTCGTTACCAGTTCCCTAGGAGTACGATATTAATAATTTTAAAATCGTAGATAGTTTCCAAGGACTAGTTACACGATAGGTACTCTGCCTTAGGTTATGATTGACTAAGTGACAAAAATTAAAGCTAAAGTGACAATTAATAAGACTCAGTCCTTAATTACTCATAATCAATATATGTAATAAATCCTATATTTTAGCATACTAATCGGAACGCATCATAGGGTTTATTAACCTATATTGATTATGAATAATTAAGGACTTAGTATTACTAACTGTCACATAAGCATTTATTGGTTGTCACTTAATCAATTAGAACCTAAGGCAGAGTACCTATCGTGTAGCTAACTATTGGAAAGTATCTACTATTTTAAATTAATAATATTGTACTCCCAAGGAACTGGCAACGACTTAGTAACAACTATCACTTAATCCTAACAATCATCTTATTAACAAATCAATCAATCGATTATCAATATCCTAGAGAGTGATTTTGTATCACAACAACACAAGAAAGTATCAATCATGTAAGAAATATCACATAGACATGTATTGTGATGTATACTCATGTTTCTACAATTTGGTTGACCTATCTTCGAAAATTTTAGATATATCTTGGTCTGAAATGAAATTATGAACTGTATCTGTTTATGTACCATATCTGAGTTACCTAGTGTATCACCCTACCTTAATGATGACCCTTCTCACGTTTTGAGTTAAAATATCCATGAAAGCCTGTGTTACTCAGGAAATTATACCACTCACCCTAATGTTGGCATAGCGCACAAACACAGCCTCATTAGGTTACTCTAACAAACATGGTGATCTGTATGTTATTTGACCTAATCTAGTAGATCTTATGGTCTGTTAAACTAAATAAGTTATGATATAGACCATGGTTTGGAATTGACTATAACCGTTCATTTAGTTTTAAAGAGCAAACACATAATTAGGCATATTGATAATTTAGAAGGTGGCCTTTCTGGAAAAATGAACAAAACCTCAACTTGCAAAACATGCATAATATAGCAATCACAATTTAGTATTCAAATATATATCTAGATGAACACAACTCAAAGATATACAGAAAGGATCTAGGGAACCATGTCCATAGAGTAGTCACCACTTTATGAGGTCCATCGGCGTTGCTAAACTTGTATCCTTTGTGTTGCTCGATCCTACTCTGAGCGACAGAACCTTCGAAGAACGCTTCCTTGGCCTAATAGCAATTACTTTGCCTTACATCCTGAGTTTAAGCAATGCCTTGTTGACTAATTCTTCGCTAACCTAATGCTCTCTTAGGATCTCCTAACGAAATCCCGATATTCTATGAATACCAAAGACGAGCACTATCTAATGGAATTTCCAGAATCTGAGATAAACACTCAGAGAACAGAGAAAACGAGACACTCTTTGTTGCTAGATGACTTGTGTTGAGTGTTGAGGGATATCCTTGACCTTCCATACCCTGGGTATTTATAGGTGGTGAAAAGGAGTGCTTTTTGCTTGAGAAACTAATGTGGGATTCCAGTCTACTGCTCGGGATGCCCATCCTGAGCTTTGACTTCCAAAATCACAAATTTTGCAAAATGATGTTAATTTCAATCAATTATGATTAAATTGGTTCTAATAATGCCCTAATTTGTGTCTAAAAACATGCTAAAAATGTGATATGATTTGTGCATATCAAACGTAGTTCAAAGTTGTAGTTTAAACTTGTGCATCAAAGGAGCCTTCAATTTAGCATTGTAGACAGTTTACACTTGTGCCAATGAGCCTTCTTTTCAGCACGGTAGATAGTTTACACTTGTGGTAAGGAGCCTTCTTTTTAAAATTGCAGACAGTTTGCACTCATGCCAAAGAGCCTTCTTTTTAGCACTGCAGACAGTTTACACTCGTGTCAAGGAGCCTTCTTTCATTATTACAAATAGTTTACACTCGTGTCAAGGAGTAACGTGCAGTTTAACCTCGCACATCTAGGAGGATCTTCGCTTCATCATTTTATCATGCAGATATTTTATACTCGTATAAAGGAGCCTTCATCAATGGTAAACAATTTATACTCGTATTAAGGAGTAACATGCAATATAACCCCTGCGTCTTGGAGGAACAATGTAGTTTAACCTCGTGTGTCTTGGAGAAACAATGAAGTTGAACCTCGTGCGTGTTGGAGGATTTATGCTTCATCATTTTATCATGCAGACAGTTTATACTCGTGTCAAGGAGTATCTTCATCAATTGTAATTAATTTTGTGTTCGTGTCAAGGAGCCTTCATCAATAATAATTAGTTTATTTTTATTGGCAGTGATATTTTTATTAAGGAGTAATAATGTAGTTTAACCTCGTGCGTCTTGGAGAATCTTCATAATTTGATTTCAAGCATTGTCAACAGTTGAGGTTGACTCTTCATCTTCAGAGGGAATGTTGCCTCTAGTTTGTTTTTATTGGTAGTGATACTTTGCTTACCTCCTTGATTTTTTTTATCTATTAACAGCTTGAGATTATTTATCAGCAACTTTGACTGCTCCAAGATCATTGGATACTTCTTTTTTATTGAAGGTGACATCTTTGTTTGTCTCCCCCGCTTGTTTTTCAGCAGTTTGACTTGACATACCATTGTTGTTCATCAATTGATCGAAGATGTAATCTTGCTTTGCTAACTACATTGTGAAGCCTATCACCAACTTTGTCAAATTTGTCCACTTACCTTTTATCGTTGAAGCATTTGTCATTGTCGTAGGCATGACAAGAATGTTTGCTGAAGACTTTTTATCGTCATCATCGCAACTCCTCTGATCTTGAGGTTGATCGTTCGCGATAACATTCTTTGAATTAACTTTGTTAATGCTGGTGTCATCGTTTGCAACAATGTTATTTGAATTAACTTTGCTATGCTGATGTCATCGTTTGCAACTTTGTTGATGCCGATGTCATCGTCTGCAACTTTGTTGATGTCGATGTCATCGTCTACAACTTTGACTTTGATTTTGCTGACATCCTTTTTTGACTCCATTTAATATCATTTACGGAAAGAGATGAGCGGTGGAAACGGTCCCACTAGGTGTGCCAATTTGTGAACAAATTTTCTTTATGTGTAATTCCTGAAAATAAAAAATTACAGAGAAAATATGTTACGTGTAAATAAATTACAAATGAATTTTTTTTACTAGGTCCTATTTCTATTAATCCACTGATTCAATCTGTCATGGGCTTGATCTCGATCTAGTGGATTTTAATTTTTTCGAGGGGTGTTTTGGGCTGATCTAGGACTGGATTAAACTTCAAGGGTCGTTGGCTTGATCTCGATAGATATGGATATCTTCCGAGGTGTCCTAGACTTTTCTTCTAAGGCCTTTGATTTTCTCGGAATGGACTTTTAACGAGAGGAAGATTAAAAAATAGTTTTGGTATTCTCCGCATTTCTCTAAGCTTTTGTTAACTTTTACATCTCAGCTCTCTTTTCTTCTTTTTACGAGAGCTTCTACATCTCAAACTCTCTGTCTATCTTTTTTTAGAGCTTCTACATCTCAGCTCTTCTTTCGTTCTTTTTCTCAAGGGAATTTGGCCCTCTATTTATAGTTGGAGAGGATGACAATCAATGACTGTTATGATGCCAAGTGTCACTAATCTGAGAGATAAATCTCTCAATATCTTAATATATAAATATTTATATTATAAAAATATTTAAATAAGATTTAATTATATATTTTAAATATGTAATTAAATTTAACTGTCTACAAATTGCCCATTTGAAATTTGTTCCCGAGGCTAAAGACTTTGCATCGGGAATAAATTTCAAAATTTTTCTTTTAATTTACACAACTTTTGATTTTATTTTACTTCCGTAACTTTTTTTAGCCTTTTTTATTTTTTTATCTGCACAGATTCTTCTCTTTTTTGTAAATAAATAAATTCCTGCAGCTTCTTCTTTTTTTAATTCCCGTAGTTTTTTTAATTCCCACAACTTTTTTTCTTGATTCTTTTTCTTCTTATGACTGAACTTAGAATTTATCCAAGTTACCTACGTATCCTACGAAGGAATCAAGTCGATAGTTCAAAGTTGCATTTTAAACTCGTGCATCAAAGGAGCCTTCATTTTAGCATTGCAGAAAGTTTGCATTCGTGCCAAGGAGCCTTCTTTTCAGCATGACACATAGTTTACACTCGTGTCAATGAGCTTTTTTTTATATATTGCAGACAGTTTACACTCGTGCCAAGGAGCCTTCTTTTTAGCACTGCAGACATTTTACACTCGTGTTAAGGAACCCTCTTTCAAAATTGCAGACAGTTTACACTCGTGTCAAGGAGTCTTCTTTCAACATTACAGACAGTTTACACTCATTTCAAGGAATAACATGCAGTTTAACCTCATACATCTAGGAGGATCTTCGCTTCATTTTATCATGCAGACATTTTATACTCGTGTCAAGGAGCCTTCATCAATGGTAAACAGTTTAGACTCGTATTAAGAAGTAACGTGCAGTTTAATCTCATGCATCTTGGAGGAACAATGCAGTTTAACCTCGTGTGTCTTGGAGGAACAATGAAGTTTAACCTCGTGCGTCTTTGAGGATTTATGCTTCAACATTTTATCATGCAGACAGTTTATACTCGTGTCAAGGAGTATCTTCATCAGTTGTAAACAATTTTGTGCTCGTGTCAAGGAGCCTTCATCAATAGTAAATATTTTATACTCGTATTAAGGAGTAACAATGCAGTTTAACCTCGTGCGTCTTGGAGAATCTTCATAATCTGATTTCAAGCATTGTCAACAGTTGAGCTTGACTCTTCATTTTAGAGGTAATGTTGCCCCTAGTTTGTTTTTATTGGCAGTGATACTTTGCTTGCCTCCTTGATTTGCATTGGATCTATCAACAACTTGAGATTGTTTATTAGCAACTTTGATTGCTCCAAGATCATTGGATACCTCTTTTTTATTGAAGGTGACATCTTTGTTTGCCTCCTCCGCTTGTTTTTGTGCAGGTTGACTTGACTTACTATTGTTGTTCATCAATTGATCGAAGATGTAATCTTGCTTTGCTGACTGCATTGTAAAGCCTATCACCAACTTTGTCAAATTTGTCCACTTACCTTTTATCAGTGAAACATTTGTCATTGTCGTACGCATGACAGGGATGTTTGTTGAATACTTTTTATCGTCATCATCGCAACTCCTCTAATCTTGTGGTTGATAGTCTACGACAACATTCTTTCAATTAACTTTGCTGATGTTGATGTCATCGTTTGTGATAACGTTCTTTGAATTAACTTTGCTAATGCTCATTTCATCGTTTGTGACAACGTTCTTTGAATTAACTTTGCTGATGCATATGTCATCGTCTGCAACTTTGACTTTGACTTTGCTAACATCTTTGTTTTACTCCATTTAATATCTTTGACGGAAAGAGATGAGCAGTAGAAACGGTCCCACTAGGCGTGCCAATTTGTGAACAAATTTTCTTTATGTGTAATTCCTGAAAATCTAAAATTACAGAGAAAATATGTTCGTGTAAATAAATTACAAATGAATTTTTTTATGTGGTCCTATTTCTATTGATCCGCTGATTCGATCCGTTGTGGGCTTGAGAGCTTTTTTGGGCTTGATCTCGATCCAATGGATTTTAGTTTCTCCGAGGGGTGTTTTAGGCTTATCTCAGACTAGATTCAACTTCAAGGGTCGTTGGCTTGATCACGATCTGTTGAACGGATATGGATATCTTCTGAGGGCTTCTGGACTTTTCTTCAGAGAGACCTTTGATTTTCTTGGAATGGACTTTTAACGACAGGAAGATCCAAAACGACAAAGGTTTTTGTATTCTCCGCATTTCTCTCAGTTTTTGTGAGCTTTTACATCTCAGCTCTAGGTTCATCTTTTTACGAGAGTTTCTACCTCTCAACTCTCCATTTATCTTTTTTTCAGAGCTTCTATATCTCAACTCTCCGTTCGTTCGTTTTCTCGAAGGAATTTGGCCGTGTATTTATAATTGTAGAGGATGATAATCAATAGCTATTATGATGTCAAGTGTCACTAATTTGAGAGATAAATGTCTCAATATCTTAATATATAAATATTTATATATTAAAATATTTAAATAAGATTTAATTATATATTTTAAATATATAATTAAATTTAAGTGTCTACACTAGCATTAGATTTTAATTTTATTAATAATTACAAAATTATCATTAAAAACATAAAGGAACTTTTTTTTATTAAATGACAAAAATTCTCTTACCCTAAACGACGTCGTTCTGTCCAAAGAATTGAAAAGTCAAAATAAAATAAAAAAATACCCGCGCAGCATTTATGGGACAAAAATGCCCTTGAAGAAATTAGTAAAAAAGTTGACTTAACGGCCAAAATAGACGGAAGGGCACTTCATGGGACGATTTGAAAGTTTGAGTGTCGCCGACACGACAAAAAAAGTTGAGGTGTTAAAAGTTAGATTTTAGGAAAGTTTAGGTGTCACCAAAATAGTTTACCCTATTATTAATTATCTATCATTTCATGTTATATTGATTTTTTTAAATTCATAAAATAAAAAAATTGTGTATAAAATATTGTGATTTTAAAATAATTTTTTTTAAAAAAAATATTTTTAATAATTATTAATAAATATAATCTATATTATAAAAATATAACTATAAAATATTTATAAATTACAATTATTAGAAATTTATAAGATTTGTTACGAAACTACTAAAATAAATACGAGATATAATTAATATGAGGAGAAAGGTGGAGAGCAATTTTATTTATGTATTCTGGATACAAAACTTGTATATAATCATTCTATAAAATCTTCTATTTATAAGGATAAAACTCTAGAGAAAGTATGGATATAAATCCCTAGTTTATCTAAACTAGGAAATAGAAGTATATAAGGTAAATGATACTTTAATGGATATTCACATAATAAGTAGAGTTATAACACTCTCCCTTAAATATCCATTGTACAATAAATATTGTATCATTCGATGGACATCTACTAACTTTAATATATCGTTAAATCATTGAATCATAAGGATTCATAACACTCCTCCTTCGATGTCCATTCCATGAAGAATATGCCTCGTTAAAACCTTACTAAATATAAACTCTGTGGAGAAAAAACTCTAGTGAAGAAAAAATAGTACACTATTCTTTATGTGTAAATTTCTCCCCCGGATGAAATGAATTCTCGATATCTTTGAATTACACAAATCAATTTTATATCTCAATTTCTCAAAGGTTGCGGTTGAAAAGGCTTAGTGAATGAATCTGTAAAATTATTACATGATCGTATTTGAAGCACATTAATTTCACCATTCTTTCGAAATTAATGAGTAAAGAAACATTTAGGTGAAATATATTTTGTCTTATCTCCTTTGATATATCTTCCTTTCAACAAAACTATACAAGCTACATTATCTTTATATATAGACGAGTTCGCATCTCTCTTCTAGAGGATAAACCACAACTTACTCTAATATAATTATTGACCTTATATAATCTAATGTCAATAGTTTCTTGGAGATATCTAAGACCGTGTTTAAAATCATTCCACTATTGTCATATTGACGAAGAACTAAATCATGCTAATAAATTTATAGCAAATGTTATTCGCCAATAACTCTAAAATTTGGTACTTCAGGACCATGTAGTTCTTCATCATTTTCTCGAAATCTAAAGGTATCTTCCATTGACCTCCAACCATTAGAATACTAAATGAATGTGCTTTGTCCATGAAAAATCTTTTCAGAACTTTAATTGTATGTGTTGATTGATGAACAAAAATTTCATCTTTCACATGTTCAATTTGTAGTCAAGAGAAAACTTGATTTTTTCAAAATCTCTAACTTTAAATTCTAACATTAAGCAATCTATAACTTTTCCAAACTCATATGGAATTCCAATGAGATTAATATCGTTAACATATATAGTAAGAATCACATAATTAAATTCTGATTTCTTAATAAAAAATTGGTCATTCTTAAATCACAATATCAAAAAAAACATTTACTAAGATAATACATGCATCTAGATTCTTTTAGCCCATATAATCATTTCTATGCTTTTCTAGAATAATTTCACGAGAGCGATTATAAGTCTTGAATCCTTTGAGGATTTTCATATAAATTTTATTTCCAAGGCTTCGATATAGATAAGTTGTAACAACATCCATTAGATGCATGTCTACCTTTTCATTAATTGCCAAATTTATAACATATCAGAGTGTAATAGCATTAATAATGGGTAAATAAATATGATAGTAACCAATATCTGACTTTTACGAAAAGCCTTGTGGGACAAGTCGTTCTTTATACCTTACGATTTATTATTCTCATTTTTCTTTCATACAAATACCATTTATAACCAACCAATTTTACACCTTTGGTATTTGGACAACAAGTCCAAAAACTTCTCACTTTGCAAGCGAATTTAGCTCTGATTGAATTACATCATTCCATTGAGGTCAATCAATTCTATGCTCACATTCTTCAATTGATGAAGGATCTAAATCCAAATTATCCTTGAAAATATCAAGGACTATATTATGTACAAAAATATTATTAATAATTATTTCTCTTCAATCCAAACTTTTATCATAAGTTGTAAAATTGATAGCGATTTTTATTTTATCTTCATCATTTGTAGTTGGAATCTTTTCATTAGTTTTCCCTTGGTTTTCTTTTTAGTTTATTCAATATGATCTTTTGGATCATTTATTCCTCTTTTCTTTCAAGGATTTTTATCTTTAGTACAAGGGACAGGACACGCTTCTGGCGTGTTTTAGATTCAACAACTATATGATTTACTTTTTGTCCTTCAGACCTCTATTCGTATAGGAACATCTATAGCTCAAATATGCGATTTAGTGACTCTTCTGGAGTCAACAAAAGAATGTGGCAGATATTGTGCAATTTGTTCCAAATGACTTATCTTTTGAACTTCTAGTTCAATAACACTTGTGCGTGGATCAAAATGCCTCAAAAATATTTTCCACACAACATATATTTTATACCATTTACTTTCTCTCCTAATTTGGAAAACAAATTCTCATCAAAATGACATCAACAAATCTTGCTGTAAAAATCTCATCATCAAAAGTTCAAAATACCTTATAATAAACGGGGAGTGATAAATAATTCAATTATAAACAACTCAATAATATTGTCCGCTTTGAGCTACTTCAGGTGGGAAGGGTATTAAAATACTACCACTTTACTACTGCGAGTCGAACTGAACAGGAGATGTTTTGAGTTTGTTTGTTTATTACTCGAGCACTTTTTGAGTTCGTTTGTTTAGTATTTCGAACAGAAACATTTGTTCGAGTTTTTTCAATTATTGTTTTTCTATTGTTTGAGTTCGAGCTCGAGTTCACTCGTTAAATTTTAAAAAATTCTAATTTAAATTTGAATTTGAATATTAAATTTTTTTTAAAACTTCAAATTTATAAAATAAAAAAATATTATAATTTAAATATTTAACTATTTAATAATTTTTTATAAAAATATTGAATCACCCTAGAAATTAAGATTTTTTTTAAAAAATCTCTAATTTAAATATTATATATTATTGAAAATAATATATATAAATATTTATAATTTGTTCACAAATGCACAATATGTTCGCTAACAGTATTTGAATAGGCTTGAAATTTAATCGAGTCTAAAAGTTTGTTCGAATTTGTTTGTTTAATAAATAAACGAGCCCAAATCAAGCATAAACGAGTTCGAACGAACTTTATTCGCAAACAATTTAGTTCGTTTACAGCTCTATTCTTGAGGCGGTAAGTTTATTGAAAAGTAAAGATAAAATACTCGTTTAAAATATTATCACTTTAGGTGAATAAATAACAAATATCTAACAATATAAATTAAATATTAGATAGATAATATAAGATAACATATCAAACATAGTATAATAATGTAAATATATTTTTCAATGTTCATTGTCCTTTTTCTTATTGATATTTTGACACTTAACCTTTTTAAAAAAAATTGCAATATAATAACTAAATGCATCATCCCCCTAAAATTCGAGGAATTTTTTGCATGACCATATAAATTTAACTACATCTATTATCAAATATGACCTCTTTAGAGATCATAAATTTTACTAACATTTACTTTTGAGAATTATAACTTGTCAGTCATGCTTAATTATTTCTCATAAAAGAATAAAGGTAAAAACTTTCAAACATAATAAAAATATTTATACATAGTTTTGATTCAATTGAAACATATACGCCACATCCAAAAATTTTCTAAAATAAGAAATATTAGCCTAAAAGCCAACTGTAATGGAGAAAATTTATAATAATTTTATAGCCTTAATGCACAAGCGTTTCAACAAGTAAAATAAATGATTCAACTAGATCATTATCTGTGTGAATATGAACTCATGAATGTTCAACAATTAATTTGCAATAAGAATCAAATATATCTCAAGAAAATTCAATATCATTATCTAAACGAATTTGTTTAATAGAATTATCAAGAAATTGCACTCTTGATCAAATTATTTGGGCAAGTAATCTTACAAATTTTAGGTTGCGATTGATAATAAATAAAATTGTGACCATCAAATCACCACATCAATTAAAACCATAAAATATTTAAATTGTCCACATAATAGATTAATCGATCCACATATATCTCCACGAATTCGTTATAAAAAGTGTAAGAATTTCAGCTTCTACTTGTAATGGTGATGATTTAACAATTATTTTCCTCTTTTAAACATGCAACACATGAGTGATGGGTTTCCGATTGATATGCTAAAAATAGGTTTTATTTACCCTATATCGATTATGAGTAATTAAGGACTGTGATTTACTAATTGTCACATTTAACATCTATATTGTCACTTAATCAATCAGAACCTAAGGCAGAGTACCTATCATGTAGCTAGTATGTTGGAAAGTACCTACAATTTTAATTTAAGAAGTTATCGTACTCCCAGGGAAGTGGTAACGGCTTAGTAACAACTATCCTTTTACCCTAACTCTCATTTTATTACTTAGTTATGCAATCATTTATCAATTCTTTGATGAGAGGGTGATCCTTTCTACACAAGATTCAGGTTCATTAAGCATGCAAGAGTATTTTACAGACAATGTTCTGATGTATGTTACATTGTTTCTACATGTTGACTGACCTATCTTCGAATATCTTAGATATATCTTAGTCTATATTGCAATTATATACTAATTCTACTTGTGTACCACATCTGAGTTATCTGATAAATCGCCCCATCGCCATTGACGGCCCTACTCACGGTTCGAGCTAAAAGAATCCATGAAAGTCCTGTGTCACTCAGGAGATCATGCCGCTCGCCCTAACGCCGACATAAACACACGAACTCAGCCTCATTAGACTACTCTAACAAATATGGTGATCTATAGGTTATTTTATCTAATATGGCAGACCTTAATGCTTCCGTCCTCACACAAAGCCCTAAATTAAGGCCGGTTAAACTAGACAGGTTATGATTAGATCACTTAGGAATTGTCTATAACCGTTCATCTAATTTAAAAGAGCAAGTAGACATGCAGTCATAATGATAATTAAGCTGGTGACCTTTCCGAAAAAATGTAAATAACTTCAGCATGCAAAACACATATTCATAACATCATAATTTAATATTCAAATAGGTTTTTAGACAAACACAGTACAAAATATAAAGAGAGGGTCAAGGGGAGCACCACCATAAAGTATTCACCCTTTATTAGGTTCGCTGATGGAGCAACTACTTGTATATCCTGGACTGCTTGACCCGACTCTGCACGACAGAACCTTCGGAGAACGCTTCCTCAGCCTAGCAGCTATTGCTTTACCTTACGTCCCGGGCTTAAGCAAAGCCCTGTTGACTAACTCTTCGCTCACCTAGTGCCCTCTTAGGATCTCCTAATGAAACTCCAGGTATTCTATGAATACAAAAAAAGAACTCTATCTAGTCGTATTCTAAGATCCCGAGACAGACTCTTAGAAAGCAAAGAACATGAGAAACTCTCGTATTCTAAACCTACTTGAAAGAAACACCTGAGATCACTAAATGACTTGTATACAGTAGAAAAATGTATACTTGAAGTCACTGAATGATTTAAATCAAGTGGAGAGGGATGATTTCAACTCAGGAAGGCCTAGGGTATTTATAGCAGATAAGTTGAGTGATTTTTTATGCAGAAATTGATGTGGGATACTGTTCAGGGGTTCGGGACGCCAGTCCCGGTGCTTTGATTGGGTCGAGAGGCCCGTCCTGATCCACAAACTTTCGAAAATTATGTTTTTGCCTCAAAATTTGCCGTTTTCTTGCATATTTCACCTGAAACTTCCAAAAATCACAAAAACTGCAAAATTGTATTAATATCAATCAATTAAGAATGCTTTATCTCCAATTTTGCCCTAATTTGTGCCTAAAAACATTCTAAAAAAGTGATATTATTTATGCATATCAATGAGTATACCAAATGTCAAAATTAAGAATGACCATGTGTAATATCAATTATTTTTCACGTCATAATTGATCTTAGATTACCCAAATGATCATACCAAGTCATAAAAATATTGAGATTAAGTAAACTTCTGCCTTACTAAATGATGCATCTCAATAACAATAATTTTAGCATAATAAAAGTCATAAAAGAGAGATGATAGTTTTTATATCAAAGACTCATTACCAGAGGTAATTTTAATGATTCCCAAAATATTCATAGGTCCTCTTGGTAATATTATATTAACTCTTTTGGAACCCTTCAATAAATGTTTTCGCTACCTTTTCTCATTGTAACACTTGTTTCTCCTTTATTCAAATGAGAAAAATATTTATCATATTTAAGTGATGTGCGTAGTTTCACTCTCAATTAACATACACTTATGCCAATACTCATCACAATATTTTCCAAATATATTGTGCTCATAATCATATATTTTGACCAAATAATCTCACAAACTGTAGGTTGTAGTTAATAATAAATAGTCATAAGAGCATCTAATCGATGCGTGTAATAAAATCATAAAATATAAAATGTCTTATATCACTTTTAAGAACAATCAACATATAGACATATTTCAATAAACTTCAGGTTTATTGTCAAATGTATTTCAATTACATTAACCCACAAGTTTCAAGATTGAAATTTGACTTTGATACAAGTTTATTATAAACATCCCAATGATAATATCTATTTTAGTGTGTTTAAAACATGTCATTAGTAAAGGGCTTCAGGCCCAATGTTTAATAAACACTCAATGATCTAGTAATGTGTGACTTCAGGTCAAACACACCCTACCATCGCAAAGACGTATTAACAAAAATTAATTTTAAATTTAAATGTTAAAATATAAAATAAAGTCAAGTATTATTAAAATCTGAAAGTCTATTAAAAAAAAGATTATTAAAATCTAAAAGTCTATTAAAAAAAACGTCAACAATCAATTCTGAATTTACAAGATATGCGATTATATATATAATGGACAAATTAAAAAATTGAAACTTTATATTCCTTAAAAGAAAAATATATAAAATCAAATTAGCCACATAAATGTGGTATATAAAGTAATGAATTTCAAAATCTCATAACCAAGAATCAAATATAAACATTTTTTTTGAAGAATCTAGAATAAATAATATATTTGTTTAATCAAAATTCCAGAATCAAGAAAATCGAACCAAAGTCACATAAATAATAATGTCTCAAAATCATGATCATAGATTTCTAAATCAAGGGATTGATGAATTATATAATTTGAGACATCGAACTTTAAAGATATGTAATTCTGATATATTTGGTACCTTTAAAGATCTTAAATTTATTTGTTCTTCATTATATTCGTAAACCCTAAAAACATTACCTTGATAGACACTTATGCTGATAATGTGTTATGAAACTACTAAAATAAGGAGGATATATAATTAATATAGGGAGAAAGTTAAAGATGAATTTTATTGATGTATTCTTAGTACAAGACTTGAATATAATCATTCTATAAAGCCTTCTATTTATAAGGATAAATCCCTAAAGAAAGTAAGTAGGGATATAAAATTCTAGTTATCTAAATTAAGAAACAGAAGTATAGAAGGTATAGGATACCTTAATGGATATTCACATAATAAGTAGATGTATAACAAAATTAAAATTTATAAGTAATTTTTTTTAAGTAAGAGTTTATCTGTCAAAGTAGATTCTGAATATTTTATTTTTTTAAAAAAATGAGAGTTTACTTTGCCAAAATAGACCCTCAATATTTTATAAAAAATATCAGGGTCTACTTTGGTTAAGTAAACCCACACTAGTTTCGAAAATAGGTAAAAAAATAGTTTTAGTTTGGAATATTTTTTAATTAGCATTATTTTGGTAAAAGATTCCACTGGAATCTGTTAACCGCATTGGTGGTCGAGTGACTGAAGAAGGCTTATCTTCTTGTGATAAAGCTTTGGTATACGTAGCGATGATTCTTTACTCGGAATACCTCTGGAGATATATGCTTTTAATTATCAAACTCGATATCAAAAAAGCACTAGAAGATAGAGTTTACTAGAGGAATTGGAAGCAACAACAAAATGTTATATATTTTTGGGTAAACCATCCAAACAACACTTGAACTTTTTGCGATTCTGAGTTTTGCACTCATACTTTTTTTTTCGTTCAATGTTGCACTTCAACTAAAAATAGTGAATTATTTTGCCCTTTCGTCCAAAAATTCTGTATAACTTCATTTGCTGTCTCTTTTTTCGGGGCATTTTCGTCCTCTTTATTTAAAAAATAAAATTAAGTCAACCAAAACCTAACTTTTTCCTCCTTTTAAGTCGTTGGGCCACCATATTTTCTCTCTCTCCACTCCCGATTATTTATTACAGTGGCGAAGTTCCAAATTTCTGAAATTTCTTAATCGAAATGTCTAGTAAGCAACAATTTCAATTAACAAAGTGTTATTGCTGTAGGGTTTGTTGGTTGAGAACATCATGGATAGATCAAAACCCTTCCAGAAGATATCTTTCCTGCTGGAATGATGAGGTAAACCCTAGTTTTTTCCCATTCAATTCAAACGGTAAATGGCGTTTGCTTTGTCCCCTTTTCAAACTAATTTAATTTGTTTTTAATTTGTAAAGGGAGGAAGCGAAGTATACAATTTTCTTTAGTGGTTGGATCCTATTATGTGTATTAGATCAACCAAAGTTATACCGGATTTGCTTAGGAAAATTCGTTTCTTGGAGGATAATTTTGGATTTACAAATAATGAGTTGATGAAAGCCAACAAGAAATCAGAGGAATTGAAGTTGAACTTGAATGTTAGCAAAACTGAATTGTTGGAAGAGAAACAAAAAATAGAGAAGTTGAAGATTAGCCTTCGTAAAGAAATTGTAGTTAGTGTAGGACTGAGTAATTAGTTTGTGTACTTTTGATTGTCATAATTAAAACATGTCAAAAATGCAAATAAATGCATGAGTTGACAGGAATTGTCTTTTACTGAAAATTGAAAGATTCTTATACAATGTCCCCTTTTTATTTGCTTTAAACATGGAGGAAAGTGCTTTTTTTGTTACACAAATGGTACCTATCTGTGTTAAATGCATATGGAAAGCACAAGTGGGCATTAAACAATTAAATTTCTTAAATGGCTCAAAAAACCCTTTGCATAAATATTTTGAACTACAACATTTCAAAATAAAAATACAAAAAAAACCTTGTTGGTCATAAAGTTCCTGAACATATACATACATTAAAGGCATAAAAAACCCTCACATTCCCCGTCCCCTTTCTCTCCCTGTACTTGCCTTTCTATATGAATATTTATTTGAATGTCCACCACCACCTAACCAGGCTTCACCAAATTGTTCATATGAAGTGGTTGCTGAACTGTCTTTCTTCCCCTTCCCCTTCCCCTTCCTCTCCCCCAGATCTGTCTTCCACAACAGGTTGATGAACTGAAGAAGTGTTAGCTCTATCTTGATGAATTTCACTTAATAAATCATCTACTCTTTTAATGAACTCAAAAATTTCTTCTTCAACTTCTGTATTGGATGAATTTTGTTGATTTTGAGCTTCTGTTCTAGCTGGAATTTGTTCATTTCCATCTTCATTTGCATTTGCAGCTAGAATTTGTTCATTTCCATCTTCATTTCCAGTTTCAACAGCTCCTTTACTTGTCTACAAGTCATAAACATTCAACTAGGTATATAGATCTTAAAAATTTACCACAAATAAACAAGTATACCTTCTTCTGAGCATGAGCTTCTACATTTGGATCCACTGAACGTGGATTTTGAAGATTTCTTCCTACCACGAGCTACTTTATTTGAATGCAATGGAGGTGGATTCTGGGCAGTTTCAGGAGCATTATGAACATTTTCATTCTGTGGACACCCTGCTCTATTATGCCCAACATTTTTTACATGTTACAATTATGACAACCAAAAGTACACAAACTAACCACTTCAGTCCTACACTAACTACAACTTTTTTTACTAAGGCTAATCTTCAACTTCTCTATTTTTTGTTTCTCTTCCAATAATTCAGCTTTGCTTACATCCAAGTTCAACTTCAATTCCTCTAATTTCTTGTTGGCTTTCATCAACTCATTATTTGTAGATTCAAAATTGTCCTCCAAGAAACGCATTTTTCGAAGCAAACTAGATATAACTTGATCTAATACACATAACTGGATCAAACCACTGGAAAAATTGCATCGCTTCCTCCTTTTACAAATTGAAAAAAAATAAAACAGTTTGAAAAGGGGACAAAGCAAACGCCATTTATGGTTTGAATTGAATGGGAAAAAACTAGGGTTTACCTCGTCATTTCAGCAGGAAAGATATCTTCTCGAAGGGTTTTGATCTATTCATGATGTTCTCAACTGATAAACCCTACCGCAATAACACTTTGTTAATTGAAATTGTTGCCTACTGGACATTTCGATTAAAAAATTTCTGAAATTTGGAGCTTCGCCACTATAATAAATAATCAGAAATGGAGAGAGAGAAAAAATATGGTGGCCCAAAGACTAAAAAGGAGGGAAAAGTTAGGTTTTTGTTGATTTAATTTTATTTTTTTAATAAAAAAGATGGAAATACCCTTGAAAAAGAGACGACAAATGAAGTTAGACGGAATTTTTTGATGAAAGGGCAAAATAATTCACTTATTTTAGTTGGAGTGCAACATTGAACAAAAAAAAAGTATGAGTGCAAAATTCAAAATCGCGAAAAGTTCAGGTGTTGTTTGGATGGTTTACCCTATATTTTTATAAATTTCCTTCATTGCTATGACGGGTCGTTTAGCCCAGGTGTAATGTGTATTGCCTATACCTGTTGGTCATCAGATCAATTCCCACAAAAATATCAATAGAAAAATAAAAACTATTTAGTTTGACAGAATTTTTGTAGGGAAGCAAGGGGCTTATTAGGACACCTACAATGTCACAAACACAATATTATCAACCAATTACACAATCTAATTAATCCAAATATTATCACAATTAAATCACCAAAATAAAACCAATAAAATTGCAGCAAATAAACAACAACAATTTATATGTGAAAAAACTCATTCGATATGAAGAGAAAAAACTACGGGACCGTTAGAGGAATCCACTCTATACTTCTCTTATTCATAATTGAGGGTAAAATAAACCTAATAAAATCTACAAAAGGTTCAATTACCCACCAACAAATTATAAGCTCAAAATAACTATCCAATCATCCAAAATAAAGCTCAAAACATCACGAACAAACTGCCAAAATATCAGTCAAATCAGACCAGGTTTGACCCTCAATTTGAGTTGCACACGAGAACTACCCTCTCAAATTTTTTTGATCACCTACTTTTCTTATTGAACAAGATAGAACTTAAGGAGAATCACACTAGCTCCCAAGAACCAAAATATATAAACTAAAATAAACGATATTTAAAAAGGCGACATAAAATAATAATACCAAAGCAATACAAAAAATATATTGCACGTTGGGTTGGACCCATAATAATCTCCCCCTCCAGGCTAACACGAGGAAGAAGACGAGCAAGATTCAATGATCACTTGAAGCTCATTCTAGCAAGCTTACGACATATTTCAAGCTTGCTTCTTGGAACCACCTTTTTGAACATGTCAGCACCATTCTTGCTAAAATCTAAAGCAGTTCTGATAGAAGTCATCCTGACAACATGAGAAAAGATCGTATCAAAATCAATACCATTTTTCTGGTTGCACCCTTTAACCACCAATCTAGCTTTGCGCCTTACTATCTTCTCACCATCTTTCTTATTCCTGAAAAATAATCTATTTCTCAAGACTTTTGCCCATAGGAATCTTCACCAAAATCATAAGTTTGATTCCTTTTCAAAGAATCCATCTCAACTTTGATGGCCTTTAGCTAAAGATAAAGGTCTTCACTAGATAAAACTTCTTGGAAACTCTGAAGCTCCCCCTCATTAGTAACCGAGATGTACTCTGAGCTTGGTTATTTTGAAGAAGGTTTGCAAACTAACTTGTACATCATTCATTGGCAAGATATATTGCTCCCCCTATTCATGAACCTCTTCCTCATCTAATTGAGCATCATTAGGGACATCATCAATGAAAGTCATGAAATATTTATTGCCACCATTAGATTCCACTTGAATAGGATGACAAACATCAGAGTGTACAAGCTCAAGCTTAGCTTACCTCCTAGTAGACTTCATAGAAAAAGAAGCTCTATGCCGCTTGTCGACCAAACAATGATCAACAAGAATAAAAGATTTACTTGCTAAACATTTTATCCCCTTGTATTTTATGTGCCCCAATCTGCGATGGCATAAGTTTGGAGAATTTTTTTCTTCCACTGCATTAAGCTCATCAAAACATACATTGAAGTATGTCTTATACAAAGAACAACATAACTCACCATGTGCAACTATCAGAGAACTTCTGGCAAAGAACTTTTGGAGTAGAGTTACTAATAGTCACAACCAAGGTCTCCCAACTATCTGGCAAAGAACTCAACAAGAATAAATCCTGCAACTAATCATCAAGAACAATCTTCATAATAGTCAACTTGGTAATAATATCCTGAAAATCACTATGATGCTCAGAAACATACTTCCCAGTTATCAATTCCAAATTAACCAGTCTTTTAATTAGTGAAGCTTTGTTATGTGCGGTCTTTCTTTCAAAAAGACCTTCCAACTTCTTCCACAAATCATAAGGGTCGAACTCTTGTAACACATATATTCTCATATCAACCCATCGCCTCATAGTGTACAAAGTCTTTCTTTTCAACTTTGCCCAATATTTTTAATTCATCTTTTCAAAGTTAGTTGCTTTATCAAAGCTACCATCCTAATTGGTGATAATTTCAATATATGATCAAACAAATCTTTACAATACAACAAATCCTCCATCATAAGAATCCAAATAGAAGAAATGGTTGATTTTAATTTAATCATTGAGCTACTACTTGACTTCATAATGTGACAATATTAATTGTGACTTTGATACCAAGTTGTAGGGAAGCAAGGCGGTCACTACGACATCCACAATGTCACAAACATAATATTTTCAACAAATTACATAATCTAATCAACACAAATATTGTCACAATTAAATCACCAAACTAAAACCAATAAAATTGTAGCAAATAAGCAACAATAATTTATACATGGAAAAACTCCTTCGATAAGAAGAGTAAAAACTATGGGTACATTAGAGGAGTCCACCATATACTTCTCTTATTCATAATTGAGGGTAAAATAACCCTAATTCAATCTACAAAAGGTTCAAAGACCCACCAATAAACTCTAAGCAATAAAAAAAAATTGAACAAAAGGTTTAGAAATCAGCAAGAAAACAATATTGTCAAAAGATTTGTTCTGACCAAATGATAACACTAAAATATTCATGTGTTTTGGTGACAATTTGTGCTTAATTGTTGAACCAATTGTTGATAAATAATCAATTTTTGTTTAATTTTGCTAATTCTTAGATTAAATTGAATTCAAGAAGTTTTTGGTGCAAAACGCGACGAATTACAAATTTAGGGACTCAATTGTAAAATCTGAAGATATTTTACACATCGCGTCTTGACGCCCAGACGGTCGTCAAGATCTCATCATCAAATTTTTTTTATTTGTGAATTTCCTAATTTACCCCCACATTTTGTATCTATAAATAGTAGTTTTTCACCACAAATGTAATATATGTAGAACCACAAATCATAGAGAGAATTATAGGTTTTTTTTCATTGTGTTCTTTGTACTTTGAAATTTCTCAATACAAGATTAATTTTGCTTTCATAGTCATTCTCTCCTTCTATTTCTCTTTGAATTCTTGTTCACAAACCAAGAAAAGAGTTTACAGAGTGCTTCAAGTTGAGAGTGAAATTCAATCTTCTCTTAAGAGTGTGAGAGTTCAAGATCCACAAACCAAGGAGTTGCACTGTTACATCCTTAGGAGTGAGATTGATTTCAATATCATCCCTCCTCCTAAAGATTAGCAAATTGAAATGGTCCCAAACCCACAAGGACTTCAATATTGTTGATTTCCCTTGGTGGAGTGTGATGATGTATTGAAGAAAAGGTGGAAAGAAAACATCTACAAGAGCTTGGAGATTTCAAAGAGTCCTAGTTTTACTTGTACACATCTCTTACCTCTTTGATTTTCTATTGATCTTGTTTGTATGATTTTAACATTAAGTTTCCTTTAGGATCTCTTATTGTTCTAGATTACTTTAGGAAAATGGTTGAGAACTCTTTGATGTTTCATGTTTGTGTATCTTCATGTTAATCTATATCAATTGTTCTTTGATTTTTGTATCTATGTGTCTAAAGGATTCCATCTTAATAGATGTGAACTTCCTAAGAAATTTTGATATAGGCTACCATATCCCTATGAGGAAAATTTGGTGAGCTCTAAGGGGAGAGGTCAATACAACCTTGATGTTGGATATCTATCCCTTAGACCTAAGCATGGAGATTCTCAATTCATGAGAGTTTATTATGCTAAGAATCTCTCAATAGTTATGTGTGCTTGCTTGATTTCTTAAAGGTCCTAAGATTGTTTTTCTTCTATTTCTTCCTTTTATTGCTTTCCTTTATTGCTTTCTTTACTTGCTTTCTAGATTAGACTTATTTTTATCTTCATTTGTTGGAACCTATACTTTAGTTTTCTCTAAGTTCATTATTAGTAGAGGAATCCTAACTTCCTTGGGAAAGGATTTATAAATTTTAAAACAATGGTGTTCAATCCTTCTCTTAAAACAATAAACATTCATAATTAAAATATGTATAAGCCTCAACATAATCTAAAAAAAATGTTGGCTAAAATACTCCCATAATTAAAAAAAATTTTGGTTCCGTTGCCGAGGATGCCAGTCATAATATGATTAGTAATCTAGAATTTCTAAGATTCTAGATAATCTAATAATTGGTTTAGGATGATTTGAATGGATTTAATGGAACTTAGGATTTCTGAGTTTAGGTTTCCTTTACTTGCTTTCTTCCTTTCTTCTTGGTTAGATAGTTTAGTTTAGTTTCCTTAGCCTTTAGTTTTCCTTGTTTCATTAGTATAGGTTTAGTTCTTAGGTTTTGGTTAGTTTAGGTTAGCTTTGATGTAGAGTTTAAGCCTTAGAATAGGTTAATCTAGTTTAGTTTAAATAGCTTTAATATAACTTCTACTAATTCTTAACTAGTTCTAATCTAGTGTAGTTTAATTCTTACTTTAACCTGAGGAATAGTTGTATTTACATAAAGCATAACTCTTAACATAGTGTTAATTAGGTAGTTGGATTTAGAATTTACCTTCATAACTTCTTTCTTTTGTTCTTATTTTGTTTTGTTTGATTTATTAGATTGCTTTATTAGTGGTAGATGTTCATTTTCCAAAGTTTTAAAAAAATTCCAGCAAGCTTCCTCTGTTTCGTTCTGTTTTTCCTCTGTACTTCAGATGCCTATTGTCTGAAATTTTTTCAAATTTTGTAATTTTTATATTCTACTGCCTTTTAGCCTTCTTTTGATATATTATATGTTTAATTTTGATATTGTTTGATTAGGTTTTAAATTTATTTAGTTTAGAGTGGTTGTTGAAAAAACATTCTACGGCAGTACTTTTGTTTTTATATGAATTTTTGTATGTTTTGTTTGATGTATATTTTATTAATATAATTGAATTATGCTTAGTATATATGTATCTATAATTATAGTACTTGTTTTTGTCTTTATTTTGATATATTACTTAACTATTTTTACCATTTGTACATGATTACATTCAAGAGCATAAGGTACACTTCTCTAAAAAACTTTTGCATATTTAAATTTTTTTTTTCAATTTGATTTATTTGATATTTATGTGCTTTTGTTCTTTGGAATTGTTTAGATTGATCTTTAGATAATTTATGTTGAGTTTTGAGCTTTCAAAATTTTTGGATTAAACTAAATCTCCTTATGATAAAATATCCTTAATCTTGGCATTGCACTTTAAGTGTTTGATTAATTGCCTTTAGTTTATTTTTAAGATTATGTAGCATGTTTTTCTCTTATAAGTCATTTCAATTGATGTTAAGTCTTTGCTCTAGGTTTCTGATGTTGCTTGACCCTTGCTTCTCTAATTCTTCCTCTTCTTTTCTCCTTTGCAAATCGTATATTTTCTGGCCGGCCCTCTTTCATCTTTGAGGGTTTCATTTTATAGTTGTGTTTTGGGCTGTGGGCTTTCTGTTGAATGAGATATTGCATGCGGGATTTACGGGATATTTCTAATTGTGATAACAAATATAATAAAATAAGTGAAAGATATAATGAGATAAAAGAAGATACTATTGTGTGAGATAAAAGAAGATACTATTGTGTGAGGGTATATTTGTACATATACCAATTTCATGTCTCTAGTATAAGATATTGTTCAATTGCCCTAGAGACTTTGCATTAGTCCTTCACTTAGTTGATGTGCATGTTCTACATGTTCTAAGTATCTGAAACAGTGCACATCTTGATTTAATTGATCAATCTTAACTCCTTATGTTTATTTTTTATTAGTGCACTGTTCTTATTTATGTTTAGTACTTAATCGTTAAGGTATATAGCATCTAGTTTACCTTTTGAAGGTATACATGCATGCAGCTCACTGTAATTTTAGACAGCATGCATCTTGTTTCGTTTTTGCTACTATTTTCTGATCTTTATGAATTTCCATAAGATATTTTAACTGCACAAACCTCTTGATCTTAGGATCATGATGGAATAAGTTTCACTCTATTTGGCTTTAAAACAAATTTGTTATGATTTTTTGAAAATCCCTGCTAGTTTTGAAACAGCTTCGCTTTGTTACCTTTGTTTCTTAACTTTTTTATCTTCTATTTGCTTTGCTTTGTTTTTAATCTATCCTACCTTATTTGCATTCTGGAAATGTTGATATTTAATATTGCTTTTAGGATTCCTTAATTAATTTCTTCTAGGATTATATGATCTTTAGTTATGTTAGAAGTCACTAGCTTGTATCTTGCTTATTTTTGCCCACTATTTTGGGTATTTTTCTTTGTATGCATGTTTAGTTAGTTTTAATTAGTTTTTCCTTTATTTTTAGTATATTTAATGTCATCTAGTTTCCAGTAGTGTCTTTTACCTTTTTATGCATCTTTTGAATGCAATTTTTAACTTGTTTTATTGCCATTATCTTTTAATGCCAACTTTGAAGCAAATTGCCGTACTTATGCCTATACAATTTGCTGCTCTTTACCATAATTCAAATCTGTATTTTTGCTTGATCTTAATCATATTTATGCATCTTTTATGCCTTCTTTTGTTTGGTATCTTTTTGCACTTTAAGATATGACTATTTAGATTGTCTTTTGGTCATTTTTAGGATCCTCCTTATTTAGTGCATAACTTATGTTTTAAGCATGAGTTTTTGTTCATTCTTTTTGCCATTTGTTTGCATCATTTGTAAGAGTTGCAATTGCATGTTTAGCACAATTTCTTGCAAGTTTAAGAGACCTAAGAGTGGTTAAGGTACTGTTTTAAATACCTAAGAGGAAGACCAACAATTCTTACCATAGAAGTGTGATGAAGAAGACCATTTCTTGTATTGTTCATTTTTTATTACAACTTTAATTGTTGGACTTCGGACCAAGTTTATGTTTTCAATTGCTTATATTTGGACATTATTTTCAGTATCTAATGTTTTTCAATTCATATATATATATATATATATATATTTCTTGAAACCAATTCTTTGCTAAAACTCAAAATGTTAAAAAAGTTTTGATTAAACCATTTTGCAAGAAATCTTTTCAACTCTTATGCAAAAAACCTTTCCTACTTTAACCTTTTTGTTTATTTAATTTCATAACTTGTTAAATTTTATTCAATTTTAATATTTTTTTAAAAATTTTATTAATTTTATTTTTATTCTCTTTTTAATTTTAATTCTTTTCAACTTAATGTCTTTTATTTTTTTAGAATGCTTTTGCATTCTCCCTTTTACTTAAATTATTTTTAATCCTTAATTTAATATCTATTTTTTTATTTATTCCCTTTCTTTTAAAATTAGTATTATTATTATTATTTAAAAAAAAACAACTCTCTGGAGTTACCCGAGAGCCTTTTCTTTTTTTATTCCTTCTAATTCTTTTAACTTCTTTTATTTTCTCTTCCGTAATTTTAATTTTAATTTTTTTTATTTATCTAATTTAATTAATTTCTTTTTAACTTTATTTTAATTGTCTTGTAATAGTTAGTATTTTAATTCTTATCCTCACTCGTTTCTTAGACTAGGCATTTGTAACCTAGTTCTCTCTCTCTCTTTTTTTTTTTTTTTTTTTTTTGCTAGTTTAAGCCTTTGTAACATTGGACTTTATTTATTTTATTTATCTTCTTATTTATTTTCTTTCAACTCTAACTCTCGTTTTACATTCCAAAATTGGTTGATTCGTCTTCACCTTGTAGGGATATTTTTCAATGGATAACACTATCCTATCCTTAGATCACTCAAAGGAAATGAAGCTCATGATGAAGGAAATAATAAAATCAAATCAAGACATTCTCGAGTCCAATCGCAGATTACAAGAACATCATGAAGAAAAGTTGCAAGAGTTCGAAGAAAGGATGAATAAGACAGAAGATTTTCACTTAACTCAACAAGAAGCCATCATCAATTTGGAAAAACAAATAAACCTTATCATCAATCACTTTAATGAAGAAACTTTCACATCCAGAGAGTGCAATAATTCTAATTCTTTTCTTTTCAGGTCACTTGAGCTATCTCAAGATTCTAACATTTCCTCTTTAATACAGGGGACCAAGGAATTGAGTTACTAAAGCTAGGTGATGAAGACATTTCCAAAGATGATCACTATGCTAAGGATACATCAAAATTAACCATCTATCATAGCAATTTAGAGAATGTTGAACGGGTTTTACTTACAAACTTTATTAAATTGCTTACTCAAACTCATCTTGATTCTCAATTACCTGAGTTCCATGTTTCTTCCCTATATGCAAATTTTTTGAAGGATATTTTAAAAAATGAAAAGAAATTATGCCTAGGGAAGTTTTTCGTAAGCAAAGTTTGCTCTGCTCTAATCTTGAATGAATTTCTTTCTAATGATTTTGATTCCTTTATGTTTTCGGGTGCTATTGAAAATTTTTGCAAGTTGTCTTTTATAATTGATTTTGATTCTGACTTAAATCTGATGCCTTTAGAAATTTCAAGGAGATTAGGCTCACAATTCTTACCTTCTTCATCTAGTTTACAACTTAGCGATAAGACTATCGTTTGCGTAAAAGGAATAAATGAAGATGTGTTAGTACACTTGGGAAATCTTTGTATACCTGCTAATTTTGTTGTATTAGACATGGAAATTAAGGAATACATACTTCTTGGGAAACCTTTCATCAATACTTTAAAGACTTTAATTGATGCACCTAATGGATACTTAAATTTTTCCTTAGATAAAAATAAGGTGGATTTAAACTTGAATAAAACTTTAAAGTATCCATTATTCTTAGATGATAGAGAAGAGGGTTGGGATGTTTTGGATTCTTAAATAATAAGTTTTCTAAACACTTGTTGTAATCCAACTCTTATGATTTTTAACTCCCATGCAAAAGAAACTCTAAACACTTTTTGCAATTATAATTTTGAAATTGAAGATAGACAAGTAGTGAATTCAATTGAAACACCTCCTACCTTAGAATTGAAGGATCTTCCGAACCATCTGTGTTATGTCTATCTTGATAACGAGAAACACTGTCCTATAATCATATCTTCTTGTTTAACAGAAGAACAGAAGAATTTAACCCTACAGGTGTTACGAAGATACATGAAATCTTTTGCTTTCAAGATTTCTGACATCTCAGGAATAGATCCTAGCTTTTGTTCTCATAAAATTGTGCTAGAGAAAGAATTCAAACCTTGTATACAACCTCAACAAAGACTAAATCCTAACATGTGTGAGGTTGTTAAGAAAGAAGTTATCAAACTTCTCGATGTCGGCCTCATCTACCCGATCTTCGATAGCGAGTGGGTTAGTCAAGTACAAGTTATACCAAAAAAAGGCGGCATCACCGTGATCAAGAATGACAACACCGATCTTATTCCAACAAGAACGGTTACCGGTCATAGAGTTTGTTTTTATTGTAGAAAATTAAATACCTCTACCTGAAAAGATCATTTTCCTTTTCCTTTTATTGATCAAATGCTTGAAAGATTAGCCAGACACTCTTACTATTGTTTTCTTGATGGATTCTCAAGATATTTTCAGATTCCAATCGTACCCGAGGATCACATTAAAACAACATTCACATGTCCCCATGGTACATTTGCATATAGAAGGATGCCTTTCGGGTTATGTAACGCACCTCCTACATTTCAAATGTGCATGACCTCCATTTTTAATGATATGATGGGTAAATCTATGGAAGTCTTTATGGATGATTTTTCAGTATTAGGTGATAGCTTCGAATTATGTTTGAAAAATCTAGAACTTATGCTTATTTGTTGTGTCCGTGCTAATCTTGTTTTAAATTGGGAAAAATGTCATTTTATGGTAGAAGAAGGAATAGTATTAGGACACAAAATTTCAAAATTAGGAATGGATGTAGATAAAGCTAAAATGGAAGTAATTTCTAAACTTCCTCCTCCTACTTCTATAAAAGCAATTAGAAGTTTTCTTGGACATGTAGGATTTTATCGAAGATTCATAAAAGATTTTTCTCTAATTGCTAGTCCTCTGAGTCATCTTGTAGGGAAAGATGTTCCTTTTGTTTTCGACACTACTTCTTTACATGCATTCAATAAATTGAAGGAATTACTTACAACTACTCCTGTTATGATATCACTTGACTGGAGTTTACCTTTCAAGCTTATGTGTGATGCTATCAATAAGATCCTTTATCACTGTCACACAGGACCTACAGGAGGACATTTGGCAGTGAATAGCACGGCTCAAAAAGTTCTAGAAGTCAGGTTTTATTGGCCAACTCTTTTTAAAGACGCTATTACTTATGTAAAAATCTATGATGCATGCCAAAGAACAGGTAGAATTTCTTATAAGAAAGAACTTCCACAAAAAGGTATTCAAGTCGTTGAAATTATTGATATTTGGGGAATAGATTTTATGGGACCTTTTCCTTCATCGTTTGGAAATAGATATATTTTGGTAGCCGTAGAATATTTTTCTAAGTGGCCTGAAGCTCAAGCTCTCCCACTAACAATGCTAAAGTGGTATGTAAATTTTTGAAAAAATTGTTTTACAAGTTTGGATTTCCAAGAGCTCTGATTAGCGATCGAGGAACTCACTTTTTCAATACTCAACTTACGAAAGTTCTTCAACGTTATGGAATTCAACATAGAATTTCAACAACTTATCATCCACAGACTAACACACAAGTTGAGATAACGAATCGAGGTATTAAGAGAATTTTAGAGAAAACCGTAGGAATAAATAGAAAAGATTGGTCTTTAAAGCTCGATGACGTATTATGGGCATTTAGGACTGTTTATAGAACATCTACTGGTTTTTCACCCTTTAAACTTGTCTATGGAAGAGCATTGAACATAGGGATTTCTTGGCACTTAAGAAGTGCAATTTATATGATGAACTATCCTTGCAAGAAAGAACTTTGCAATTAAATGAACTCGATGAATGGAGATTTAACGCTTATGAAAATTCAGTCAACTTCAAATTGAATAGTAAACTTTGGCATTATAGGCACCTTAGTTCTCCTAAAAATTTTCAACCGGGCGATAAGGTTTTGTTATCCAATTCTCGTTTAAAGCTATTTTCAGGGAAACTTAACACTTTTTGGAAGGGACCCTTCACTATTAAAAACGTATCACCTTATGGAGCTTGTGAAATCATTTCGAATGATGGTTCAACTTTTAAGGTTAACGGTCAAAGGTTAAAGTTTTACAAATAAACTGATTGTATACTACTTGATACTTCATTTTCTTTGACATAATTAATATCCTTTTTCTTTTATTTATATTTTAACTCTCTTTATTTTTTTCCCTTGTTTTATTCAAATATTTCTTTTAATATTTTTCAAAAAATTATTCTTCTAATTAATTTCTTTATTGTTTTTAAAATAATTATTTCTTATCTATTTTTATTTAATAATTTTAATTTATTCTATTTTATTTTTATTATCTTTAAGTATTTTATTCTCTTAAGATTTCTTTTAATTAATCTTTTTATTATTTATTTGGCCTATTTATTTTAACTTATCCTTTTATTATTTATTTGGCCTATTTCTTTTAACTCATCTTTTTTATTATTTATTTCACATTTTTATTTTAATTTATCTTTTTATTATTTATTTGTCCTATTTCTTTTAACTTATCTTTTTATTATTTATGTGGTCGATTTATTTTATTTTATTCTCTTTATTATTTATGTGGCATATTATAGTAATTTACTCTCTTTATTATTTATGTGGCCTATTTATTTTAATCTATTATTTATGTAGTTTATTTATTTTAATTTATTTGGCCTATTGTATTTATGCCTTTATTATTTATTTTGTATATTTATTATTTATTAATTATTTCCCGTACTTTCTCTCTTCTCTTTTATTTACCTTTGTTCTTAATTTAAGTGTGGGGTATTTCCACAATGAGGACATTGTAAATCTTAAGTGTGGGGTGGGGATTTATCTTAGTAATTTTCATTCTTATGATGATCAATGTTTGCCCAAATTTTTCAAAACCTCTAAAATTTTAAAACTTTTTCGAACTTGTTCGTTTTATTCCAAAAAGATAAATTTTCTTGATTTTTTAGATCGTGACTTTTGCCCCGCCAATGATAGTAATGACTACTATTGCATGATTCTTGGGATAAAAACTCAATCGAACTATTGAAATCTGAGACTGGCACTATTATAGGAAATTTCTAACAATCTTTGAGCACACTACTTGTACTAGTTGTTTGATCAATGGATGGACTCTTGGACTTTTTCGATTGTTGGTGTTCTGATCTTCTATTTTTAGTGATGATTGTCCAACGTGCTTATAGGAATTTGAGGGACGGTGACCACCGTTAATCAAACCAACCAATAAAAGGGTATTTCATAAGTGTCATTCGCTACTTAAAAATCACTCCTGAGGGGAATTTAATGCCTGATGCCCTAAGGTCCCCAAGATTTGAGAGTGATATGCACAAATTATATCACTTTTTAGCATGTTTTTAGGCACAAATTAGGGCAAAATTGGAACCAAATCGATCATAATTGATTGATATTAACACATTTTTGTAGAATTTGTAGTTTTGGAAGTTTTAGGTGAAATGTGCAAGAAAATAGCAATTAATGGGGTAAAAACGCAAGGATTTGGAACTTCAGATTTCGGGACGGGCGTCTCGACCCAGTCAAACAACTGGAATGGGCGTCCCGAACTCAGGATGGGCATCCTAACCTGGTCAAAGCACTGGGACGGGCGTCCTGAGTGGTAGATGCAAGTCCCACATGGAGAAATGAAGAGAAATTCACTCATTTCCCCTACTATAAATACCCTAGGCCTTCCTCAGTTGAAATCACCCCTCACCACTCAATACGAGTCATTTACTCAGCTTCGAGTGGATCATTTGATCCCTCACCACTCAATACGAGTCATTTACTCAGCTTCTAGTGGATCATTTGATCCCTCACCACTCAATCTAAGTCATTTAGTAGCTTCGAGTGCAATCCTAATCACTCGATCTGAGTCATTCAGTGGCTCAAGTGCATCTTTCTACACTCACACAAGTAGATAGCAGTATAAGAGTGTTCGTTTTCTTTGCTTCTTGAGTGTTTATCTCAGGTTCTTAGAATTCGATTAGATAGGGTTCATTTTTAATATTCATAGAATACCCGGGATTTTGTTAGGAGATCCTAAGAGGGCATTAGGTGAGCAAAGAGCTAGTCAAAAGGGCATTGCTTAACCCTAGGATGTATGGTAAAGTAATCGCTACTAGTCTAAGGAAGCGTTCTCCGAAGGTTCTGCTGATCAGAGTCAGGTCAAACAAGCTAGGATATACAAATAATCGCTCCACCGGTGGACTTGATAAAGGGTGAATACTTTATGGTGGTGGTCCTCTAGACCCTCTCTGTATATTCTGTATTATGTTTGTCAAAATATTAATTTGAATGTCAAACTATGATTACTTTGTTATATATGCTTTGCATGTTGAAGTTACACTCATTTTTCCAGAAAGGTCACCAGCTAAACATACATTATGACTGATTATCTGCTTGCTCTTTTAAACTAAATGAACGCTTATAGACAATTCTTAACCACGGTCTAATCATAACCTGTTTAGTTTAACAGGCCTTAATTTGGGATAAAAAAACATTAAGGTTGCCATATTAGGTGAAATAACTTATAGATTACTATGTTTGTTAGAGTAGTCTAATGAGGTTGAGTTTGTTCTCTATGCCGGCATTACGGTGAGAGGCATGAATTCTTGAGTGATGCAAGTTTTCATGGATACCTTTAACTCGAACCGTGAGTAGGGCCATAATTAAGGTAGGGTGGTTTATCAGGTAACTCAGATGTGGTACACAGGCAAGATACAGTACATAATTGCATTCTAGAGAATCTAAAATACTCAAAGATAGGTAAATCAATATGTATAAACAATACAACATACATCAGAACTCATGTTTATTTCTTACTCTTGCATGCTAATTACTTATGTGCTATGTGTGGATGGGATCACAACTTCATCAAAATTATTGATGAAAGATTGGTTAATTGTATGAATAAATGAATGTTATGGTTAAAGGATAGTTGCTACTAAACTGTTACCAGTTCCTTGGGATTACGATAATAATAAATTAAAATCGTAGGTTCTTTCCAAATAACTAGCTACACGATAGGTACTCTGCCTTAGGTTCTGATTGATTAAGTGACAACCATTATTGCTAAAAGTGACAATTAGTAAAACTCAGTCCTTAATTATTCATAATCAACATAGGTACATAAATCCTATCTTTTAGCATGTCTAATCAGAACACACCAGATTTTTGGCGCCGTTGTCGGGGACATATCATAGAATTTTAGGATTTCTGATCAAAATTCTAGAGGCTTATGATAGGTAACGGTAGTAATCTATACTTTAATCAACATTTATTTTTGTGATTAATCAATCAATTTCCTGAAATATAGTTATCTTAAATAATTAATTTTAGAAATTATCTAAAATTAAGAAATTTAGGTTAATCAAATTTTAGAAAATTATTCTAAAACCATACTAAGGAAATCAAACTGAAAAAAATACAAAAGCAGAAAAATTTAAATAATTAATTTTCTTGTTTACCGTTTTTCTTTTCTTTTATAAATTTTGTTAATTTCTAAAAAATATTATTTTCCAGAAATTAATCTAGTAAATTTTTCTTGTTTACAACTTTCATGTTTGTTATCTTTTGAAAAAAAAAGTATTTTCTTGAGTTGTCAAATTTTGGCTTACGTTTTAATTTGGAAGAAATGTCGTTCTATGTTAGGATTTTCTTAAGTCATGGTGGCTTTATTAAACAAGCTATGAAATAATTTTTCCTTAATAGCCAGACTCTTGAATATTCTATTGAGAAAGGATGTTCCTTTTTTATGATAAATGCATGATATCTTTTTACTAAAGGAACTCTTTATTACTGCACCATTATGACATCACTTGATTGGAGTTTTCTTTTTGAATTGATATATGATGCTAGTGACCATGCAGTAAGAATTGTTTTAGGAAAAAGGTATGATAAGAAATTTCATGTGATCTACTACGCAAGTAAAATCTTGACTGATGCCCAGTATTCCACTATTGAAAAAGAAATTACTAGCTGTTGTATGTGCATGTGATACACTCATATCATACCTAGTCTAAACAGTAGTATACACTGATTACTCTCCTCTGAGATATTTGTTCAATAAAACTGATGTTGAACCAAGATTGATTAGTTGAGTTTTATTGAATTTGATATAGAAAGAAGGGATAAGAAAAAGGGTTGAAAATCTAGGAAGCAAACCATTGGTCTAGATTAGAAAACCTCGAGTTAGAGGCTATTGATGAGACAGTAATATCTGAAAAATTTCGGGATGAGAATTTATTTTCATAGTTTGCTATGAATAATGATTCTCCTTTGTGGTTTACCGATATTGCAAATTATCTAGTTGCTGAAATGTTCCCGAGTGATATAACCTATCATCAAAAGAGAAATTCTTTGTTGATTTGAAATATTACTATTGGGGAGATCCCTTTTCTATTTCGAATTGTTGCAGAGTAATTGATCAGAAGATGTGTCTCAGAAGACGAAGTCCACAAGATTCTGGAGCACTGCCACCAAAGATCTACGGGAGACCAATTGACTTCTATCAACACTATCCGGAAATTGTTAGAAGCAGGATCTTATTGGCCCACAATATTCAAGGATTCTATATCCTTGATACAGTCCCGCAATGCTTGCCAATTAACAGGTAACACGTCTTCCCAAGATCATCTACCCCAGCAAGGTATATAGAATATTGATATCTTTTATATCTGGGGTATTGATTTCATGAATCCTTTTTCTTTCTTCCTTTGACAATACTTACATCATAGTAGCTGTTGAATAGTTTTCAAAATGGCCTGAAGCACATGCATTACCTATTAATGATGTTAAAGTAAAGTGCAGATTCCTTCAGAAACTATTTTCCAGATTCAGATGTGCCAATACCATTATAAATGATATGGGTTGTCAGCCAGTTAACACAGCTAATGCTTCTTCTGATGAGCAATTGGAGGCATTAAAGGCTAATAACAACAGTCAAATTAATGCTTTTCAACAAGGAGAAACGTTCAACCCGTGTATCAAATCTGTGAAGTCTGCCAAGTACCTCACTTTAGCGGGGATTGCTATGGGAGTGGAATACTAACCATTCAAAAAGAGGCAGGAGCAGGTTGCTGCAGTCAATGCTGCTCCAATGGTAAACATATATAATCCCTACTAAAGAAATCATCTGGGATTTAGTTTGAGGAATAATTCTGAAGCTGAAAACTTTTAGAAGATACCACCACAACAAAGTCCCTATCCGCAGAATCAACAGATCAAATGTTGTTATTGGTCAGGCCGGTTTACTGTTAAAGAAGTGTCTTCATATGGAGCCTATGTTATAATAGATCAAGATGACACTACTCAAAAGGTAAAATGGGCAACAATTAAAGTCATACCAGTGCGAGCAAGTGACCTACCAACCAAGTGGTATCGATCGGTCGATGGATATAGAGGAATTTGGCATTGTATCAGGAGTATAGCAGCGGAGGAGCTTGCGTCCCTTGCATACCAGTTGGTTGTGCGGGACTTTCCCAAGGAAGTCTTGACTACTTGGGTCACGCTGGAGCCCCCTACCATTACGACTTCGCCAAAGCTTTAGGTATCTTTTCTACCCTTCGATACTTACATGCAGTACCTTCATAGACATTGGCAGGTAGGTGTACCACTCCATGGAACGTCACGCTCCTGGACACATTCCTCTTGGACATGTGCTCTGATTGCGAGAAATTTTGCAAATGATTCAAGGAAGCAGCCCTTGGGGCTCGAGCCATTCATCACACTGATAGGCCACTACTTGACGTTCGACATTGAGGAATCAAAGCTGATGAGGATATCTCCACCTACCATTCCCATCAACCTAACTGTTCTTCAGAACATGGGAATGATAGGGTAGATACACCCTCCATACAAAGCTCACTGTAGAATCATCAAATTCAGAGCTTACAGAGTCGAGGACACTTCAGCTATAGCACTCCAGCCCAGCATACCAGGAGAGATTCATGGGTATATCGGATGCATCATACTGACTGGCAGAACGCTTGACTGGGCAGCAGTACAGACGCTAGAGGTTGAGCAGGAAGTCTGACGCATACTCGACGTACTACCCTACAGTCAAGTCCTCATCATCACTAAGCCGACATACCTAGAGCTGGTATGTGAGTTCTATGCGTCGTTTACGTACCATCAGGAGCAGATCACATTCCGCTTGGGCGGAATAGATCGATCGATGAGCATGGCCGAGTTCGGCATCGCCTTGGGTATTTGGCAGAGAGACGAGCTGGATACGCCCACCTACACCACAACAGTTCGAGACTTCACTTCTGTAGACGTCTACACTGCTTGGGCTCAGATCTGTACGACGGGTGTTCCCTACCAGCATGGCTTTACGAAAGCCACACGTATTTATCCTGCCCTATTTACATGCCATTATCGCACACACTCTGTCAGGACGTCGGACGGCCCCCGGGAATGTCACCCAAATGGAGACATTCCTCTTGGCCAACATGCACATGGGTTCTACAATAGAGATGGCTTGGCTCATCACGGTCATCATGCGGGGTTTTGCTACGGACACTCGGAAATAGTGTCTGGGGCTCGGGCCGTTCATCACCAGCATAGCCCACTACTTGGAGTTGGACATCGAGGGCTCGGAGCTCACCCAGGTTGCCCCGACCACCATTCCTACGGACCTTACCATTCTACAGAAAATGGGAATGGTCGTACGGGATGCAAATGGGCGCTACTCCATCCACACGGAGTAGCCAGGACAGGCATCGGCACCTGGAGCAGTTCCATCACATATACCTCCGACCGAGACGTTCGTTCCATGCACTACCTTCGAACGACATATGTCGCACAGATTGGCAGAATTGTCAGCCCGATATAGCTGGGATATGGAAAGAATCGAGAGACGGATGACGATGATGGACGATAGAATTGCTATGAACACCAGCAGGATCATGGAGATTTACCAGCATACCTCCCAACTGGTGGAAAACACAGAGGTCTACTTTCCAGCAAACTTCGGTCCACCTGACGACGGCGAGCCGGGTTCTTAACTTTTCTTTTCCTTTTCTTTTTCTTTTGTTGTTTTAATCTATGTGTGTGATCATATCTAGGCTGTATGAAATATGAATCTCTGTGTAACATTGATTGATATGACATAATAGCATTTTCCTCTATGATATCTTGTTATTTCTTTTATTGCTTTATTTTCCTTCTTACCCATAGTTATTCGAATAAGTGTGGGGTAAGAATCTTTTCTGTTTTGTTTTTGTTTCTTGTTTTCAAATAAGTGTAGGCTAGTTTAGAAATGTATGAACACTGAGGAAAGTGTCAGACTTACGTGTGGGGTAGCAGTGCACGGTGCACTGTAGTAGTTGAGATAATTTTTGCATGATTTTGCACGTTTTCCTCGTATTTTCACACCCTTCCAAAAAAAATTCAAAAATTTTCATTCTTTAGACTTCTAAATGCAGTATGATTGGTTAAACATTGCTTATGTCTATGATATCTAGGTAGAATGTCATGGTTAGTAGGAGACAATGTGATGACTATTTTTGAACTTATTGATTAGGAATAAGGGATTCCTGATAACTGAGCACAATTTAGTCTAGATTAGAGACCTCAGCCAATTACCTTTTCAAGAGTTAACTAGATAAGATTAGATTAGTTGTGGATGTATTGACAATTAGAATGACTAGATGAGACTCTGAGCTAAAAGTGAAAAGAAACAAAAGAAAGTTAATTAAATAGGGTAGTTTTCCAGCGGCCTTTGCTACTCGAGCACCACTCCTTCGGTGTAGGATTTTAACGATGCAGAATATGAATTTGATAGACGAAATTGAAAAACAATAATAATAAAAGAACTCACGATTTACCCAGGTTTACCCCAATTAGGGCTACGTCCTGAAAACTGAACTCTCAATTATTATTTCTTGGTTCTCTCAACTTGTTACAATGATATCCTATATATAGGCGTCTAAACCCTATTTACATATCACTGGGCCTAAACCCTACATATAACTAGGCCTAAGCCCGAGGGGGGGGGGGGGGGGGGGGGGGGGGCTCCACCCCGAAGTGTCCTCGAGATATTTACCAAACTCCAACATTCAGGGAACTTAAAGCCTGATGCCCTAAGGTCGTGTAGGTCTGGTAGTCATCGGAGTGGGACTCGCTACATGGGTAGTTGAAGTTGACATGTTCAAAGCAGACTCAAAATACCCTAAATCTATAAAAGAAAGAAAATCAATAAAACGCTAAATAATTAAAAATCTGATCACCAAGGCTCAGAACTCAGAAAGTTATCTGTTGTTAGTATGTCTAGCGACGAGAGTATATTGTGTTGACTATCTGGTCCAGACTAGTACACACACTACACATCAGGAAGACCTTGTGACTGAGAAAAGAGTTCAATTTAACTGTTAAGCTATTTTCTACCTGATTATAGCAATCTACTAGAGACATTTGAGACCTTGTCATAGCAACCTAACCAGTCAGACCAGTGTTAAGAATTGTCTGAATAATTTTTGGAATAAAAACATGACTAGGAATTTAAGTGACTGTGCATATGATTTAGAATCACTAACTTCAGATAGACTTTACTTGAGGACAAGTAAAAAGCTAAGTGTGGGGTTATCTGATATGCATAAATGATATCACATTTTTAGCATGTTTTTAGGCATGATTTAGGGTGAAATTGAGGGCAAATCGATCTTAATTGTTTATTATTAACTCAATTTCACAGCTTTTGTGATTTTGGAAGTGTCAGGTGAAAAGTAGAAGAAAATGGCAAATTTCGGGGCAAAAATGCAATTTTTCAGAAGTTCGGACTTCGGGGAGGGCGTCCTGACATGGTCAACAGTCCAGGACGGGCGTCCTGACCTGGTCAACAGTCCAGGACGGGCGTCCCGAGCTGCAATTCCAAGTCCCACGTCGAAATTTTGAAGAACATTCACTCTAGAAAGCTACTATAAATACCCCAAGCCTTCAGTTGAAATCATTCCTCTCCACTCAATCTGAGTCATTTAGTGACTTAAGTTGTACAGTTTTCTCGAGTACATAAGTCACTAAGAGACTCGTGTTCACTATAAGTTTTCTTCTATTTTTAGTTAGTGTTTTCGTTTTCTTAGTTTCTGAGAATTAGGCTCAGATCTTAGGCTTCGATAGATAGGTTCGTTTATGGTATTCATAGAATACCCGGGATTTCAGTCCGACTGATATGCTAAATAGGTGTTGTTTTACCCTATGTTGATTATGAGTAATTAAGGACTTAGATGACTAATTGTCACTTTTAGTCTCTATGCTGTCACTTAATCAGCCAGAACCTAAGGCAGAGTACCTATCGTGTAGCTAGTCTGTTGGAAAGTATCTACGATTTTATTAAATTAAATATCGTACACCCAGGGAAGTGGTAACGGCTTAGTAGTAACTAGCCTTTTACCCTAACTCTTATCTTATGATCCAGTTATGCAATCGTCATCAATAACTTTGATGAGAGGGTGATTCCTTCTCCACTAGGTTTAAGTCTTTTTAAGCCTAAAAGTATTTTACAGATAATGTCCTGATTCTATGTTATACTGTTCCTATGTTGATTGACCAATCTTCAAGTGTTTTAGACATGTCTTGGTCTGGATTGCAATTATGTTTTGAGTCTAAAGGTGTACCACATCTAAGTCACCTAATAAACCGCCCTACCTTCATGACGGCCCTACTCATGGTTCGAGCTAAAGACATCCATGAAAGCCCTACGTCACTTCGGGGATCATGCCGCTCGCCCTAACGCCGGCATAAAAACACAACTCAGCCTACTTAGACTACTCTAACAAACATGGTGTTCTGTAGGTTATTTTATCTAATATGGGAGACACCAATACTAATTGATGCCTGTTAAACTAAACAGGTTATGAATAGACTGTGGTTAGGAATTGTCTATAACCCTAAATTTAGTTTAAAAGAAACTACATTAGACATGCAGACATAATGAATATTAAGCATGTGGCCATTTCGGAAAATCATAAGAACTTCAATATGCATAACAAATACTCATAGAATCATAATCCAATAAACATAATTAATTTTTGGACGATCACAATACAATCATATAAAGAGAGGGACAAGGGGACTGATGCCATAAAGAATTCACCCTTTACTTAGTCTCGCCGATGGAGCAACTGCTTGTATATGTCATACTGCTCGACCCGACTCTGCTTGACAGAACCTTCGGAGGACGCTTCCTCAGCCTAGTAGCTGGACATTACCTTAATACCCAGCTTAAGCCCAGCCCTGCGGACTGACTCCTCGAACGCCTAGAGCCCTCTTAGGATCTCCTAACCAAATCCTGGGTATTCTATGAATACCAGAAACGAACCTATCTATCGTAGCCAAGGATCTGAGACTAATTCTCAGAAACAAAGAAAACAAGACACTATCTAGAAATAAAAGAAACTTCTACTGAACCCGAGTCTCTAAGTGACTTATGTACTCGAGAAAAATGTACACTTGAAGTCACTAAATGACTCAGATCGAGTGGAGAGGAATGAATTCAACTGAGGAAGGCCTAGGGTATTTATAGCAGCTTTCTGGAGAGAATTTTTCCAAGAATTTCGATGTGGGACTTGGACCAGGCATCTGGGACGCCCGTCCAGGCCTGTTGACCAGGTCAGGATGCCCATCCTGATTCGGGACGCCCACCCCGATGTCTGAACTTCTGAAAAATTGCGTTTTTGCCCCGAAATTTGCCATTTTCTTCTACTTTTCACCTGACACTTCCAAAATCATAAAAAGTGTGAAATTGAGTTAATAACAAACAATTAAGACCGATTTTCCCTCAATTTCACCCTAAATTATGCGTAAAAACATGCTAAATATGTGATATGATTTATGCATATCAGATAACCCCACACTTAGCTTTTTGCTTGTCCTAAGAAAAGTCTACCTGAAGTTAGTGATTCTAAATCATATGTGCAGTCACTTAAATTTCCTAGTCATGTTTTTATTCCAAAAATTATTCAGACAATTTCATATCACAGGTCTGACTAGTTATGTTGCTATGACGAGGTCTCAAATGTCTCTAGTAGATTGTTATAATCAACCAGGTTTAACAACTTAACAACTAGGTTGAACTCTTCTCTCAGTCACAAGGTCTTCCTGATGTGTTGTGTGTGTACTAGTCTAGACCAGATCGTCAACACAATATACTCTCGTCTTAACTACTACCATATAACACTTCGACCCGTCGCTAGACATACTAACAACAGACAACTTTCTGAGTTCTGAGCCTTGGTGATCAGATTTTAATTATTTAGCATTTATGGATTTTTTTCTTTTATAGATTCAGGGTATTTTGAGTCTTCTTTAACACGTCAACTTTAACTACCCATGTAACGAGCCCTACTCCGATGACTCCCAGACCTACACGACCTTATGGCATCAGGCTTTAAGTTCCCCTAAGGAGTGGTGCTCGAGTAGCAAAGGCCGCTAGCAAACTACCCTATTTAATTAACTCTCTTTTTTTTTTTTCACTTTCAGCTCAGAGCCTCATCTAGTTATTCTAATTGCCAATACATCCACAACTGATCTAATCTTATCTAGTTATGTTTTGAAAAGGTAATTGGCTGAGGTCTCTAATCCAGACTAAGTTGTGCTCAATTATCAGGAATTCCCTATTCCTAATCAATAAGTTCAAGATAGTCATCACATTGTTTCCTACTAATCATAATATTCTACACACATATCATAGACATCAACAATGTTTTACCAATCATACTGCATTTTGAGGTCTGAAAAAAAATGAAAAAATTTGAAATTTTTTGGAAGGGTGTGAAAATACGGGGAAAACAAGCAAAATCATGCAAAACATTTCTCAAACTACTACAGTGCACCGTGCACTGCTACCCCACACTTAAGTCTGACACTGTCCTCAGTGTTCATGCATATCTAAACTACCCCACACTTATTTGAAAACAAGAAACAAAAACAAAACAAAGAACTCTTACCCCACACTTATGCGACTAACTACGGGTAAGAAGGAAAATAGAGCAATGAAAGAAATAACAAATAACAAAACATGAAATAAAATGAAAGAGATACTCCCTTATTCTGCGAAGTCAATAGTCTGTTCGGACAAGTTAAAAGGCTCTCTGTAAATCTTTAAGCGTTGTCCGTTCACTTTTTGAGTAGTGCCGTCAGAATCCATGATGTCACATGCTTCGAAAGGTGATACTTCCGTGATGGTGAACGGGCCTGACAACAGCTACGCAGCTTTCCTGGGAAAATTTTGAAACGTGAGTTGTACAACAATACCTTATCTCCTGGTTCAAAATTCTTCTGGGCTCTGAGTCGCATGTCATGCCGGAGTTTACTTGTCATCTTGAACTTATGTGAGTTTTCATAGGCTTTGAGCCTCCACTCATCCAATTCGTTGAGTTGTAGAATCCGGTCTTCCTTAGTTAAGTTATCGTCGAGATTGCATTTTTGCACTGCCCAGTAAGCTCTATGTTCAAGTTCAACCGGAAGGTGGCATGCTTTTCCATAGACTAGTCGATAGGGTGAGAACCCCGTAGTGGTCTTGTATGCTGTACGGAAGGCCCATAACGCATCATCCAGCTTTATGGCCTAATCCTTACGGTTAACACCCACAGTCTTTTCTAGGATTCTCTTTATTCCCCTATTGGTTACCTCGGCCTGTCCATTGGATTGAGGATGGTAGGCTGTGGAAAAGCGATGCTGAACTCCGTATTGCTGAAGTACCTTCTGCAATTGAGAGTTGCAGAAGTGCGTACCTCGGTCACTATTTAGGGCTTTCGGACATCCAAATCTGGCGAAAATCTACTTAAGGAATATGCATACGACTCTAGCATCATTAATAGGTAGGGCCTGTGCCTCAGGCCATTTTGAAAACTATTCTACAACTACTATGATATACTTCTTACCAAAAGAGGGAGGAAACGGACCCATAAAGTCTATACCCCATATGTCAAATATCTCTACACTTTGAATTACCTGTTGGGGTAGACTGTCTCGAGAAGATATAGTTCCAGCTTTCTGACAGGCATCGCACGATCCTGTGAACGCTGCGGCGTCTTGAATATGGTAGGCCAGACGAAGCATGCTTCTAATGCTTTTCGGGCGGTATTAGCTGCAGCTAAGTGACCGCCTGCTAGTCCGCAGTGACAATGTTCCAGAATTCAGAATCCTTCTTCTTGAGAGACACATCTCTTGATCATCTGATCTGCACATATTCGAAATAGAAAAGGATCTTCCCAATAGAAATATTTCAGGTTAGCAAAGAATTTTCTTCTTTGTTGAGCAGTGATATCACTAGGGAGAGTCCGAGCTGCCAAGTAATTTGCTATATCTGCAAACCAAGGGGGTGAGAAAATAGCAAACAATGCACATAGATTCTCATCCGGAAATTTATCAGATATAATTGATTCATCAATAGCTTCTAGGGTCGGATTCTCTAGCTTGGACAAGTGGTCTGCGGCAAAGTTTTCTGCCCCTTTCTTATCCCAAGTTTCTATGTCGAATTCTTGAAGCAGTAAAACCCATCTTATTAATCTTGGCTTTGCGTCGGTTTTATTGAACAAATACTTTAATGCAGAATGATCAGTATAAACAATAGTTTTAGACAGGACTAGATAAGATCGAAATTTGTCAAATACATATACTACTGTTAATAATTCCTTTTCTGTCGTAGTGTAATTTTCCTGAGCATCAGTTAAGGTTTTACTAGCATAATATATTACCTGAAATTTCTTATCATGTCTTTGTCCTAAAACAACTCCTACTGCATAGTCACTAGCATCACACATAAGTTCAAAAGGTAGACTCTAGTCAGGTGACGACATGACATGTGCAGTAGTTAAAAGTTCCTTAAGTCTATTAAAAGCTTTTAGACATTTTTCATCAAAGACGAATGGAACATCTTTTCCGAGTAAATTGGTCAACGGCCTGGCTATTAATGAGAAATCATTTATAAACCTACGATAAAAGCCAGCGTGTCCCAAAAAACTTCTAATGGCTCTCACATTCTTGGATGGAGGTAGTTTTGAAATAACTTCAATTTTGGCCTTATCTACTTCCATACCTAGGTGTGAGATCTTATGTCCTAAAACGATTCCCTCTTTTACCATGAAGTGGCATTTTTCCCAATTTAAAACCAAGTTAGATTTTATACAACGTTTCAACATTAATTCCAAGTTCTTTAGACAAACCTCAAATGAATTACCAAAAACAGAAAAGTCATCATGAAACTTCCATAGATTACTCAAATGTCCTCAAAGATAGCAGCATACAAGTTGAAATGTAGCAGGTGCATTACACAAACCAAAAGGCATCCTTCTATATGCAAATGTTCCAAAAGGGCATGTGAAAGTAGTTTTATGCTGGTCCTCAGGGGAAATAGGAATTTGAAAATAACCAGAAAACCCATCAGAAAGCAGTAAAACATATGTCCAGACAATCTTTCTAACATTTGGTCAATAAAAGGAAGGGGAAAGTGGTCTTTTCGTGTGCCCGTATTTAGTTTCCTATAGTCTATGCATACACGATGACCAGTTACAGTTCTCGTAGGAATTAGTTCATTATGTTCATTCCTGACAACTGTTATACCGCCTTTCTTAGGTACTACCTGCACCGGGCTTACCCACTCACTATCTGAGATAGGGTAGATAAGTCCTGCATCTAACAGTTTGATTACTTCTTTCTTAAAAACATCACACACATTAGGATTCAACCTCCTTTGAGGTTGCACACATGGCTTATACTCATTTTCTAGAAGAATCTCATGCGAACAAAAGCTTGGATTAATACCTGGAATGTCTGCAATTTTGTAGGCAAAGGCTCTTCTATACTTTCTGCACATGTCCACGGTCAGCTTCCGTTGTTCTGCAATCAAATTAGCTGCAAGAATAATGGGAAGTTTCCTATTGTCGTCTAGGAATTCATAGCACGGATGAGTGGGCAGTTCCTTCAGTTCCATGTCTGGTGGATCTTCAAACGAAGTTTGTTCTTTCTTCATCTCAACATCACCTATCTCAGTGACACTATCAGAATTAATTTCATAATCAGAAGAGCTAAGTTCAGTCTCCTCTAATTCTAGGGAGTCCTCACTCAGGACTTGATAGTTTGAGCATAGGTCTGTCATGTTAATTGCAATCAAGTGTTCAATAGCATCCACACAAAAACAAGTATCATCTAAATGCATGGGATACCTAAGGGTCTCATTCAGATCAAAAGTGATGTCCTCATTACCTACCCTTAACTTGATTTGACCATTACCGACGTCTATTAATGCTTTTGAGGTAGCTAGAAATGGTCGACCTAGGATCAGGGGCACTCCTCCTTCCCCATTCATATCCATGACAACAAAGTCCACAGGGAATACAAATTTTCTGACCTTTACTAAGAGATCTTCAATTATTCCTTTGGGGATTTTGACTGTCCTATCTGCAAGTTGTATGCACATCCTAGTCGTTTTCAAATCATGCAATCCTAATTTATCAAATAAACTAGATGGCATGAGATTAATACTAGCTCCTAAGTCTGCTAATGCATGCATGTTAGTAATATTTCCAATTGTACATGGCAAGGTAAAACAACCAGGATCTTTCTTTAGACGGCAGTTTATTCAACAAAACACCGAACACTCTTCATTAAGAACCACCTTGTCCATGTCAAATTTTCTTTTATTACTAACGACTTCTTTTAAAAACTTAGCATACTTTGGCATTTCAGAAATAACATCAAGTAAAGGCAAATTAACATGAATCTGACTAAAATTCTTAAGAATCTTTTCAAATTGCTCCTTATCTTTATTGTGCATAAGTCTGGCAGGGTAAGGTACTTTTGGCCGGTACTCAGGAATAAACTTCGTCTTCCCTTTCCTTGCTACTTCGATTTCGACATCCGTCGGCGTTGGATCCTTGGAGCCTTCTTTTGGTTCCTGCACAAGAGTAGGAGGATCAGATGGTTTGGACGGAGATGGAGATAGAACTTTACCAGATCTTAGAGTGATGGTCTTGCATTCAGTTTGGGGGTTGGTCTTTGTGTTGGTTGGTAGCGTTCCCTGGGACCTGTGAGAAAGATGGGTGGATAGCTGACCCATTTGTCTCTCTAAGGTTTGTATAGCAGCTTGTGTATTTCTGACTGTTTGCTCGATCTGCTTCTGTCTGTTCTCGTTCTGCTGGATTCTTTCTACGTGAGCTTCCTGGACCTTCCTGTTAGACTCTATCATTTCCTTGTTAGAGTCAGCAATGCTTTTCATTATGTCCCTGAATTCTTGCATGGGGTCAGTTGGACCGATGTAGTTCCTAGGTGCAGGCAGAGCGACTTGCTGGTTCTGCGGATATGGCAGTTGCTGAGGCACCCTTTTCTGAAAGTTAGCAGTCCCGGAATTGTTTCTCCAGCTGAATCCTGGATGGTTCTTCCACGTGGGATTGTAGGTATTTCCTATAGGAGCAGAGTTAACTGCATCCACTTATTCCATATCCTCTGGAATAGTCAATATTCTATTACCATAACAATCTCCACTGAAATGCGGTCCTTGGCAAAATTTGTAGACTTGATACACTGACTGAACGCTTTTCCCTTGTTGGAAAGCATTCAGTTGATTAGTAATGCTGGCCTTCAATGCCTCAAATTGGTCATCAGTGGAGGCGAGGGCCGGATTTACTGGTTGCTTCTTAGCTCGGCCACTTGTGCGCCAGTTCTTGCTATTCCTATTGAGCCTCTCCAGAGCATTTCTAGCACATCACTCATTCCATTGAAACCGCTCTGGGGATTGAGTCCATCAAGAACTTGTTTACCCATATCTGTCATACCCCCGTAGAATTGCTGGATCAGCAATGCTTCGGTAAGTCCATGTTGGGGGCAGAGCCTGAGTAGCTCCTTGAATCTGTCCCAAGTTTCGATCACTGTCTCATCAGTAGCTTGAGTAAAACTGGATAGAGCCCTTCGATATTCTAGGACCCTTGCTGCAGAGTAGTACTCCTCTAGGAAGGCTTTGCTTAACTCGTCCCAAGAGGTGATGGAGTTAGTGGGTAGCTGGGCCAACCATCTCTTAGCTCTGTCACTCAGTGAGTAGGGAAAGAGGTTTAGTTTAGTTACTTCTGCAGTATGATTTCCCTTGAGGCCTTTGCAGAGAGAAGAGAAATCAGATAAGTGTTCTAGCGGATTCTCGGTTGTAGTTCCTCCTAACTGAACCTGATTAATAATCAACTGGATCACATTCGGTTTAAGATCATAGCGAGGGTTTCCAAGGATTTGGATGGCGGATGATACTGGAACAGTCTGTGGCTGGATGTAGGATTCGAGGGGAGGTCTTTCAGCAGCCATCTCTGTTCTTCGCCTATTAGCTGTACGAATGAGACGTTCAGGATTCTCAACTGGGGTTTCAAGGTTAGCTTCTCAAGTTCGAGTCATGCAACTACAGAGAAGAATACATTTAAGCCTAAACAGACTGGTTACTGGAGTTACACGGGAAGTGAAAAATTAGAAAGAAAAAACATTTGGAAGAAAACACATATTCAACTATGAAAGGGAAAATAATACAAGAGATAGGAAACTTACCATTGAACAAGAAAAGTACAATTTTCTTTTCGGGTTTTTAAATTTTTCAAATTTGTTTTTCTTTTTTTTTTCGAAAGCAGTTGGATTTCCTCAATATGGTTTTAGAATAATTTTCTAAAATTTGATTATCCTAAATGTCTTAATTCCAGATAATATCTAAAATCAATTAGTTATGATAACCCTATATTTCGAAATTGATTGTCTAACTAGCAGAAAATAAGTGTTGGGTTTAAGGTCTAGGTTACTTCCGTTACCTATCATAAGTCTCTAGAATTTTGATCAGAATCCTAAATTTATTATGATATTTCCCCGACAACGGCGCCAAAAATATGATGTTGTTTCCGACTGATATGCTAAATAGGTGATGTTTTACCCTATGTTAGTTATGAGTAATTAAGGACTTAGATTGACTAATTCTCTTTTAGTCTCTATGCTGTCACTTAATCAGCCAGAACCTAAGGCAGAGTACCTATCGTGTAGCTAGTCTGTTGGAAAGTATCTACGATTTTATTAAATTAAATATCGTACTCCCAGGGAAGTGGTAACGGCTTAGTAGTAACTAGCATTTTACCCTAACTCTTATCTTATGATCCAGTTATGCAATCGTCATCAAGAACTTTGATGAGAGGGTGATTCATTCTCCACTAGGTTTAAGTCTTTTTAAGCCTAAAAGTGTTGTACAGATAATGTCCTGATTCTATGTTATACTTTTCCTACATGTTGATTGACCTATCTTCGAGTGTTTTAGACATGTCTTGGCCTGGATTGCAACTATGTTCTGAGTGTAAAGGTGTACCACGCCCTACCTTAATGACTGCCCTACTCACGGTTCGAGCTAAAGGCATCCATGAAAGCCCTATGTCACTTCGGGGATCATGCCGCTCCCCCTAACGCCGGCATAAAAACACAACTCAGCCTACTTAGACTACTCTAACAAACAGGGTGTTCTATACGTTATTTTATCTAATATGGCAGACACCAACACTAATTGATGCTTGTTAAACTAAACAAGTTTTGAATAGACCGTGGTTAGGAATTGTCTATAACCCTAAATTTAGTTTAAAAGAAACTACATTAGACATGCAGACATAAAGAATATTAAGCATGTGGCCATTTCCGGAAACTCATAAGAACTTCAATATGCATAACAAATACTCATAGAATCATAATCCAATAAACATAATTAATTTTTGGGCGATCACAATACAAACATATAAAGCGAGGGACAGGGGGACTGATGCCATAAAGAATTCACCATTTACTTAGTCTCGCCGATGGAGTAACTACTTCTATATGTCGTACTGCTCGACCCGACTCGGTTTGACAGAACCTTCGGGGGACACTTCCTTAGCCTAGTAGCTGGACATTACCTTAATACTCAGCTTAAGCCCAGCCCTGTGGACTGACTCTTCGAACGCCTAGAGCCCTCTTAGGATCTCCTAACGAAATCCCGGGTATTCTATGAATACCAGAAACGAACCTATCTATCGTAGCCTAGGATCTGAGACTAATTTCAGAGACAAAGAAAACGAGACACTATCTAGAAATAAAAGAAACTTCTATTGAACCCGAGTCTCTAAGTGACTTATGTACTCGAGAAAAATGTACACTTGAAGTCACTAAATGACTCAGATCGAGTGGAGAGGAATGAATTCAACTGAGGAAGGCCTGTGGTATTTATAGCAGCTTTCTGGAGTGAATTTTTCCAAGAATTTCGATGTGGTACTTGGACTAGGCATCGGGACGCCCATCCCAGCCTGTTGACCAGGTCAGGACGGTCGTCCCGAGTCCTGGACGCTCGTCCTAGCCTGTTGACCAAGTCAGGACTCCCATCCTGATTCGGGACGCCCACCCCGACATCTGAACTTCTGAAAAATTGCATTTTTGCCCCGAAATTTGCCATTTTCTTCTACTTTTCACCTGACACTTCCAAAATCATAAAAACTATGAAATTGAGTTAATAACAAACAATTAAGACCGATTTGCCCTCAATTTCACCCTAATTATGCCTAAAAACATGCTAAATATGTGATATGATTTATGCATATCAGTCAGAAAGCCCTAATCAGTGACGAGGTACGCACTTCTGCAACTCTCAATTGCAGAAGGTACTTCAGCAATACGGAGTTCAGCATCACTTTTCCACAGCCTACCATCCTCAAACCAATGGGCAGGCTGAGGTAACCAATAGGGGAATAAAGAGAATCCTAGAAAAGACTGTGGGTGTTAACCGTAAGGATTGGGCCATAAAGCTAGATGATGCATTATGGGCCTTCCGTACAGCATACAAGACCACTACGGGGTTCTCACCTTATCGACTAGTCTATGGAAAAGCATGCCACCTTCCGGTTGAACTTGAACATAGAGCTTACTGGGCAGTGCAAAAATGCAATCTCGACGATAACTTAACTAAGGAAGACCGGATTCTACAACTCAACGAATTGGATGAGTGGAGGATCAAAGCTTATGAAAACTCACACAGTTCAAGATGACAAGTAAACTCCGGCATGACAGGCGACTCAGAGTCCAGAAGAATTTTGAACCAGGAGATATGGTATTATTGTACAACTCACGTTTTAAATTTTTCCCAGGAAAGTTGCGTAGCTGTTATCAGGCCCGTTCACCATTACGGAAGTATCAACCTTCGGAGCATGCGTCATCATGGATTCTGACGGCACTACTCAAAAAGTGAACGGACAACGCTTAAAGATCTATAGAGAGCTTTTGACTTGTCCGAGCAGACTGTTGACTTCGCAGAATAAGGGAGTATCTCTTTCATTTTATTTCGTGTTTTGTTATTTGTTATTTCTTTCATTGCTCTATTTTCCTTCTTACCCTTAGTTAGTCGAATAGGTGTGGGGTAAGAGTTCTTTGTTTTGTTTTTATTTCTTCTTGTTTTCAAATAAGTGTGGGGTAATTTAGATATGCATGAACACTGAGGACAGTGTCAGACTTAAGTATGGTGTAGCAGTGCACAGTGCACTGTAGTAGACAAATTTTTGCATGTTTTCCCTGTATTTTCACACCCTTCCAAAGAATTTAAAAAAATTTCATTCTTTCAGACTTCAAAATGCAGTATGATTGGTAAAACATTGCTGATGTCTATGATATGTAGGTAGAATGTTATGATTAGTAGGAGACAATGTGATGACTATTTTGAACTTATTGATTAGGAATAGGGAATTCCTGATAATTGAGCACAACTTAGTATGGATTAGAGACCTCAGCCAATTACTTTTTCAAAACATAACTAGATAAGATTAGATCAGTTGAGGATGTATTGGAAATTAAAATGACTAGATGATGCTCTGAGCTGAAAGTGAAAAGAAAAAAAAAGAGAGTTAATTAAATAGGGTAGTTTGCTAGCGGCCTTTGCTACTCGAGCACCACTCCTTAGGGGGACTTAAAGCCTGATGCCCTAAGGTCTTGTAGGTCTGGGAGTCATCGGAGTGGGACTCGCTACATGGGCAGTTAAAGTTGACGTGTTAAAGAAGACTCAAAATACCTTGAAAAATCTATAAAAGAAAAAAATCAATAAATGCTAAATAATTAAAAATCTAATCACCAAGGCTCAGAACTCAGAAAGTTGTCTGTTGTTAGTATGTCTAGCGACGGGTTGAAGTGTTATCTAGTAGTAGTTAAGATGAGAATATATTGTGTTGACTATCTGGTCTAGACTAGTACACACACTACACATCAGGAAGACCTTGTGACTGAGAGAAGAGTTCAATCTAGTTGTTAAGTTGTTAAACCTGCTTGATCATAATAATCTACTAGAGACATTTGAGACCTTGTCATAGCAACCTAACCAGTCAGACCTGTGTTGTGAATTGTCTGAATAATATTTGGAATAGAAACATGACTAGAAAATTTTAATTGATTGCACATATGATTTAAAATCACTAACTTCAGGTACACTTTGCTTGAGGACAAGCAAAAAGCTAAGTGTGGGGTTATATGATATGCATAAATCATATCACATTTTATGCATGTTTTTAGGCATAATTTAGGGTGAAATTGGTAGTAAATCGGTCTTAATTGATTGTTATTAACTCAATTTCACAGTTTTTGTGATTTTGGAAGTGTCACGTGAAAAGTAGAAGAAAATGGCAAATTTCGGGGCAAAACGTGATTTTCAAAGTTCGGAAGTCGGGGTGGGCGTCCCGAAGTCAGGATGGGCACCTGGTCAACAGGCCAGGACGGGCGTCTAGGACTCGGGACAAGCGTCCTGACCTGGTCAACAGGCCGGGACGGGTGATATGCATAAATCATATCACATTTTTAGCATGTTTTAGGCATGATTTAGGGTGAAATTGAGGGCAAATCGGTCTTAATTGTTTATTAATAACTCAATTTCACAATTTTTGTGATTTTGGAAGTGTCAGGTGAAAAGTAGAAGAAAATGGCAAATTTTGGGGCAAAAACGTAGTTTTTTAGAAGTTAGGAAGTCGGGGAGGGCGTCCTGACCTGGTCAACAGGTCGGGATGGGCGTCCAGGACTCGGGACGGTCGTCCTGACCTGGTCAACAGGCCGGGATGGGCGTCCCGGATGCCTGGTCAAAGTCCCACATCGAAATTTTTGGAAAAATTCACTCCAGAAAGCTGCTATAAATACCCCAGGCCTCCTCAGTTGAAATCATTCCTCTCCACTCAATCTGAGTCATTTAGTGACTTAAGTTGTACAGTTTTCTCGAGTACATAAGTCACTGAGAGACTCTGGTTCACTATATGTTTTCTTCTATTTTTAGTTAATGTTTTCGTTTTCTTAGTTTCTGAGAATTAGTTTCAGAGACTTCCTCGGGGAAGTTTCTCACAACTGATTGTATGCAGGGGATGCAAGCTCCTCCATTGCTATGCTCCTGATACAATGCCAAATTCCTCCATATCTCTCGACCCTTCGATACCATTTGGTAGATCACTTGCTTGCACTGGTCTGGCTTTAATTGTTGCCAGTATCTCATCTGTTGATTCTACGGGTAGGGGTTTTACTGTGGTGGTATCTTCTGAAAGTTTCCAGCTTCCGAATTATTCCTCAGCTACATCCCGTATGATTCCTCTAGCTGGGATTGTATGCGTCTCCCATTGGAGTAGCATTCTGCAGTAAGCTACTCCTACCTCTTTTGGAATGGTCAGTATTCCATTCCCATAGCAATCCCTGCTAAAGTGTGGTACTTGGCAGACTTCACAGATTTGATACACAGACTGAACGTTTCTTCCTAAGACATTGGCACTCTGAATCTGGAAAACAACTTCTCATAGAATCTGCACATGACTTTAACATCATTAGTAGGTAATGCCTATGGTTCAGGCCATTTTTGAAAAGTGTTCCACGACTACTATGATGTAATTATTTTCAAAGGAAGAAGGGAAAAGGATTCAATCAATACCTCAGATATTAAAGATTTCAAGACTCTCTACACCTTGCTGGGGTAGGCGATCTCTGGAAGAGGTGTTACCTGTTATTTGGCAAGCATCGCAGGACTGTATCAGAGATACAAAATCCTTGAATATGGTGGGTCAACAAGATTCTACTTCCAACACTTTCCGGACAGTGTTGATAGCAGTTAGTTGGTCTCCCATAGATTCCTGCAATGCTTCAGAATCATGTGGCCTTCGCCTTCCGAGATACATCTTCTGATCAACTTATCTGCAAAAATTTGAAATAGAAGAGAAATCTGCCGAGTAGTAATATTTCAAATCAGCGAAGAATTTCCTCTTTTGATGATAAGACACATTACTTGGAACTCATTCAGTAACTAGATAATTTGCAACAACAATAAACCACAGATGAGACTTATCATACATAGAAACAATGCAAATAAGTTTCCATCCAAAAGTTTATCAGTATTACAATAGCCTCTAACTCGGGGTTTTCTAATCTAGACAAATGGTTTGCTTTCTAGATTTTCAACCCTTCTTCTTATCCCTTCATTCTATATCAAATTCAAGTAACAACAAAACTTAACTTAATCAATTATGGTTCAGCATTAGTTTTATTGAACACATATATCTCAGAGTGATCAGTGTAACCTATTGTTTCTAGACAAGACTAGATAATATCGGAATTTATCATACATGAACTTTCTTATCATGTATCTATCCTAAAACAATTCTTACTACATCATTACATAACATATTCATTCAAAAAGCAGATTTCAATCAGGTGATGCCATAATGGGTGCAGTAATTCCTTTTGGTTTAAAAGATCTCATGCAAATATCAGCAAAACAAAAGGAACATCCTTTTTTCAATAGAACACTCAAAGGTCTGGCTATTAAGGAAAATATTTCATAACTCGTCCTAATAAAGCCGACATGACTCTAAGAAAATTTTGAAATGGAATTTCTTACCAATAAAAAAAACCTAAGCCAAAATTTTACAAGTTAGAAGAAAGTATATTTTATCCTCATTTCTATTTTTATTTCTTCGAAAAAGAGCAAAAAATGTACAACTAAGAAAACAACTAAGAAAGAACAAGAGATAGGGAAAAGAACAACTTACCTTTGAGCAAGAAAAATACAATTTTTTCGGGTTTTAAATTTTAAAATTTTTTTTTCTTTTTTTTTTCGAAAGCAGTTAAATTTCCTCAATATGGTTTTAGAATGATTTTCTAAAATTTGATTATCATAAGTGGCTTAATTTCAATAATATCTAAAATCAATTAGTTGTGATAATCCTATATTTCGGAAATTAATTGTCTAACTAGCAGAAAATAAGTGTTAGGTCTAAGGTCTAGGTTACTACCGCTACCTATCATAAGTCTTTAGAATTTTGATCAGGAATCCTAAATTCATTATGATATTTCCCCGGCAACGGCGCCAAAAATATGATGGCTTTCCGACTGATATGCTAAATAGGTGTTATTTTACCCTATGTTGATTATGAGTAATTAAGGACTGAGATTTACTAATTGTCACATTTAGTCTCTATGGTGTCACTTAATCAGCCAGAACCTAAGGCAGAGTACCTATCGTGTAGTTAGTCTTGTTGGAAAGTATCTACGATTCTACTAAGTTAAATATCGTACTCCCAGGGAAGTGGTAACGGCATAGTAGTAACTAGCTTTTTATCCTAACTCTTATCTTATGATCCAGTTATGCAATCTTCACCAATAACTTTGATGAGGGGGTGATTCATTCTCCACTAGTTTTAAGTCTACTTAAGTCTAAAAGTGTTTTATAGATACTGTCATGATTCTATGTTATACTCTTCCTATATGTTGATTGACCTATCTTCGAATGTTTTAGACATGTCTTGGCCTGGATTGCAACTATGTTCTGAGTCTAAAGGTGTACCACATCTGAGTAATCTGATAAACCGCCCCATCGCCAAGGTAAACGGCCCTACTCACGTTTCGAGCAAAAGTCAACTATGAAAGCCCTATGTCACTTAGGGGATCACGCTGATGGCCCTTAACACCGGCATAAACGCTCTACTCAGCCTACTTAGACTACTTTAACAAACAGGGTGTTCCGCATGTTATTTTATCTAATATGGTAGACACCAATACTAATTGATGCCTGTTAAACTAAATAGGTTATGAATAGACTGTGGTTAGGAATTGTCTATAACCCTAATTTTAGTTTAAAACAAACTACATTAGACATGCAGACATAATGTGTATTAAGCAGGTGGCCATTTCCGGAAAATCATAAGCACTTCAACATATGCAACAAATATTCATAAAAATAATAATCCAGTATTCATAATTGGTATTTGGACAAACAAAAAACAACATATTAAGAGAGGGACAGGGGGACTGATGCCATAAAGAAATCACCCTTTACTTAGTCTCGCCGATGGAGCGTACTGCTTGTATATGTCGTACTGCTTGACCCGACTCTGCTCACCAGAACCTTCGGAGGATGCTTCCTCAGCCTAGTAACTGGGCTTTACCTTAATACCTAGCTTAAGCCCAGCCCTGTGGACTGACTCTTCGAACGCCTCGAGCCCTCTTAGGATCTCCTAATGAAATCCCAAGTATTCTATGAATACCAGAAACGAACCTATCTATCGAAGCCTAAGTTCTGAGACTAATTCTCAGAAACTAAGAAAACGAAACACTAACTAGAAAGAAAGAAAACTTATAGTGAACCCGAGTCTCTCAGTGACTTATGTACTCGAGAAAAGTGTACACTTGAAGCCACTAAATGACTCAGATCAAGTGGAGAGGAATGATTTCAACTGAGGAAGGCCTGGGGTATTTATAGCAGCTTTCTGGAGTGAGTTTTCATCAAAAATTCGATGTGGGACTTGGAATGTCTGCTCGGGATGCCCGTCCTGGCTTAGGACGCCTGTTCCGGTCTGTTGACCAAGTCAGGACGGCCGTCTCGAGTCCTGGACGCCCGTCCCGACCTGTTGACCAGGTCAGGACCTGTCCTGATTCGGGACGCCCTCCCCGAAGTCCGAACTTCTGAAAAATTGCGTTTTTGCCCCGAAATTTGCCATTTTCTTCTACTTTTCACTGACACTTCCAAAATCATAAAAATTGTGAAATTGAGTTAATAATGAACAATTAAGACCAATTTGCCCTCAATTTCCCTAAATCATGCCTAAAAACATGTTAAAAATGTGATATGATTTATGCATATCAGATATATCTAAAATACTCGAAGATAGGTCAATCAACATATAGGAATAGTATAACATAGAATCAGGACATTATCTATAAAACACTTTAGGCTTAAATAGACTTAAACCTAGTGGAGAATGAATCACCCATCTCATCAAAGTTATTGATGAAGATTGCATAACTGGATCATAAGATAAGAGTTAGAGTAAAAAGGCTAGTTACTACTAAGCCGTTACCACTTCCCTGGGAGTACGATATTTAACTTAGTAAAATTGTAGATACAACAGACTAGCTACACGATAGGTACTCTGCCTTAGGTTCTGACTGATTAAGTGACACTATAAAGACTAGCCGTGACAATTAGTCAATCTCAGTCCTTAATTACTCATAATCAACATAGGGTAAATCAACACCTATTTAGCATATCAATCGAAAACGCATCAACGGGCGTCCCGAGCCGCAGTTCAGAGTCCCACATCGAATTTCTAAGAGAAATTCACTCCAGAAAGCTGCTATAAATACCCCAGGCCTTCCTCAGTTGAAATGATTCCTCTCCACTCGATCTGAGTCATTTAGTAACTTCAAGTATATAGTTTTCCACAGTATACAAGTCATTTAGAGACTCAGGTTTCAGTATAAGTTTCTTTTTATTTCTAGATAGTGTCTCATGTTCTTTGTTTCTGAGAGTCTGTCTCAGATCCTAGGATACGACTAGATAGGTTCGTTTCTGGTATTCATAGAATACCTAGGTGATATGCATAAATCATATCACATTTTTAAAATGTTTTTAGGCATAATTTAGTGTGAAATTGAGGGCAAATCGGTCTTAATTGTTTGTTATTAACTCAATTTCACAGTTTTTATGATTTTGGAAGTGTCAGGTGAAAGTAGAAGAAAATGGCAAATTTTGGGGTGGGTGTCCCGAATCAGGATGGGCATCCTGACCTGGTCAACAGGCCAGGACGGGCGTCCAAGACTCGGGACGACCATCCTGACCTGGTCAACAAGCCGGGACGGGCGTCCCGGATGCCTGGTCCAAGTCCCACATCGAAATTCTTGGAAAAATTCACTCTAGAAGGCTGCTATAAATACCCCAGGCCTTCCTCAGCTGAATTCATTCCTCTCTACTCGATCTGAGTCATTTAGTGACTTCAAGTGTACATTTTTCTCGAGTACATAAGTCACTTAGAGACTCGGGTTCAGTAGAAGTTTATTTTATTTCTAGATAGTGTCTCGTTTTCTTTGTTTCTGAGAATTAGTCTCAGATCCTAGGCTACAATAGATAGGTTCGTTTATGGTATTCATAGAATACTCGAGATTTCGTTAGGAGATCCTAAGAGGGCTCTAGGCGTTCGAAGAGTCAGTCCACAAGGCTGGGCTTAAGCTGGGTATTAAGGTAATGTCCAGCTACTAGGCTGAGGAAGCGTCCTCCGAAGGTTCTGTCGAGCAGAGTCGGGTCGAGCAGTACGACATATACAAGCAGTTGCTCCATCGGCGAGACTAAGTAAAGGGTGAATTCTTTATTGCATCAGTCCCCCTCTCCCTCTCTTTATATGTTTGTATTGTGATCGTCCAAAAATTAATTATGTTTATTGGATTATGATTCTATGAGTATTTGTTATGATTTTCCGGAAATGGCCACCTACTTAATATTTATTATGTCTGCATGTCTAATGTAGTTTCTTTTAAACTAAATTTAGGGTTATAGACAATTCCTAACCACGGTCTAATCATAACATGTTTAGTTTAACAGGCATCAATTTAGGACTCATTGGTGTCTGCCATATTAGATAAAATAACCTACAGAACACCCTGTTTGTTAGAGTAGTCTAAGTAGGCTGAGTTGTGTTTTTATGCCGGCGTTAGGGCGAGCGGCATGATCCCCGAAGTGACATAGGGCTTTCATGGATGCCTTTAGCTCGAACCGTGAGTAAGGTCGTCATTAAGGTAGGGTGGTTTATTACGTGACTCAGATGTGGTACACCTTTAGACTCAGAACATAGTTGCAATCCAGGCCAAGACATGTCTAAAACACTCGAAGATATGTCAATCAACATGTAGGAACAGTATAACATAGAATCAGGACATTATCTATAAAACACTTTTAGGTTTAAATAGACTTAAACCTAGTGGAGAATGAATCACCCTCTCATCAAAGTTATTGATGACGATTGCATAACTGGATCATAAGATAAGAGTTAGGGTAAAAGGCTAGTTACTACTAAGCTATTACCACTTCCCTAGGAGTACGATATTTAATTTAATAAAATCGTAGATACTTTCCAACAGACTAGCTACACGATAGGTACTCTGTCTTAGGTTCTGGCTGATTAAGTGACAGCATAGAGACTAAAAGTGACAATTAGTCAATCTAAGTCCTTAATTACTCATAATCAACATAGGGTAAAACAACACCTATTTAGCATTTCAGTCGGAGCAGCATCACTGGGGTTTCGTTAGGAGATCCTAAGTGGGCTCTAGGCGTTCGAAGAGTCACTCAACAGAGCCGTGCTTAAGCTGGGTATTAAGGTAAAGTCTAGCTACTAGGCCGAGGAAGCGTCCTCCGAAGGTTCTGTCGAGCAGAGTCGGGTCGAGCAGTCCAACATATACAAGTAGTTGCTTCATCGGCGAGACTAAGTAAAGGGTGAATTCTTTATGGCATCAGTCCCCATGTCCCTCTCTTTATATGTCTGTACTATGTTCGTCCAAATATTGATTATGTTTATTAGATTATGATTTTATGAGTATTTGTTATACATGTTGAAGTTCTTTATGATTTTTCAGAAATGGCCACCAGCTTAATATTCATTATGTCTGTATGTCTAATGTAGTTTCTTTTAAACTAAATTTAGGGTTATAGACAATTCCTAACCACGGTCTAATCATAACCTTTTTAGTTTAACAGGCATCCATTTAGGACTCATTGGTGTCTGCCATATCAGATGAAATAACCTATAGATCACCATGTTTGTTAGAGTAGTCTAAGTAGGCTGAGTTTGTGTGTTTATGCCGGCGTTAGGGCGAGCGGCATGATAACTCATATGTGGTACACCTTTATACTCAGTACATAATTGCAATCTAGGCCAAGACGTGTCTAAAATACTCAAAGATAGGTCAATCAACATGTAGGAATAGTATAACATAGAATCATGACATTATCTGTAAAACACTTTTAGGTTTAAATAGACTTAAACCTAGTGGAGAATGAATAACCCTCTCATCAAAGATATTGATGAACGATTGCATAATTGGATCATAAGATAAGAGTTAGGGTAAGAGGATAGTTACTACTAAGCGATTACCACTTCCGTGGGAGTACGATATTTAATTTAAATAAAATCGTAGATACTTTCCAACAGACTAGCTACACGATAGGTACTCTGACTTAGGTTCTGACTAATTAAGTGACAGCATAGAGACTAAATGTGACAATTAGTCAATCTAAGTCCTTAATTACTCATAATCAACGTAGGGTAAAACAACACCTATTTTAGCATATCAGTCGGAAGCCCATCAACTTCCTTTTATTACTTTATTTACTTGCTTTCTAGATTAGACTTATTTCTATCTTCATTTGTTGGAACCTAAACTTTAGTTTTCTCTAAGTTCATTACTAGTAGAGGAATCATAACTTCCTTGGGAAATGATTTATAAATTTTAAAACAATGGTGTTCAATCCTTCTCTTAAAATAATAAACATTCATAATCAAAACATGTATAAGCCTCAACATAATCTAAAGAAAATGTTGGCTAAAATACTCCCACCACCAAACTGGAACTTAAAACGACGAACCAATTGTCTAAATAAAACTACAAATGTCATGAACAAACTGACAAAATTTCAGCCAAATCGGACCACGTTTGACACTCGATCAAAGCTGCACTGGAGAACTATCCCTCTCTCAAATGTTTTGTTCACCTATTTTTCTTGTTGAACAAGATAGAACTTAAGGAGAATCACCCTAGCTCCCAAGAACCAAGTATATAGACTAAAATAAATGACATTTAAAAAATCCAAAAGTAAAAGCCCATATAAAATAATAATACCAAAGGAATACACAAAATATATTGCAAGTTGGGGTTGGATCCATAACAATCTCATCATCCGGGCTAACACGAAGAAGAAGACGGGCATAATTCAGTGATCACTTGAAGCTCATTCCTGCAAGCTTACCACAAATTTCAAGCTTCCTTCCAGGAACCACCATTGTCAACATGTCTGCACCATTCTTGCTCAAATTTAAAGTAGAATGATCGAAGTCATCGTGACAACAGGATGAAAATCAATACCTTTATTTTTGTTGCACCTTTTAACCACCAATCTCGCTTTGCACCTTTCTATCTTCTCACCATCTTCTCACTATCTTTCTTGTTCTTGAAGAACCATATGTTTCTCAAGAATTTTTTGCCCATAAGAAGCTTCACCAAATAAAAAGTTTGATTCTTTTTCAAAAATACATCTCATCCTTCATAGCCTTGAGCCAAAGATCTTTGTCCTCACTAGAAAAGACTTCTTGGAAACTCTTAGGCTCCCCTTCATCAATGAATAAGATGTACTCTGAGCTTGGGTATTTTGAAGAAGGTTTGCAAACTCTAAACCTCTTCCTCATCTGGTTCAGCATCATTAGGAGCATCATCAGTGAAAGTGACAAAAGTTTTGTTGCCACCATTAGATTCCACTTCAATAGGACGAGAAACATCAGAGTGAATAAGCTCAAGCTTAGCTTGCCTTCTAGTAGACTTCATAGAAAAAGAAGCTCTATGCTGCTTGTCGGCCAAACAATGATCACAAGGGTCAAGAGCAATAGTAGTAACAATAGGAAAAAAAGATTTACCTGCTAAACATTTTATCTCCTTGTCACTTATTTGTCCCAATCTGCGATGACATAAGTTTGGAGATTTCTTTTTTTCCACTGCATTAAGTTCATCAAAACATACACTCAAGTATGTCTTATAAAAAGAACAACATAACTCACGACGTGCAACTGTCAAAGAACCCTTGGAAACTTCCATTTACCATCTCGAAAGGAATGTTGAAAACATTCTTGATCAAGGACATTAGCCGACAACAAGCCCAACACTACTTGTTGATCTCTGGTTACCCATCTTAACTCTACTAAAATTACCTGTCTGATAGTTCGTGAAATATTTCCATTAAGGAACACAATGGTACCAAGTACTTGTATCTACTAGCCACTCTAAGCCTAAACAATCAACATGATGACACTCACTAGTTGCATAAATCAAAGTCACCTCATCATCACTATTAGAAGCAATTGTTGTAGTGTTTTTTGTCATCTCTCTCTTTTTGTGAAACTTTCTTACTACTTTGTTCTCTTTTCAAGTGGAAACAATACTTCATGATATGACCAGTCTTTTTGCAATAGTCCCATGTAGTCAAATCTCTCCCAACACTGGACTTTGACTTATGCCTTGAGTTATCACAACCATGGGAACCCCTACTTTTGCTTCATACTTTGTTCTCAACAACAAGAGCTTGTGAATTATCAACTTCCATCTCATTTCTTTTGATTTCTTCATTGAATATGCTTTCATTGATCACATCCAAAGATAACACACCATTTGGAGCAAAGTTACTAATAGTCACAACTAAGGTCTCCCAACTATTTGGCAAACAACTCAACAAGAATAAAGACTACAACTCATCATCAAGAACAATCTTCATAATATTCAACTTGTTAATAATATTATGTAAATCACTAAGATGCTCAGAAACATACTTCCCACTTCTCAATTTCAACTTAACAAGTCTTTTAATTAGTGAAGCTTTGTTATGTGCAGTCTTTCTTTCATAAAGACCTTCCAACTTCTTCCACAAATCATAAGGGTCGGACTCTTGCAACATTACTATATATGCTCATATCAACCCTTTGCCTAATAGTCCCCAAAGTCTTTCTTTTCAACTTTGTCCAATATTTTTCATTCATCTTTTCGAGTAAACCTAGTTTGATTATGATAAACCTAGTTTATATATATATATATATTGATTTAAACTTTAGTAATTTTGAATATCTTCAGAAATATCAAACTATATAGTGAATTTTTTCCAAGTATATTCATGTTTGTTTTATTGAATCTGAGTATATCAAACATATATTTGTTTTATAAACTAATTTCACAATCTAATCAACCCTAATGTTGTCATAATTAAATGACCAAACTAAAACCAATAAAATTGTAACCAATAAGCAACAATAATTTATACGTGGAAAAACCCCTTCGATATGAAGAGTAAAAACCACAGGACCGTCAGAGGAATCCACTTTATACTTCTTTTATTGATAATTGAGGGTAAAATAAACTCAATTCAATCTACAAAAGGTTCACACACCCACCAACAAACAACAAATAATAAGAGATAAAAAGTAGAGAACAAAAGGTGTAGAAATCACCAAGAAAATAGTTTTTGTCAAAAGATTTGTTCTGACCAAATCGGAGCTCAAAAAAGAGATCCAACCGTTCAAAATAAAGCTCAAGATGTCAAGAACAAAATTTCAAAATTTCAGCCATATCGGACCACATTTGACCCTATATGAAAGCTGCACACGAGAACTGCCTACCTCTCAAATTTTCTACTCACCTATTTTTCTTATTCAACAAGATAAAACTTGAGAGATGTCTCACCCTAGCTCCCAAGAAACATATATATAGATAAAAATAAAAAACACTTAAAAAGCCCACAATAAAAGCCCACAATAAAAGCCCACAATAAAAGCCCACAAGGTCTTGTTGGGCCCAAATAATCCCACAAGATTGGGATGCCACCTCTTAACTCTACATTAGTATGATATTGTTCGCTTTGGCCTTAAGCCCTCACAGTTTTGCTCTTGGATAACTACCCAAAAGGCCTCATTCTAATGGAGGATAGTAGAATTCTTATATGCTAGCCAACTCTAGCATTATCTTTAGAAGTGGGATTTGGATTGAAACCCCAACAATCTCCCCTCAAACAAAGAACCACATACCCGTGGCCTCCCCTAGACGAAATCATGTTGCACCACTGTCGTTGCTTCAACACAAGGCACCCCTAATCGCTAGGTATTCACATTGCGGGATTTTTTCCACATCTCTTACAAGCATGCCCACTAACCTTAAGCTCTGATACCAATTGTTGGGCCCGAATAATCCCACAAGATTGGGCTGCTATCACTTAACCTCCACATTAGTATGATATGGTCCGCTTTGGCCTTAAGCCCTCACAGTTTTGCTCTTGGGTAACTACCCAAAAGGCCTCATACTAATGAAGTTAGAGAAATTCTTATATGCTAGCCAACTCTAGCATTATCTTCAGATGTAAGACTTGGATTGAAACTCCAAGAATGATATGCACAAATCATATCACATTTTTAGCATGTTTTTAGACACAAATTAGGGCATTATTTGAACCGATTTGATCTTAATTGATTCAAATTAGCATATTTTTACGTAATTTGTGATTTTGTAAATGTCAGGAGTAAATTGCATAAAAACAGCAAATATTGGGGTAAAAGTGCGATTTTTGGAAGAGCTGAGCTTGGGGTAGCCGTTCCATAGCTCGGAACTCCCACCCTGACCGAGTCAAGGCTCGGGGTGATTGTCCCAGAAGGTAGGACGCCCACCCTGACCGAGTTAAAGCTCGAGACGGGCGTCCCGAGCAACAAAGTGGAATCCCACATCGGTTTCTCAAGCAAAAATCACTCCTTTTCACCCCTATAAATACCCCAGGGTATGGAAGGTTAAGGAGATCCCTTAGCGCTCAACACAAGTCATCAAGCAACAAAGAGTGTCTTATTTTCTCTATTTTCTGACTGTTAGATAGTATTCATAGAATACCGGGATTTTGTTAGGTGATTCTAAGAGAGCATTAGGTGAGTGAGTAATTAGTCAATAGGGCATTGCTTAAGCCCAAGATGTAAGGTAAAGCAATTGCTATAGGGCAAGGAAGCGTTCTCCGATGGTTGTGCCGATCAGAGTAGGATCGAGTAACATAAAGGATACAAGTTTGGCGACGCCGGCAAACCTCATAAAGTGGTGACTACTCTATGGACATGGTTCCCTAGATCCTTTCTATATATCTTTGAGTTGTGTAAATCTAGATATATATTTGAATACTAAATTATCATTATGCATGTTTTGCAAGTTAAGGTTCTGTTCATTTTTCTAGAAAGGCCACTTGCTAAATTATCATTATGCCTATTTATTGTTTACTCTTTTAAACTAAATGAATGATTATAGACAATTCCTAACCATGGTCTACATCATAACCTATTTAGTTTAACGGACCTTAAGGTCTTCCAGATTAGGTAAAGTAACATACAAATCACCATGTTTGTCAGAGTAACCTAATGAGGTTGAGTTTGTGCACTATGCCAACATTAGGGTGAGTGGTATGATTTCCTGAGTGACACATGCTTTCATGGATACTTTAACCCAAAACGTGAGAAGGGTCATCATTAAGGTAGGGTGAATACACTAGGTAACTCAGATATGGTACACAAACAAATACAGTTATAATTTCATTCCAAACTAAGATATATCTAAAATATTTGAAGATAGGTTAACCAAATTGTAGAAACATAAATATACATCAGAATACATGTCTATGTGATATCTCTTACATGCTTGATGAGTACTTGTTATGTGTTGTGGTGATACAAAATCACTCTCGAAGATATTGATAATCGATTGAATAATTTCTTAATAAGATGATTGTTAGGATAAGTGGTAGTTGCTACTAAGCCAGTGCTAGTTCCCTAGGAGTACGATATTATTAATTTAAAATCGTAGATACTTTCTAATAACTAGCTACACGATAGGTACTCTGCCTTAGGTTCTGATTGATTAAGTAACAACCAATAAATGCTAAAGTGACAGTTAGTAAGACTAAGTCCTTAATTATTCATAATCAATATAGGTTAATAAATACTATCTTTTAACATACCAATCAGAACACATCATATTTTTGGCGCCGTTGCCGGGGAACACTCATAAAATTTTAGGATTCCTTATCAAAATTCTAGAAGTTATGATAGGTAACAGTAGTAATCTATACCTTAGTCAACAATCACACTTATTTGAATTAGTCAATCAATTTTCTGAACTATAGGGTTACCTTAAATAACTAATTTTAGAAATTATCTGAAATTAAAAAATTTAATTTACTCAAATTTTAGAAAATTATTCTAAAACCATATTAAGGAAATTTCATTTTCTATCTGTTTTTATTTTTCCTAAATTCCTTAAAATATCATATTATGGAATTAATCTAACTTAGACTTTGCCATCAATGATAGATGAAGAGAACAAGGGATACTACTAACAAAGTAATAGAACAGTTAGAAAATCTAGAGTCTATTATTCGAAAGAAAAAGAAACCCAAATGACCATTTAACCTGAAAACGAAGCACCTCTGGAAGCTACACCAATCAAGTAATAGAAAATATTAGCGAGATACTAGTGCTCTAGTAGCCAAATTCCTAAACGCTTGTGAGCACAGTTTAGAAGGAGACCCATCTGAGGACACTTTTTCTCCGAGGGACAAACCACCAAAATCTCCTATTCACACTCCTAACCCAAGAGCTCCTAAACGTGTGCCAATCTTTGTTGACCGTACCCTTGCTTCACCCACATCTCTAGAGTTCACACCAGCACCCACTGACCATACACCTTCATTCGGGGGTAGCACTAATGGTTTTCACTCAGTCTTATCTTCACAGATGGATAATTTGACCAATAGGATTCATTCTATGGATCAGACAATAGCAGGCAGATTCTGTCATACAGATCAAGTAATACTGAATACCAACACGAGTGTAGATCTACTCAAAACTCTTGTGCATCTCCAGGAAGATAGAAATGCACTCTTGTTGAGGGAAGTGAGCGAGATGCTAGAAGAGACAAGCAGGCCACGAGAAGAGACGAAGGCGCTGCGAGCAGAAATAAGGGCAATGAAAAACTGATGGTGAAAAAAAGGAGAAAATTTCTTTTCATAGGCAAATAAATCATCTTTTGAAATTCATTATTATATGAATTAATAATTTACCCATTATCCTAATATTTATTTTAAAAAAACAATAAATGGGTTTTTATTTATTTTTCAAAATGTTGGTCAAAGGATTTTTGTTCTTGATGGAAAAATTTATATGAAAACTTTATCCATTAATGATATATATTTTAGAATTTACTTTTCAATCAAACAAATATTTCTTTTATGAAAGGTGAAAGCTGATTATGGAAAATAATTTTTGAACGGAAAATGAAAGAGATTTTTTTTTTCAAAAACAAATTTTGTTTTTAATTATTCCACTTTAACAATTTGTTAATGATCAATTTGATGTTTGGAAGTTAATTTCTATGTGAATAAGTTTGTAGGATATTGTGGAATCAGAAAAGGCTCAAAAAATGATGAGAAATCGAAAACAAGCGCAGCAGACATCCTGAGGCAGCCGGAATAGCCGTCCCGGAAGGCTGGGCAGGCATCTCGAGGAGAGCTCTCCTCTATAAATAGAGGAGCACCCCCCTCATAATTTTCACACCAAAAATTCTCTTCCTCTCAAAATATTCTCTATCTAGAATTTTTCCCACCAAAAGTTCAAAAATTTTGAATTTTTGAATTTTCAAATTTCCCTCCAAAAATTTGAAATTTTGATTTTTCTAATTTCTCTCTAAATTCGAATTTCACGCCAAAATTCAAAAATTTCCCCTAAACTCAAAATTTTCCCTCCGAATTTGAATTTTCCTCAAGAATTCGAATTTTGAATTTTTTCCTAAAGTTCAAATTTGTCAAGAATGGCCCAAAGCGTGCCTACTAGGAGAGGAGTCAGGGACTCGTTGGACGCTGCATTCTGGCAAGTAGGATGCTTGACTGGACTGCAGTCCGGACGTTGGGAGGGGAACAGGAGATCTGGCGCATGCTCGATGTGCCTCCATACAGCCGCGTCTTCATTATCATGGAGCCCACCTACATGGAGCTGATATGTGAGTTCTACGCTTCTTTTACATTCTAGCGAGAGTAGGTCACTTTCCGACTGGGTGGCATCGTCTGGTCGATGAGCATAGTCGAGTTCAGTATTGCGCTTGGAGTATGGCAGCGGGAGGAGTTAGAGACCCCCATCTATGTGTCAGTTGTGAGGGACTTCACAGAGGAAGTCTCCATTGCTTGGGCACAAATCTGCACGACTAGAGCCCCCTACCATCACGACCTCACTAAGGCCACAAGTATTTTTTCTGCCCTGTGCTATTTACATGCTATTGCGTCCTAGACACTAGCAAGTCGATGCACTACTCCGAGGAATGTCACACAGTTGGAGACATTCCTCCTTGCCCATATGCATAGAGGCATCACTGTGGAGATGGGTGGGATCATTGCACACATCATGCACAGCTTCGCGACGGACACACGGAAGTAGTGTTTGGGGCTCAAGCCATTCATCACACGGATAGCCTACTACTTGGAGCTCGATATCTAGGGCTCAGAGCTAACACAAATAGCTCCATCCACCATTCGCATTGACTTGACTGTTCTACAGAACATGGGAATGGTGGTGCGACACGCAAAGGGCAGGTACACCCTCCACACCGATCATCCGGGGGAGCCGTCAACACCTACATCCACCATGCCGCAACCATCACCATCCCCGATGTTCTTCCCATGTACCTCTTTCGACCGCTATGTGGTACATGAGCTGACGAAGTCTCAAGCAGAGTACGTCAGGATATGGCAGATATCCGTAGTCGGCTGATGACCATAGAGAACACTATGAGTAGAGACAGTAGATGGGTAGAGGAGTTTTATCAGCACTACACAAACAACCTCTCGACCGACGACTACGATATCTACGATATCCCTCCGCCAGAGGAGGATCCGGGTTCTTAGTTCTACTTTCTTTTGTTTTTCTTTTCTTCGTGTTAGTTTTTTATTTGTTTATGTGGCAAGTCTGGGCTGTATAACATATATTTCTTTGTATTTCAAACTTTGACTTATATGATATAACAATGATATTTTCCATTTTTGTTGTTCTAATTACTTTTATGCTTTTCTTTTTTAAAAATTCTTATTTTTCAAATAAGTGTGGGTGATATGATCTGCATGAACACTGAAGACAATTTCAATCTTAAGTGTGAGGTAGTAGTGCATAGTGCACTCGTATTTCACATATTTGCCTTATTTTCCTCTGTTTTTCACTGACATTTCACCCTTCCAAAAATTGTGTTGAGTGATTGAGAAATTGCTTCTGTCTGTGATATGTATTCAGTAGAGTGTTGTGACCATTAGGAACAATTCATCTGCTTTACTGAATTCATCACTTAGAAGTAGGGAATTCCTAATTTTTTAGCCCAATATAGTTTGGATTAAAAAAATATCAACCAAGTATGTTTTTGCGTTGAACTAAATAATATTAGACCATTTGAGAATATGATAGCAACATGAATGACTAGATGGAATTCTGAGCTAAAAGTGTCATAACTTAAAATGTCAAAAGGGTAGTTTACAAGTATTCTTTGTTACTCGAGCACCCCTTCTGAAGGGAACTTAATGCCTGGTGCCCTAAGGTCATGTAGATCTTGGTGTCATCGAAGTGGGGCTCAATACCTGAGTAGTTAAAGTTGATATGTGAAAGAAAACACTAAAAGAAAAAATACCCCAGAAATCAAATAAAACATACACAGTGTATTTTTCATTGAAAATCGTAAAAATAATGTGATGGCACCAAAGCTCAGAACCTAGAAGGTTGTTTATTATGCTATTTATGTTCAGAATAGACGGTCGAACTATTGTTTGGTAATTGCTTGACAAGTTTATTATGAGTTGATAATCTAATCAAAACTAATTCACACACTACATATCAAGAAGATCTTGTGACTAATGTAGAGCTAGAACTGAGTAAAGCTTTTGAACTGTTTTCCAACCTATACGGTCATGACACATCTGCTGAATCTTGACACCTTTACATAACAGCTCGATTAGTCTATGCATGTTTTCTGAACTATCTGACTCAGTGAGGAATTTTGCTAAAAACATTGCTGAAAACTATTTTGTGATTGCACCTATGATTTAGCCTTTTGTTAATCTCATATAGGTTTGCTTGAGGACAAGCAAAAAGCTATGTGTGGGGTTATATGATATGCACAAATCATATAATATTTTCAGCATGTTTTAGACACAAATTAGGGCATTATTGGAACCTATTTGATCTTAATTGATTCAAATTAACATTGTTTTACGTAATTTGTGATTTTGGAAGTCTCAAGAGTAAATTGCATAAAAATAGCAAATATTAGGGCAAAAGTGTGATTTTTGGAAGAGCTGAGCACGGGGTGGCCGTCCCAGAGCTCGGGACGCCCACCCAGACCGAGTGAAAGCTCGGGACGCAGTGGAATCCCACATTGGTTTCTCAAGAAAAAATCACTCCTTTTCACCCCTATAAATACCCCAGGGTATGGAAGGTTAAGGAGATCCCTCAGCACTCAACACAAGTCATCTAGCTACAAAGAGTGTCTCATTTTCTCTGTGTTTATCTCAGATTCTAGGAATTCGATTAGATAGTGTTCGCCTTTAGTATTCATAGAATACCAGGATTTTTTAGGAGAACCTAAGAGAGCATTAGGTGAGCTAGTAATTAGTCAACAGGGCATTGCTTAAGCCAAGGATGTAAGGTAAAGCAATTGCTACTAGGCCAAGGAAGCATTATCCGAAGGTTCTTCCGATCAGAGTAGGATCGAGCAACACAAAGGATATAAGTTTTGCAACACCTGCAGACCTCATAAAGTGGTGACTACTCTATGGACATGGTTCCCTAGATCCTTTCTATATATCTTGTGTTCATCTAGATATATATTTGATTACTAAATTATAATTGCTATATTATGCATAATTGGCAAGTTGAGTTTTGTTCATTTTTTCGGAAAGGTCACTTTCTAAATTATCATATGCCTATTTATCTGTTTTCACTTTTAAACTAAATGAATGGTTATAGACAATTTCTAACCACGGTCTACATCATAACCTATTTAGTTTAACGGACCTTAAGGTCTGCCAAATTAGGTAAAATAACATACAGATCACCATGTTTGTTAGAGTAACCTAATGAGGTTGAGTTTGTGTGCTATGCCAGCATTAGGGAGAGTGGTATGATTTCCTGAGTGACACACGCTTTCATGGATACTTTAACTTGACACTTGAGAAAGGTCATCATTAAGGTAGGGTGAATACATTAGGTAACTCAGATATGGTACACAAATAGATAAAGTTCATAATTGCATTTCAGACCAAGATATATCTAAAATATTATAAGATATGTCAACCAAATTGTAGAAACATGAATATATATCAGAATACATGTCTATGTGATATCTCTAACATGCTTGATAAGTGCTTGATATGTGTTGTGGTGATACAAAATCACTCTCGAAGATATTGATAATCGATTGACTGATTTGTTAATAAGATGATTTTTAGGATTAAGTGGTAGTTGCAACTAAGTCATTGTCAGTTCCCTGGGAGTACGATATTATTAATTTAAAATCATAGATATTTTCCAATAACTAGCTACACGATAGGTACTCTACCTTAGGTTCTGATTGATTAAGTGACAACCAATAAATGCTAAAGTGATAATTAGTAAGACTAAGTCCTTAATTATTCATAATCAATATAGGTTAATAAATCCTATCTTTAGCATACCAATAGGAACCCATCAAACAACCTCCCCTCAAACTAAGGACCACATACCCGTGGCCTCCCTTAGACAAAATTATCTTCCCCCACTGTCACTGCTTCGACACAAGACATCCCTAATCGCTAGGTCTTTAGAATGATGGCCTTTTCCTCACATCTCTTACAAGTAAGCCTACTAACCATAAGCTTTGATAACAATTGTTGGGCCCAAATAATCTCACAAGATTGGGCTGCCACCACTTAACTTCACATTAGTATGATATTGTCTACTTTGGCTTTAAGCCCTCACAGTTTTTCTCTTGGGTAACTACCCAAAAGGGCTCATACTAATGGATTTAGTGGAATTCTTATATGCTAGCCAACTCTAGCATTATCTTCAGATATGGGACTTGGATTGAAACCCCAATAACCTCCCCTCAAACCAAGGACCACATACACGTAGCCTCCCCTAGACGAAATCATCTTGCACCACTGAGGCTACTTTGACACAAGGCACCCCGAATCGCTAGGTCTTCACAATGAGGGCTTTTTTCTACACATCTCTTATGAGCAGGCTCACTAACCTTAAGCTCTAATACCACTTGTTGGGCTCGAATAATCCCACAAGATAGGACTGCCAGCACTTAATTTCACATTAGTATGATATTATCCGCTTTAGCCCTAAACCCTCTCAGTTTTGTTCTTGGGTAACTACCCAAAATGCCTCATACTAATGGAGTTAGTGGAATTCTTATATGCTAGCCAACTCTAGCATTATCTTCAGATGTAGGACTTGAATTGGAACTCTAACAGAAGACAAAGTTTAATAGAGGAATTGAGAAACAACAACAAAATGTTATATATTTTTACTAATTTCCTTGAATGTTATGACGAGTCGTTTAGCCCAAGTGTAATGTGTATCGATTGTACCTGTTGGTCATGGAATCCATTGCCATAAAAATATCCCTAGAAAAATAAAAAGTATTTACATTTACGGAAGTTTTTAGGAAGCAAGGGGGTCATTACGGCACTCACAATGTCACAAACACAATATCATCAACCAATTACACAATCTAATCAACCCAAATATTGTCACAATTAAACCACTAAACTAAAAAAAATAAAATTGTTGCAAATAAGCAACAATAATTTACACGTGGAAAAACCCCTTCGATATGAAATGTAAAAAAACCACAAGACCGTTAGGGGGTCTACCATATATTTCTCTTATTGATAATTGAGGGTAAAATAAATCCAATTCAATCTACAAAAGGTTCAAACACCTACCAACAAACTCTAAGAAATAAGAGGCAAAAAAAAAAAAAAATATATATATATATATATATATATAGAACAATAGGTGTAGAAATTATCAAGAAAACAGTTCTATGAAAATATTTGTTCCCACCAAGACGGAGCTCAAAACAATGATCCAACCGTCCTAAATAAAGCTCAAGACGTCATGAACAAGCTTACAAATTTTCAATCACATCGAACCACGTTTGACACTTCATCAAAGCTACACATGAGAACTTTCCTCCTCTCGAATTTTCTATTCACCTATTTTTCTTGTTCAACAAGATAGATTTTGACGAGAATCACCCTAGCTCCCAAGAACAAAAATATATAGACTAAAGTAAAAAATATTTAAAAAAAGCCCAAAAGAAAAGGCCATGTAAAATAATAATACCAAAGCAATACATAAAATATATTGCAAATTAGGCTAGACCCCTAACAATCTCCCCTTTTAGGCTAACACGAGGAAGAAGACGAGCACACTTCAATAATCCCTTGAAGCTTATTCCCGCAAGCTTACTACATATTTTAAGCTTGCTTCGAGGAAACATCTTTGTCAACATATCTGCACCATTCTTGCTCAAATTCAAAGTAGTTCTCATAGAAATTATCTTGACAACAGGAGAGAAGATCTTATCAAAATCAATACCCTTTTTGTGGTTGCACCCTTTAACCACTAATATAGCTTTGTGCGTTACTATCCTCTCACCACCTTTCCTGTTCTTGAAAAATCATCTGTTTCTCAAGACTTTCTTGCCTATAGGAAGCTTCAACAAATTATAAGTTTGATTCTTTTTCAAAGAATCCATCTCATCTTTCGTAGCCTTGAGCCAAATATCTTTGTCTTCAATAGAAAACACTTCTTGGAAACTCTCAGGCTCCCTCATCAGTGACCAAGATGTAGATTGAGCTTGGGTATTTTGAAGAAGGTTTGCAAACCATGCTCATGAACTTCTCCTTCATCTGGTTGAGCGTCCAAACATCATAGTGCACAAGCTCAAGGTTAGCTTGCTTCCTAGTATACTTCATTGAAAAAGAAGCTCTATGCTTCTTGTCGGCCAAACAATGATCACAATGGTCAAGAGCAATAGTAGCATCAACAAGAATAAATGATTTATCTGCTATACATTTTATCCCCTTGTCACTTATATGTCTCAATCTGCAATGCCATATGTTTGGAAAATTCTTTTCTTCCACTACATCAAGCTCATCAAAACATACACTCACGTATGTCTTAAACAAAGAACAACGTAACTCACCACGTGCAACTTCAAAAGAACCATTGGACAACTTCCATTTACCATCTCCAAAGGAATGTAAAAAACGTTCTTGATCAAGGACATTAGTAGATAACAAGCCCAACAATGCTTGCTGAACTCTAGTTACCCATCTTGACACTACCAAAATTACCAATCTCATAGTTCGTGAAATATTCGCTTTTAGGAATACAATGGTATGAAGTACCTATATCTACTAGCCACTCTGAGCTTGAAGCATCAACATGATAACACTCACTAGTTGAAGAAATCAAACTGACTTCATGATCACTATTAGAAGCAATTGTTGCAATATTTTTGTCATCTTCCTCTTTTTGTGAATCATGCTTCCCACTTTTTTTCTTTTCAAGGGGAAAAATACATCATGATATGAGTAGTCTTTTTCCAATAGTGGCATGTAGTCACATTTCTCCCATCATTGGATTTGGACTTCTTTGACTTATCACGACCTTCAGAACCCCTACTCTCACTTCTTCCTCTGTTCTCAACAATAAGAACTTGTGAATTATCAACTTTCATCTCCTTTCTTCTAATTTTTTCATTAAACATAAATTCTTTTATAACATCCAAAGATAGCACACCATTTCGAGTTGAGTTACTAATAGTCACAATGAAGGTCTCCCAATTATCTCGCAAATAACTCCACAAGAATAAAGCCTGCAACTCATCTTCAAGAATAATCTTCATAATATTCAACTTGTTAATATTATCTTAAAAATCACTAAGATGCTCAAAAACATACTTCCCACTTCTTAATTTCAACTTAACAAGTCTTTTAATTAGTGAAGCTTTGTTATGTGCAGTCTTTTTTTCATAAAGACCTTCCAACTTCTTCCACAAATCATAAGGGCGGACTCTTGTGACACATGACTATATATGCTCACATCAACCCATTGCCTAATAGTCCCCAAAGTCTTTCTTTTCAACTTTGTCCAATCTTTTTCATTCATCTTTTCGAGTTTAGTTGGTTTGCCAAAACTACCATCCTCATTGGTGACAATTTCAATAGAATCAAATAAATTTTTGCAATACAACAAATTATCCATCATAGGTCTCCAAAGAGAATAGTTGATTGATTTCAATTTAATCATTCAGCTACTACTTGACTCCATAATGTGAAAATATTAATTGTGGCTCTCATACCAAGTTGTAGGGAAGCAAGGGGGTCACTACAACACTGACAATGTCACAAATACAATTTTATCAACCAATTACACAATCTAATCAACCCAAATATTGTTGCAATTAAATTGTCAAACTAAAACTAATAAAATATAATGAGTAAAAACCATGGGACCATTAGAGGAGTCCATCCTACTCTTCTCTTATTGATAATTGAGGGTAAAATAAACTCAATTCAATCTATAAAAGCTTCAAATACCCACCAACAAACTCTAAGTAATAAGAGAAAAAAAAAAAAGAAATAAAAGAGAACAAAAGGTGTAGAAATCACCAAGAAAATAGTTATGTCCAAAGATTTGTTCTAACCATACCGGACCTCAAAACGACGATCCAATCATCCAAAATAAATCTCAAGACGTCACGAAAAAACTGACAAAATTTAAGTCAAATCAGACCATGTTTGATCCTCGATCAAAGCTGCACACGAGAACTATCCCCTTTTCAAATTTTCGGCTCATATATTTTTCTTGTTTAACAAAATAGAACTTAAGGAGAATCACCTAACTCTAAAGAACCAAAATATATAGACTAAAGTAAATTTTTTTAAAAAATCACAATAAAAACCCATATAATAATAATACCAAAGCAATGCACAAAATATATTGCAGGTTCGGCTAGACTCATAACAAATTCTTGGACTAAAATGCAATATAAATTACTTTTTTAAAGTTGTGCAATATTTGAGAAAGAAAAAACAAAAAAAGAAGTTAATAGTTACCCATTAAAAAAAACAGTGTTGATTAATTTAACAACTCCTAGGGCCTGACCAGGGTGGGGGATTGGATTTCCTTACTTCTGGTGGCAATTCCCTATACTTTTTCCAATCCTGAATCAACAATTTGAGGTCATGAATTTTGTTTTCGACACTAAAGCAACAATTTGCGTGCATTGTGCAAACCAGATTAATATCTTTACTTGGCTCACAAAATCCACCAAAATAAGCAGTATCCAGAAATCTGATGCTGAGTCCAATGTTTTTTATCAGAGGATCAAACTTGATGATATTGAACACATCTTGCTCGTTCTTTGTTGGGTACGTCAATTTTGATGCGTACCAAAATTTGTAGAATTGGAGTGTACGATTGTTGGATTGTACGTACATAAATCCTCCATTAGGCGAATTGTTCAAGTTAGTTGAATCAGATGAGTATCTGTCACAAGCAATTTGAAAATCTGCGTCCATATAAAATCGAGGAAATGGATTTCGAAACCACATTATGTCGCTGTCCTGCAAAATTAATTATGTGTCAACACCTAAAATAATACTTCATGTTTCTATATTTATGTAAATTATACTTAGGATCATGGTTTAAAGTATCAGCCGAATCGACCAGTCAGATTATCTCCGTTTTGAAATTAATAAATTGAATATAAAAATTTTATATCAAAGATATGGTGATCGAATCACTGATACTGATATGAATTAGTGGTCACCGATACCCATCTTTTGAACCATGGTTAGAATAGTGATGAAAATGAAAAAGGAAATAGAAAACGATATAATTAAACATACCGTGAATATAAAATTGTATCCGATCTCGAGTACTAAACGCATAAAATCGAGTCGTCTCCACATCATCTTCATATAGTGTTCGCTCATATAAGTTGCTTTGCCGGAAAAATCAACCCCTTCTGTAGTAAGGGCATAACAATGTGGATGCAATTCCAAGCAACGAGAATATGCCTTTTGGTCCATACCCACAACCACCAGATGATTTAAAAGTCCTTCTGTTTCATCCCCAATTTTGAAGCCCTCACGGAAAAGATCAAATACTGAATTGGGTTCCGTCCATGCTGCATTCAATGTAGTTATGATCACTATTTTGTTCACTGTGGCTGCATTTTTCAGTACTCTCTCCAATTCTTTTTCTTCGTGATTACCCTAAAAGAAATTACACGAAAAGAAAATAATGTGTTGAAGTCTCTAGTAAGATGAATGACTTCTTGCCCCAATCCAAATTGAATTTAAATTAATTATGTTTATCTATTTGATCACGATTCTTGTTATACTAAAATAATATTTTACAGCTGTTTAAAATTTGTTGAAAATTTGGGACTGAAATTTTTTCCTGATCAATTCGGCTGGAACAAAGATATGGATTAACTAAGTCACCTTGTACTCTAAGCAAATATATATATATATATATTTTGAGTTTGATAGCATGTAGATTTATATATTTTGGTTCTTTTATGCTTGGTATTTAATACATTCCTTGTACAATTTTTAGGATTTTTATGTGTTATTTTAGTTTAGTAATGTTATTCGGACTATTATGTTTTAATGGTTTTGATGTTAAATTATTGAGTTTTTTTAATTGTGTTTTAATTTTTCAGGCCTAATATGTATATAAACTTAGGCTAACAATAACAGAGACCTGTAAAGGCCCAATGTGAAGTCCATGTATGAAGCCCAAGGAAAAGAGAAACCCATAAAAGAACGAATTAAAGAAAGCCTAAAAGTTAGGGCAGGTTAAACAAGGTTAAGTAGCATTACCTAAAAAGAAGTTCGGATGATAGATGACCAATTTGGATTAGAGAGGTTTAAAGAGAAATATCATAAAGGTTGTTAATAGGTGATGAAAATGCTAATAATTAAAGTGTTTGTATATTCATTCATACATCAAAAGTTATATTAAATTGTATAATATTATATAAAAATAAGTTACCATACTTGAATAAACTTAAACACGTTTAATTATATAAAAAATACAATATTATATAGTTAATTGGGGTGTTTGCCTATTCATACAAAATGGGATCCAAATTGTAATTGTTGGGGTTTCAACCCCTATGTAAGAATTCCATTTTCTTTTGATAGATACCCAAAACAAAATTTTAAAAGATTAAGATCAAATCGAACAATATTATACTATTATAAAGTTGAATGATACGACTTCAATCTTGTGGATTCTTATATGTGGGACTTGAAACCCCAACAAAAAAAAAAAAAAAAAAAAAATATATATAATATATATATATATATTATATATATGTATATATATCATAATTGAAATAGATTTCATATATGAGATTGTGTATCACATATGTAGAAGAAGATTTTAGTCTAAAAATTAGTTTGCATAGAAGTAATTAGATTCATAAAACAAAGGATGAAAAACTTACCGAAGAAAAAACGAAGGTGTTCGTGGGAGAAGAAGTATTTGAATATAAATTTGGGGATGAATATTGATTTCCTTGACTTCTTCTGTTCAACGGACTGTAGAAGGGGTAGCCGAAGAAGAAATCTTGAAACTGATGAGCCGATGATATATAAATAATAAGGAGGAAAGGTATGATAATAGAAAGAAATACAACGGTTATCTTTTTTATCAATGTTTTTGAAACCATGTGGTTTCCCGATTCCTTTGTAATATCACCTTCTTCCATTGTTTTTCATCTGTCCTCCCTTCATCACTCTATATTGTAATATATATATATTCTATAGGACTCACAATCTTTAATCTTTTTTCAACTTCTCATAGTCATAGTTTTTTTTGTTTTTTTTTTATATATAAAACCATAAGTCTATATATTGTATTTTTTTATAGTACAGAAAAGTATATACATATTTTTATATTTACTTGTTAATAATTGGATGCTAAAATAAATTTATTGCAAATTGAACATCTTAACTAAAACAATTTGCCTTAGTTGAGAAAGGGAAAGACTTTTCCAATTCTCTTTTACTTTATGCAATAAATTGTCTACCTAATTTCATAGAATATTTTTTAAAATTAAGTGCCATATTATTCTTGTAATGTAAAATATGCAAATTGACGAATTAACTTTCAATTATATAATTTTTGTGATTTCATTAGTATTTAAAATTTTTATATAATTTTATTTATTATCTTTATAATTTTTACAACTTTTATCCTTTTGTAAATTTTAATAGCTGTTAATGGTTAATCAACTTTTTTTTAATATATAAAAGTAATTATATTAAACGGATAAAAATGTCAATTTACTCAAAAAAGAAAAATCTAAATTCCCATAGTTGAAACTCCTTACCTTCTCACAAAGTAAAGGATGGCATAATTAAATCATTTCTTTCACTTCATTGTATACAGGAACTTCCGATATATTTCTTATTTATGTTAAGATCTTGTTTTATATTTTTAGGTTACTGGAGAGTAATTAGAAAAACCAAGTTAAAACAATAGACGTGTTATCATGTCAGCCAGTATAAAACTGGTAATGATATTCATAACAAAATTTTCGTCGAAGTGACCTCTATTTAAAAAATCGAAACAGAAGATCCATAAAATCTAATGAAAATGTTTCTCTAAATTCTCATTTCTTTCCTCATCTTCAATATTGATTCCTTGAAAAATTTCTTAGGTTGCTTCTCAAATCCAATGTTGAGTATCGGTTTTATCCTCCATATCAAAGGAATATTTGAACTGAATTTCTCGCTATTGATCTGATTAGCTTCATCGAAAGCAACGACAAATTTGGAATGGGGAAGAGACGACAAAAGATATGCCGAATCATACCCAAATGCTATTTTATGTCAAAATGAAATCTCTTAATTATGTTTTGTAAATCAATTACAGATTCATTAGTAGCAGATTCTGCCATGATTGGAATGAACCATTGGGATAACTTAATATCAACTATATTCTCGACGAATTTATGGAGAGATTTGATACTGATTTCGTGACTGAAACTTGTCTCTGGAATTTATAATTTCTTCTAGAGTTTTAATTATGCGAATTTATGATTTTTTTAAAAGTGAATTGAATTGACTAATATCGGTTGTTAATAAAATTAACAAAATGATTAAAGTTGCCAAAATTATAAAGATAAGAGATGAAAATTATATAAATTTTTTAAATATGAATAAAATCACAAAAATTACATAATTTAAGAAATAAAATCTACGAATTTACCATATAAAATATTATTAAATTTAATCTTCAAGAAAAAAAATTTCTTCTTATTATTATTGAATAATTTATTTTATGTACCAAAAAATTTTAATTACGTAGCTTGGGAGCCGGCCTAAAAATTTTAATTAAGTGTTAATTGATAGCAATAGCTACATAAAAACAAAAATGAAAAATAAAAATGTCACTGCCAAATGAGCCGGGCTACCTTTAACCTAGTCTTTTGTTTTATCTATTATTCATACGTCCAAATTGCTGGCGATAATCGCAATAATACATTTCTGAGATTACCATATCACCTTTTTCTTCTGTTTTTTTTTTTTAACTCTCTATTGTGTGTGTGTGTATATATATATATATATATATATATATATATATATATATTAATCAGTTATTGACATCACCTTTTTGTTTTCATATACACTAAATTCCCCTATATATAATTATTAGTACTATGTAAACAAACAAAGAAAGAAAATTAACAAAGGAAAGATCCATTATTCTCCATGGCTATGGAAAACAGTAGAATTGTTGGCATGTTTGTTTTAGTCCTTGTAATGACTACAATTACAATTACAGTAGAAGGAGACATCAATCCTCAATATATTCCATGCTGCAACGGTAATATATTTGACTGTTGTCCCACAACCATCAAGGCTGACGAGAAGAAGACTTTTGCACCGAGGAAAACTCTCCCACTTGCTGATATCAAGCATCCATGATCTCATCAACGCTCTATTTGTGTACAATACGTACACACACATATATACGTATTTTCATACTTTATTGTTTTAAAACCTTCCTATATTTGAAGATGCATGCTAAACTTGTATTTTCAGAATAATTATGTATGTATTATTGTATGTGGTTTGTAATTTGATTCCCTAATTTTTTTTTCTTTTACAACTTATCTATTTATATATACTTGTTATAAAATGAACTTTCATTTTCTATTTCTATTGTAATTGAAAATTTTGACCAATTACAACATCCTCCAATTGGTTGGCCCAAAGAGCAAAAGGAGATGTAAGGGATTCTTTGAAGATATACGCTACATGACGGTGTTTGATTTGATGCATCATTTTTCTACAATCCAAAGTCATGTTAGCATAGTGATAATTTTTAGTTTTACTTAATGAGATGAAACTAAAGAAGGGATATTGATTTTAGTAAAACAAAATTATAAGGAAGTGGATATTAGAAAGTAATTTTTAGATTCTAGATTCATAAATTTTTAATATTTTATTTTAAAAAATGTGATACTAGATTCACAATTTTTAGATTCTAGGACATATGTTATTTAATAAAATCTATCAAAATTAAAATGGGTATCCTCCATCATTAGTTTTCTTAACTATTAAAAATTATTGGTTTTCCTTTTTAAAAAAATATTTTTCAAAATTTTATACTTTATCTCAAGTTCATAAGATTTTAAATTTTCAAATGAAGTGCTACCAAATTATGTTACGCGTTCTTAAAAAAATTTATTGTTAATTAAATATTTACTAAATATTTTTAAATAAGAAAAAACTTTTCCTACTAAATTACCATTATATTGTTTAGTATGGGCTTAAGTTTAAAACCAAAACTATATATAAGATGTGATGAGGGAAAGAATACCTTGTTGTGGACTATATGTATATATTATCCAACGGATAGCAATTTCAAAGATTCATATGTGTAGATTTAATTAGCAAATTTTAAATATTGTTGAAAGGTCTTGCAAATCAGTTGCAAGATGATTTAAGAAATATTGGTGATTCTTGTCTAATACCTCGTCCCACATTGATATGTGAAATGAATGTTTAATAATATATAAGTATAAAGTTAGATATTTATAATCACTCCAAATATATTTTTTATATAATGAGAACAATATCAAATAATTATTTAGAATTATTATGAGATCTATAATTGTGATGCGAGTGTGTTAGGCCTTGATTTGACAAGTATACTTTTATATGGTATCAGATCCATATATCAATCCCACGAGTTTTCTTTTCGATCCACCAACCATAGCCAACTTAATTATGTGAGGATATCAATCAATTAGTAAGAGACCTTTTGGGTGGTTACCCAATAGCAAACCCGTGAGGTCCTAGGGCCAAAGAAGACAATATCATACTAATGTAGAGTTAAGTGGTGGCAGCCCAATCTTATGGGATCATTCGGGTCCAACAAGTGGTATCAGAACTTAAGGTTAACCACCCAAAAGCAAAACCCTGAGGTCCTAGGGCCAAAACGGACAATATCATACTAATGTGGAGTTAAGTGGTGGCAACCCAATCTTGTGGGATCATTCGGGCCCAACAAGTGTTATCAGAATTTAAGGCTAACCACTCAAGAGCAAAATTGTGAGGTCCTAGGGCCAAAGTGGACAATATCATACTAATATGGAGTTAAGTGGTGGCAGCCCAATCTTGTGGGATCATTTGGGCCCAACAAGTGGTATCAGAACTTAAGGTTAACTAGTGAAGAGGGATCCTTCGGGCCCAGCAAGTGGTATCAGAACTTAAGGTTAACCACCAAAGAGCAAAACCGTGAGGTCCTAGTGCCAAAGCGGACAATATCATACTAATATGAAGTTAAGTGGTGGCAGCCCAATCTTGTGGGATCATTCGTGCCCAACAAATGGTATTAGAACTTAAGGTTAACCACCCAACAACAAAACCTTGAGGTCCTAGGGCCAATGTGGACAATATCATACTAATGTGGAGTTAAGTGGTGGCAGCCCAATCTTGTGGGATCATTCGGGCCCAACAAGTGGTATTAGAACTTAAGGTTAACTAGTGAAGTGGGATCCTTCGGGCCCAGCAAGTGGTATCAGAACTTAAGGTTAACCACCCAAGAGCAAAACCGTGAGGTCCTAGGGCCAAAGAGGACAATATCATACTAATGTGGAGTTAAGTGGTTGTTGCGTTGTGTGCGCGTGTCACAAATTGTAAAGATAAAGAAAATAAAATAAATCAACGCAATCTTAACAAGTGCAAGTATACACCGGTCACCAAGTAATATATGTACCTAAGTACAAGATTATCGATCCCACAAGGACTATGTATGCCAATTACAAATGCAAATATGATTGTACAAATGGTTAAAAGATTGAAAGAATAAAGAATAATGAATCATAAAAGAATAAAAGAATAAAGAATGATAAATCATGAATCAGAGATTGGTCTAATGCTACGACATTCCTACTCCTAACTAAACTAACAGTTAAAGGTTAGCCTATTGGAAATAACCACAAGAGTACTGCAGGTAATACAATGCTGCGACATTCACGCAAAAAATGTAAGTACAAACCAGAGATGAATCTAAATATACAAAGCATGCTTTCAGTTCCATATCAATGCTACAGCATGTCTGGTTCCACCCAGACTACTTGATCTACTAGTCTAGATCCCCGATAACATCGTCTCATGGAGTACGAAGTACCGTGGACCTAGCGCAATGCTAGGCAGTGAATTTACCGCTGGTTACGCAGTTCTCAGGAGTCCACTGCAATATTGAGTACACTTTCGTGTCTTTACCGCTGGTTACGTAGTTCTCAAATCTAGCGCCACATAATTATCACATCCACTAGTTCCCCTCCGCTAGAAGGCCAGACACTAGCTCGATTCATACATTGGACAGTCGTAACTGCAAGTGATGTTAAATCAGTTTAATGTAATTACATGAATAAAACAAGCATCGCCCCATACAAGCATTAAACATAAAAACAGGAAGCAATGTTGCAGCATACTCATCATCATAATCAAAACAGTGTATTCAACATGCTCATACTTAACTACACCACAGCATCTTAAGGTTAAAAATATATATTATGCTGAAACGAATCATGGAAAACAAGGATCAACGTAATAGGAAAGATAGTCCCTAGGTCCGTAGTGACACCAATCAACGGAGTCAAGCCTAAGACGGAAAACAAATCACTCCCAAAACATTTTTAATCAACCCTTGAACCAAGAATCATGAAAGACAAGGACTAACGTAATAGGAAAAATAGTCCCTGGGTCCGTAGTGACACCAATCAACGGAGTCAAGCCTAAGACAGAAAACATATTACTCCCAAAACATTTTTTATCAATCCTTGAACCCATGTAAACATTCTCATATTACAAAGAACATTTGTTACAAAAATAGTAGTAAATTGAGGAAATGGAGGGAGCCATTACCAAGCTGCCATGTGTACCGAGAGCCATTACCAAGCTGCCATGTGTCCATAATTCTGGAATTTTCTCCAAAAATTACAGCAAATAGTCAAAATAAATCCCAGCTGCCTTCTGGAGTTTTTTTCATCTTCCTCTAAATGCTGCAACATTTGCAGCCGGTCTCCCGCTGCTTTCTGTGATCTTTTGTCGTTTTCCTCTGATGCTGCAGCATTTGCAGCAGAGTTTTTGTCTTGTTCTTCTGACAGCCGCAGGATCTGCAGCAGAATTTCAGAACATTCTGCAGGAGTTTTGTCCTTTTCCTCTGACGGCTACAGGGTCAGCAGCAACATTTCAGTTGTTTCCCTGAAATTCTTGTCTTTTATTTCGACTTTCTTGTCCACCCTTTGACCTGCACTTTCACAAACAAACATATATATATATATATATATATATGTGATAGGACAAAAGAAATAAATGCATAGTACCGCAAGTTCAGCTTTAATTAATATGCCCAACTGGATTTTTAAGTGACAAATAGTGTGGGTGTATATTATATATATATATATATATATATATATATATATATATGTATATGTATAGATGCAAATTATCCACACATATTTCACGTTCTTCACGGTCAACCTTCATCCAACTTTCTTTCACAAATATCACCCATCAAAATTCCCTTTTTACCCTTGTCACAACAAATCAATTCAAATTAATTTCCAAATAATAACAAATAATACAGCTCATCCACATTTTGAGAAATTAATTCAATTAAATTGACTTTCAGCAATAAATCCACATTTTTAGGTAAAAAGAGAGAAAATATCAAATCAACACATTTTTATTCCATTTTCCAAATAAAATCAATTAATTCCCGAATAAAATGTGGCAAATTAAATGTGAATAACTCTATTATTTGAGAGTTATCACACCCCCAAACTTAGGTCATTGCTCGTCCCGAGCAATGCGGAAGCAACAGGAGTATACATACCCACATAAAAACTTTGTTCAGCAAGTTCAGTCAACCCTGGGACCAATGATTTCAGAAAGAGAAAAATGCAGAATTCAAGTAGACATAATGTTCCATCCTTAGTGAATAACCAACTATTAACTAACCCAAGTTCAAAGAACTTCCACTCCAAAGTGTGTGTGTGAATAGTCCTTCCTTTTCAATTTCTCATTCATAAGTCAACATATGGTAATCCTAAGGTTCATTTTGTATCCTCAAACTCAATCTATTACACCCCTCTCCACTAATGTAGCAAATTTAGCAATAAAGATCAAAGATGTCTTAAATTGGCTGTAATGTAGGCTAGGGCTAAGGTGGGAAAAATATGGATAAAAAGTAGGCTCCAAACTTAGTCCTAGTCTGCCATGAGCTTCTACCCAATGCTATCACTTCCCAAAATTATATTTTTTTATTTTAAATTTTTTTTGAGTCAATCCCACGGAGCATAACAATTTACACCCTGTTTCAGAAACACGTGCATCATTTAACCACAATTAGTATATAACATTTGACCTCAAAGAAGCATAACACGTATTTCCTTTTTGCTCTCTTTTGTTCTTCTTTTCTTTTTAAAGTAAAGAGGGTGCTTTCATTTTTTTACACATGTTTTCATACACAAACCCTCAATACGTAGAGCATTTATATCAGAAGTTCAAATTTTCCTTACAATACCACTAATCCCAGAAAAATGATAATGATGCAGCATTGAGCTGCGGCATTCCTATGTTCCTTCTCATAGCATTCTTAGTATACCCCCAAACTTATGTTCAACAATGTTCACAGCAGACTAAAATCAAGTTTTAGGGAAGACAAAGAATGGATACATGCAAATCATTTAGGATAAGTGGCTCTTTGATAAGGGTGTCAAGAAATTAGGCTTAGACTCAACTTGGGTTAACTAAGGAAGCAAAATACATTAGGGTAGGCTAGAAAGGCTCAAACGATTCAAGAACATGCCTCAATCATTTCTATATTACCAAATCTACTAGGATTTCGCCTCAAGGACTATAACAAATGAGTCTAAAAATTCTGAACCTTCATACCAAAGTGACTCTTTTTATGAACATGAAATCTACAAGTAAGACTATGTGCAAAAGATAGGGAGTAGAAATAATTCTCACTTAAAGTCAACTAATACCTAATTATTCTAAAAAGAAGGTACAAGGTCTACGAGAATGTATTTTCGTTTTTAAGATAACATCATAAATCAGGTCCCAAAAGTCTACGCTAATCCTGCTGAAGCTAAGGCTCTAATGGGTCATATGATAATGCAGCCGCATTCATGCAATCAGGTCTTCTATGCGAGATCAATAAATTTATAAGGCATCCTAAAATAGTTTTTCAGACAAGGCATCTATGCATTCAAATAGATCACTCAGAATTTCAGCAAAGAGGATGTCATGCATTTAAAAGACAACATGAAAAGTTTTTAAAATTAGCACCATTTTTTGAACTTTTTGCCCTAAGAGAACACCCTACCCCAAACTTAAAGGGAAACAATGTCCTCATTGCTTAAATTCAGATGGCAGGCAAAGCAATGTAACAAAACAGAACAAAACAAAACAAAAGGAGTCAAAACAACACAAAACAAAATAAAACAGAAGACAAGTAAAGTTGTTCAAGGCCTGCACAGCAGGCAATATAAAGTACAATCCAAAAAAAAATAGAAAAGTAAAGGAGTTCAGGTTTAGAACTACTCCCGTCTCAAGGAAGTGCTTCAAGGTGTGAAGACAACATCGTCGTCCTCCATCCAGTTGTGATCTTCATTTGGTAAGAGTTCAGGCGGGAAGACAGGCCATGGATTACCAGCATGCAGGCGGTTTCTGGGTAGAGATCTGAGGAAGGCCTCGTTGTGTGCATGCATGTACCTCCAGAAATTTTGAAGTTGAGCGTACATCTGCCTGGTCATTGCTGCAGCATCGGTGGAACTTGATGCTGCAGCATCCGCTGCTACTGAAGGAGGGACATCAGTTGCTGACATAGGTGTTGGAGCAGGGGGTGTTCTCTCTGGTGGTTGGGGCTGTGGTGGAGGGGGCAGAATCCTGCGAAGATCATGGGCAGAAATTGTCCCTGCCGGATAAAAGTCGTCGTCTTCAATGTCCACATCGACCCCAGCAGCCCTGCACAACAAACAAATTAAAGTGGGGAAGAACATCTCCCCACTTCTTTTGTTAGCACAAGCCCTTATCTGTTCACATATGAGCTTCCCCACTTTTACGGTTCTGGCGTTTATGATACAAGCTAGCAGCACAACCCTCTCAACATTCAGAGTCGACGTATGATTTATGGGCATCAGGGAATGCCTCACAAAGTAGAACCAGATTTTAGCCTCGTCAGTCAAAGATTCACGCTTGCATGTCTTGTTTCCACTCTTTGACAGTGTCCATTCGGTCCCAGGGATGGTTACATCATGCAACACCTTATCACACGCCTCCGGATCAGTCAGGAAAGAATAGTACTCGTCGGTATCGTTGTCGTAGTTCATTAGATCGAACAACTGGTTGATTGTCCTCGGATTTAAGGGCACCAGCCGCTCTCTTACAAATACAGCGTACACACTGTTTGGCCACAAATTGGAGTAGAACTCCGGGACAACTCCAGTGTCTGGTTCGACTCATTGGGAGCACAATTTCTCCAGCCCAGTACTCGGATTATATGCCGGCATGTTTCAGGAAGTGGGTACGGTGTCTCACCCGTTAGATCAAACCCTAAATCCTCGAGACATTGTTTCTCTGCATACAAATCAGTCATTCTGGCCTCGCATCGGAAGAAGAGAACTGCTTTTTGTGGGGAGGTTTTCGGGCTATTTTCTTGATCGTCATCTGAAAAGATTAATACATGTAAGAATAATTGGCCTAGAGAGGCCACAGCTATCAAACAGTCCCGAAATGTAGGGTAGAAACTGACAGTAAGACCGAAGAGAAACCAAACAGTCACAAACTATTTTTACTTGGTCACCACATGATCTTACTGCCAACAGAAAAATCAAGAATTGCAATACCCGCAGTATATCCCAATCAAAGCCATTTAGCAAAATAAAAGAATGAGAGCAAGTTAAACAAAGTTTTAGTCAGCCATAAAAATCAGTCTTGATTTCAGAGATTGTAGTCAAAATGTATTCAGTATGTGCTGGTTTAACTGACAGAAGATAAGAGTTTAAAGACCCGCAGGATGACCTATCTATTCCCATCTGCAATTCAGCATTTACCCAACAAGAAATAATTTGCAAAATTCCCGGGAGACCAGATTCAGTTAGGAAAAATATCAACATGTCTCCGGGGTTTCCAACATAACATATCAGACTCATATCAGTGAAAAAGCATGTTGCCAACAGCAAAAGATATTTCAAAAACCGCCAGGAGATAGAATGTCTCCCGCCGTGCAAAGTCATTCAGCAAAAAGAAGACCTCAACCCTTTTTTATCAGAAATCAGTGGATAGTATAATACCCATTTCAAAATAGAGCTTTTTTTTTGAAAATTCAACTTGAACCCAGAAAATAAAACGCAGCTTTTTTAGTAAACCCAGACCGCGAAACCCATCATTTAACACAAAAAATGCGGAAAATCCAGTCGTTAGCAAGAACAGCATGCTTCGAAACAAAAAACTACAGCCACCCATTCAAACTGAAACACCCATTTTGTTCACATTTATCATAGTAAATCTGAAGATATTAAGCATAAATCCACAGCCCACTCACTGTATACCAACAAAAAAAATGTCTATATTTTCATCCAGAAAGAAAAAGAAAACTAGATCTGAGCATGGTCTCACAAAATCAGTGAAGGAGGAAAGAAAACCCATGCTCTTCGGCTGACCCAGAAAAATAAAAAAAATTCTAGCCGCAAATTCACAATTTAATCTTCAGATTGAAGTAAGACAACATACCTTCAGTGTGTTGTTTGTGTCAGATTTTTTCTTGAGAGCTTAGGTCAGAAGAAGAACATAAGGTGTTTCCTTGAGAACTTCGGTCGGAAGAAGAACAGAAAGTTTTTCCTTTCCCCCCCTTTTTTTTCTTTCGATAAGATGTAAGTGCAGTGAGAGGAGTTGTATGTTTCCTTGTTTTTAAGTGGGGAGTTCTTTCGGTTGGGTGAGTGAAAAACAAACGAAGTGAATGTTGGTCTTTTGGGTTCTCTAACTAAGTGGCTTTCATCCCTTTGGAAAATTAATTATAATAATGAATACTTACCTTGGGAAGAAAATGGAAATTGAAAGGGCACCTTTTAGTTTCTTGAAAGTCTTAAAGAAAGAGTTGACTGGATTTTTTCTTGTCCATTTGTTCAGTTTGTCTCTTACCCGGAAGTAGTGTGAGTGTTCTGCCCCAAAATATGTATATGTTGTATGTATATCTTCTTTTGACCTGCAATAAAGGCAGAACAAGACAAAGAAAGAAAATATCCGGAAGTAGCATGAGTGTTCTGCCCCAAAATATGTACATACTGTATGTATATCTTCTTTTGACCTCTTTTTGACCTGCAATTAAGGCAGAACAAGACAAAGAAAATAAAAAAACTGTTGGGTACAGGGGTACCCGACACTTAATGAGACAAAAGAGGCAGAACTAATAAATAACCAAAAAGACAAGAAAAACTGTAATTAAAAATAAATAAACCAGCAATAAAAATGACTAAACAGTCAGCAAATAAAAACAGAAAATAAAATAAATAAACTGAAATAACCGAAAAAAAGAAATCAGGAAAATTAGTAAATAAAATAAATAAACTGAAATAACCGAAAAAAAGAAATCAGGAAAATTAGTAAATAAAATAAATAAACAGAAAGGAACGAAAAAAAGAAATAAATAAAAAGAAAAGAAAAACAGAAAATAAAAATAAGTAAAAAGGAAGCAAATATATTAAATAAACATAGAAGAAAGAAAAACGGAAAATAAGAAAATAAAAAAAAAGAAAAACAGAAAATAAAATTGGAGAATGTTCACTTGAATTTTGCATTTGTGTGGGGTCCACCTAATTCTTCATCACTTAGCAATGATAGAGAATTAACGGTTTGCTCTTGGTCTCCATCTCTGTAGATTTTTAGTCTATGCCCGTTGACTTTAAATTTGGTCCCCGTTTTGTCCACAACCGAGACCACTCCATGAGGATGAATTTGTTTAATTGTGTACGGTCCGGTCCATCTCGACTTCAATTTTCCTGGAAATAGTCTCAATCTTGAATCGAAAATTAAAACTTGCTGTCCAACTTCAAAATTTCTTGGCTGGATGTGTTTGTCATGCCACCTCTTAGTCTTCTCCTTGTATAACTTGGCATTTTCATAAGAAAATCATCTCAGCTCATCCAGTTCAGAAAGCTGCAGCATTCTCTTGTTTCCAGCAGCATTCATGTCCATGTTGAGATGCTGCAGCGCCCAGTATGCTTTGTGCTCTAGCTCAACGGGTAAGTGACAAGCTTTTCCAAAAACGAGTCTGTAAGGAGACATTCCTATTGAGGTCTTGAAAGCTATCCGGTAGGCCCATAGAGCGTCATCTAACCGTCTTGACCAATCTTTCCGGTTCGGATTAACCACCTTCTCAAGGATACCTTTGATGATTCGGTTGGACAATTCAACTTGCACATTTGTTTGAGGATGGTATGGCAAGGCAACTCGGTGATGAACATGGTACTTGGCCAGCAAGGCTCCTAGCCATTTGTTGACAAAATGAGAACCTTCATCACTGATGATTGCTCTAGGTGTTCCAAAACGTGAGAAAATGTTCTTTCGAAGGAAGTTTATCACCACTTTGGAATCATTAGTGGGGAATGTTGCAGCTTCCACCCACTTAGACACATAATCCACTGCCATTAAAATGTATGAATTCCCAAACGAAGGTGGGAAAGGTCCCATAAAATCAATGCCCCATACATCAAAGAGTTCCACTTCCAAAATGTTGGTGAGAGGCATTTCGTTTCTTCTTGAGATGTTTCCTACTCTTTGGCAGCGATCACACCTTGCCACAAACTCATAACAATCTTTAAATAATGAAGGCCAAAAGAAACCAGATTGTAGTACTTTGTTGCAGTTCTTGACCCTCCAAAATGTCCTCAATTTCATCATCGTTTACACATCTCCGAATCACTTGGTCTTTGCATTGCTTGAACAAAAAGGGTTCCTCCCAAAAATAACTTTTGACATCATGGAGAAACTTCTTTCGTTCATGGTATGAGAAATCCGGTGGCATTGCACCACTGGCCAGAAAGTTAGCAAAATCTGCATACCACGGCATCTTCATGTCTTCTGAAATTTCCAGCAATTGTTCATCAGGAAAATGTTCATTAATTGGGATTTGAAATCCCACTTGTTGCTCCAATCGAGACAAATTATCAGCCACTTGATTCTCCAATCCCTTCTTGTCCTTGATTTCCACATCAAATTCTTGTAGGAGTAGAATCCATCTAATGAGCCTTGGTTTTGAGTCCTTCTTTGCAAGTAGATATTTGATGGCAGAATGATCGGTGTAGACTATCACTTTCGTGCCCACCAAATAGGACCTGAATTTATCAAAGGCAAACACAACAGCAAGTAACTCTTTTTCAGTAACAGTGTAATTTGCCTGAGCCTCCGTGAGTGTCTTGCTTGCATAATAGATGGAATGAAAAATTTTGTTATGCCGCTGCCCCAAAACAGCGCCCACTACATAGTCACTTGCATCACACATTAGCTCAAATGGTAAACTCCAGTCAGATGCTATGGTAACGGGGGCTGAAATAAGCTTTTGTTTGATCTCCTCAAATGCTGCGGCACAGGCTACATCAAAAGAAAATACATTATCTTTTTCTAATAATTGACATAAAGGCTTAGATACCTTAGAAAAGTCCTTGATGAATCTCCGATAGAAGCCCGCATGTCCCAAGAAGCTTCGAATGTGTTTCACGGTTGTTGGGGTTGGTAGCTTTTCAATCACTTCTATCTTTGCTCGGTCTACTTCAAGACCTTTCTTTGAAATCCTGTGACCCAACACAATTCCTTCTCTAACCATAAAGTGACACTTCTCCCAGTTGAGGACTAAATTAGTTTCCTCACAACGTTTAAGTACATTGGCTAAATTTTCTAAACAATTATCAAAAGAATCCCCAAATATGGAAAAGTCATCCATAAAAACCTCTAAGTACTGCTCCACCATATTTGTGAAAATGGCCATCATGCAGTGTTGGAACGTTGCTGGAGCATTGCAAAGTCTAAATGGCATCCTTTTGAAAGCAAATGTACCATAGGGAATGATGCAGTTCCGATTGGTATGCTAAAAGATAAGCTTTATCTACCTATGTTGATTATGAGTAATTAAGGACTGGGTCTTACTAACTGTCACTTAGCATTCAATTATTGTCACTTAATCAACTAGAACCTAAGGCAGAGTACCTATCGTGTAGCTAGTTTGTTGGAAAGTATCTACGATTTTATTAAGTTAAATATCGTACTCCCAAGGAAGTGGCAACGACTTAGTAGTAACTAGCATTTTATCCTAACTCCTATCTTTTGATCTAGTTATGCAATCTTCATCAAATACTTTGATGAGAGGGTGATCCATTCTCCACTAGGTTTAAGTCTAATTAATCCCAAAAGTGTTTTATAGATGAGTCCTGATTCTATGTTATACTGTTCCTATACATTGATTGACCTATATTCGAGTATTTTAGACATGTCTTGGCCTGGATTGCAACTATGTTCTGTGTCTAAAGGTGTACCACATTTGAGTTTCTATGCTACCGCCCCATCGTTAAGGGTAACGGCCCTACTCATGGCTCGGACAAAAGTCAGCAATGAACGGTACCCTATGTCACTTCAGTATCATGCTGCTCGTCTCATAACCGCCGGCATAACACTCTACTCAGCCTACCTAGACTACTTTCAACCAACAGGGTGTTCCGCAGATTATTTTATCTAGTATGGCAGACACCAATACTAATTGACGCCTGTTAAACTAAACAGGTTATGAATAGACTGTGGTTAGGAATTGTCTATAACCCTAATTTCAGTTTAAAAGAACGGCATTAGACATGCAGACATAATGAATATTTAAGCAGGTGGCCATTTCCGGAAAATCATAAGAACTTCAACATATAAAACAGATATTCATAAGAATCGTAATCTGATATTCAAATTAATATTTAGATAAAACAATTTGTAAACATACAGAACCTCGTCTAGGGGACCCACTGTCATAAAGTAATCACCACTCTATGTAGGTCCAGTCGGCGTTGCAGCTCCTGTATGCTCCTGACTGCTCGATCCTACTCTGCTCGGCAGAGCCTTCGGAGAACGCTCCTCAGACCTAGTAGCAATTGCTTTACCTTACATCCCGGGCTTAAGCAAATTGCCCTAATCTGACTAAGAACACGCACCCTATCTCTCTCTTAGGATCTCCTAACAAAATCTCGGTATTCTATGAATACCAAAAACGAACCTATCTATCAAAGCCTAAGATATGAGACTATTTCTCAGAAACTAAGAAAACGAAACACTAAAGAAAGAAAGAAAACTGAAACTGAAACCCGAGTCTCTCAGTGACTTATGTATTCGAGAATTGTATACTGGAAGTCTCTGAATGACTCAGATCGAGTGGAGAGAAATGATTTCAACTCCTGGAGGCCTGGGGTATTTATAGCAGCTTTCTGGAGTGAAAAATTCCAAAAGTTTCGATGTGGGACAACTTCTGGTGCTTCGAGACGCCCGTCCTGGTGGTTTAACTGGGTCGGGACGCCCGTCCCGGACCGTTGACCAAGTCAGCATTTCCAAAAATTGCATTTTTACCCCAAAATTTACTGTTTTCGTCTACTTTTCACCTGACACTTCCAAAATCATAAAAACTGTGAAATTGAGTAAATAACAATCAATTAAGATCGATTTCCTATCAATTCTACCCTAAATCATACATAAAAACATGCTAAAAAAGGTATATGATTTTCGCGTATCAGGGACAAGTGAAAGTAGTTTTGTCCTGGTCCCCTGGTGCTACAGCAATCTGATTGTACCCTGAATAACCATCCAGAAAACAATAATACTCATGTCCAGCTAACCTGTCCAACATTTGGTCAATGAAAGGCAATGGGAAGTGGTCCTTCCTCGTGGCTTTGTTGAGTTTCCTGTAATCATTTGTCACCACTGTGATTCCTCCTTTCTTGGGCACACATTGGATAGGACTTACCCAAGAACTGTTAGAGATGGGGTAGATGATGCAAAAATCCAGCCACTTGATGATTTGTTCCTTCACCACTTCCTTCATAATTGGATTCAATCTTCGCTGCCCTTCTATGAAATTTTTGGAAGCTTCTTCCAAACTGATTTTGTGCATGCATAAGGTTGGACTTATACCTTTAACGTCAGCTATGGTCCAGCCCATAGCTCTCTTATGCTGCCTTAATACTCCAAGCAATTTCTCCTCTTGTGCAGCATCAAGGAAGGCTGAAATGATCACTAGCAGCGTTGATTCTGCCCCTAGGAACCCATACTTCAAATGCTGCGGCAATTGCTTCAATTCCAGCTGTGGTGGTTCTTCAACTGAAGGTTTTGTTAACTTGAAATCTCTAGAAGACAGCTCCAAGGATTCATATTGAGCTCGAAATCTGAACCTTTGGGGGCTTCCTTCTACCCAAGCTGAATGTGCTTTGGTCTCCATATTGCCATCATCATGAAATCTTTCCTCCATCAATGCATCCGTGGCATCCTCACCTTGCTCTTCATCTTTTTCTTCCCAAGAATCACGGGTGGTGATCTGAAAACACTCCTCACCTTCATCATGGAATTTCATGGCTTTGAATACGTTGAATGTGACTTTTTCTTTCTGGAATCTCATGGTTAGCTCCCCTTTTTGCACATCAATAAGAGTCCTTCCCGAAGCTAGGAAAGGTCTTCCTAAAATAGTGGGAACTTCCCTGTCTGCTTCATAGTCAAGAACAATAAAGTCAGCTGGAAAAATAAATTTATCAACCCTTACCAGGACATCTTCAATCATTCCATCGGGGTGAGCTATAGACCTATCCGCCAATTGCAATGTTACCGTCGTAGGTCTTACCTTTCCTATGCCCAATTGCTTAAACACTGACATAGGCATCAAATTGATGCTAGCACCAAGATCACACAAGGCCATACCACCATATGAGTCTCCAATAGAACAAGGAATATTAAAACTCCCCGGATCTTTCATTTTAGGGGGCAACTTATCCTGCAAAAAGAAACTGCATTCTTTGGCTAGTGCAACAATTCCATATTCTCCCAACTTTCTCTTCTTTGTAAGGATATCCTTCATGAATTTCGCATAGTTGGGCATGTGTTCTATGGCTTCCACCAATGGAATGTTGATGTGTAGCTGTTTCAATATGTCCAAAAACTTCTTGAACTGCTCATCTTGCTTCTTTTTGGAAAACCTCTGTGGAAAAGGCATTCTTTGCTGTACTGGTTTGCTCTCTGGAATATTGCATTGCTGCGGCATTGGTGGTGCTGATGCTGCAGCATCCGGCTGTTCTGGAATGGTGCTTTGCTGAGGCATTGGCGATGCTGCAGCATTTGGCTCCACTGGTTCTGTCTCAGCTACTGGAATTTCTGCATTCTTGCTGGGCTCACTGGTCTTCTCAGCTGCTCCAGACTTCATTTTTGGCTCGTCCAGTATTCTGCCACTTCCTAATGTTACAACCTTGCAATGTTCTTTTCCTTCTCTTCTTGGATTTTCTATATCGCTCGGAAGTGATCCTTGTGGTCTGCTCCTCATCTCTTGGGTTAACTGCCCCACCTGGTTTTCCAAGTTACGAACAGTAGATGATAGTCCTTGCATGGTTATTTCTGTCCTTGCCATAAAATCTCTCATCATGTTCTCTAAAGCATTTGAAGTGGTTGTTGTTGTAGAGGTCTTTGTTGATTGTGGAGTTGTTGTTGCTGCTGCTGGGGGTACTGTTGTTGCTGCTGGAGCAGTGGTCTTGGGTTCATACCTTGATTGGGGTGCATCCCTTGATTACTCCAAGAATAATTTGGATGCTGCCTCCAAGTAGGGTTGTAAGTGTTTGATTGAAGACCATTACCCCTGTTTTGATTCCCCATGTAGCAGATTGGTGCGGGATTGTGAACACAATCCTCAAATAGATGCCCCTCTCCACAATAAACATAGCACACAGCTTGCACCTGGCTTACATTGGACTGGTTTGGTTGGTCAGCCGTCTGCCCGATATGCTGCAACATCCTCAGTGTCTTCAGCATATTAGACATGGATGATACTTGGGCTGAAAGCGAAGTTATTGGGTCTAATTCCAGCACTCCAGCCACTCTTCTTCCGCTTGGCAATCTTGTTGTAGACCATTGTTAGTTGTTGTTGGCAATCCTCTCAATTAGTTCATAGGCTTCATTGTATGTCTTTGCCAAGAGTGCTCCATTTGCTGAAGCATCAACTATCATTCTAGTGTGTGCATTCAACCCGTTGTAAAACGTCTCCATTTGAATACAATGTGGGATTCCATGATGTGGACATCTCCTTAACAACTCTTTGAATCTTTCCCATGCCTCATACAATGATTCATCTTCTAATTGTTGAAAAGCGGTGATTTCATTTCTCAACCTAGCATTGTTCGTTGGAGGAAAATATTTCATCAAAAAGTTCTCAGTAAGCGGCTCCATTGAAGTCACACTACCAGAGGGTAGAGAGGTATGCCATTCTCTAGCTTTGTCTCTCAAAGAATATGGAAACAATTTCAGTCTCAAAGCCTCGTCCGTCACCCTTGTTAGCTTAAAACCGTCGCTTACCTCCAAAAATAACCGATGCATGTGTGGATCTTCAGCAGGTAATCCACTAAATAGCCCTACTGTTTGCAACATTTGAAACAACACTGGTTTCAGCTCAAACTGTGCTGCAGCAATCTCCGGTTGCTCAATACTTGGTTTCAATGCATTAAACATAGGGACTGCATACTGCCGACTGGCATGATCCCTATCGTCATCCATCACCACTGGATTATGGACAAGTTCAGGTTGAATTTCCCGCTGTTCCGCCATGACTGCCCTTTCCGTGGTTTGCTTCTTCTTCTTTAACGCCTTGGCTATTTTTTCAATTTCTGGATCGAGTGGCAGCAATGAAGCTTGAGAGCCCTTGCGCGTTTTACTCATGCAAAACAGCAAACGTTAAGGAAGGAATGAGACACAAGCTGAAATTTAGCAAATAATTCAAGTCAATAAATCCACAAAACAGTTCAGCTCATGCATAATTTATTTGTTCCTCATACAATCATTTAAATAATCTCATACGCTCAGGAATGAGTATAAAAATAAACTGAAAAATAAAAGTAACCAAATGTAAACAATCAATATTTACAATCAAATTGACTCCAAAGTCCCCGGCAACGGCGCCAAAAACTTGTTGCGTTGTGTGCGTGTGTCACAAATTGTAAAGATAAAGAAAATAGAATAAATCAACGCAATCTTAACAAGTGCAAGTATACACCGGTCAACAAGTAATATATGTACCTAAGTACAAGATTATCGATCCCACAGGGACTATGTATGCCAATTACAAATGCAAATATGATTGTACAAATGGTTAAAAGATTGAAAGAATAATGAATAATGAATCATAAAAGAATAAAAGAATACAGAATGATAAATCATGAATCAGAGATTGGTCTAATGCTACGGCATTCCTACTCCTAACTAAACTAACATTAAAGGTTAGCCTATTGGAAATAACCACAAGAGTACTGTAGGTAATACAATGCTGCGGCATTCACGCAAAAAATGTAAGTACAAACCAGAGATGAATCTAAGTATACAAAGCATGCTTTCAGTTCCATATCAATGCTACAGCATGTCTAGTTCCACCCAGACTACTTGATCTACTAGTCTAGATCCCCGATAACATCGTCTCATGGAGTACGAAGTACCGTGTACCTAGCGCAACGCTAGGCAGTGAATTTACCGCTGGTTACGCAGTTCTCAGGAGTCCACTGCAATATTCAGTACACTTTCGTGTCTTTACCGCTGGTTACACAGTTCTCAAATCTAGCGCCACATAATTATCACGTCCACTAGTTCCCATTCGCTAGAAGGCCAGACACTAGCTCGATTCATACATTGGACAGTCGTAACCTCAAGTGATGTTAAATCAGTTTAATGTAATTACATAAATAAAACAAGCATCGCCCCATACAAGCATTAAACATAAAAACAGGAAGCAATGTTGCAGCATACTCATCATCATAATCAAAACAGTGTATTCAACATGCTCATACTTAACTACACCACACATCTTCAGGTTAAAAATATATATTATGCTGAAATGAATCATGGAAAACAAGGATCAACGTAATAGGAAAGATAGTCCCTAGGTCCGTAGTGACACCAATCAACGGAGTCAAGCCTAAGACGGAAAACAAAATCACTCCCAAAACATTTTTAATCAACCCTTGAACCAAGAATCATGAAAGACAAGGACTAACGTAATAGGAAAAATAGTCCCTGGGTCCGTAGTGACACCAATCAACGGAGTCAAGCCTAAGACAGAAAACATATTACTCCCAAAACATTTTTTATCAATCCTTGAACCATGTAAACATTCTCATATTACAAAGAACATTTAGTTACAAAAATAGTAGTAAATTGAGGAAATGGAGAGAGGATTACTCTGGCCGGAGATCACCCTACTGCCCAAATCGGTTTAATCAATCTGCTGCCCTTCGTTTCCTCTGCTTGATGCTGCTGCGTCTCTACTGCTCAGCTGATGAATGCTTCAGCAAGTCACCCTGCTCACTCTTGGGTTCTTCCCTCCTAAACGTTAGTCTAAAACTAAGAAGAAAAACTAAACTATCCTAAGAAAAACTAAGAAGAAAAACCAATCTCTCTATCTCGGCCAAAAGCCAAACTAACACTACAAAGACTAGCTCTCAAACTCTCCAAGACTAGCCTTCCCCAAAACTCCTTCCTCTCGGTTCTTCACATACATATAGCCTCTTTGTGTACCGAGAGCCATTACCAAGCAGCCATGTGTCCATAATTCTGGAATTTTCTCCAAAAATTCCAGTAAATAGTCAAAATAAATCCCAGCTGCCTTCTGGAGTTTTTGTCATCTTCCTCTGAATGCTGCAGCATTTGCAGCGGTCTCCCGCTGCTTTCTGTGATCTTTTGTCGTTTTCCTCTGATGTTGCAACATTTGCAGCAGAGTTTTTATCTTGTTCTTCTGACAGCCACAGGATCTGCAGTAGAATTTCAGAACTTTCTGCAGGAGTTTTGTCCTTTTCCTCTGACGGCTGCAGGGTCAGCAGCAACATTTCAGCTGTTTCCCTGAAATTCTTGTCTTTTATCTCGACTTTCTTGTCCACCCTTTGACCTGCACTTTCACAAACAAACACACATACATATATATATATATATATGTGTGTGTGTGTGTGTGTGTGTGTGTGTGTGTAAAATGGATAGGACAAAAGAAATAAATGCATAGTACCACAAGTTCAGCTTTAATTAATATGCCCAGCTGGATTTTTAAGTGACAAATAGTGTGTGGGTGTATATTATATATATATATATATATAGATAGATATAGATATATAGATACATACATATATATATATATGTGTGTGTGTGTGTGTGTATAGATGCAAATTATCCACACATATTTCATGTTCTTCACGGTCAACCTTCATCCAACTTTCTTTCACAAATTTCACCCATCAAAATTCCCTTTTTACCCTTGTCAAAACAAATCAATTCAAATTAATTCCCAAATAATAACAAATAATACAGCTCATCCACATTTTGAGAAATTAATTCAATTAAATCCACATTTTTAGGTAAAAAGAGAGAAAATATCAAATCAACACATTTTTATTCCATTTTCTAAATAAAGTCAATTAATTCCCGAATAAAATGTGGCAAATTAGATGTGAATAACTCTATTATTTTAGAGTTATCAGTGGTGGCAACCCAATCTTGTGGGATCATTCGGGCCCAACAAGTGGTATTAGAGCTTAAGGTCCCCAAGAGCAAAATCTTGAGGTCCTAGGGCCAAAGCGGACAATATCATACTAATGTGGAGTTAAGTGGTGGCAACCCAATCTTGTGGGATCATTCGGGCCCAACAAGTGGTATCAAGACTTAAGGTTAACCACCTAAGAATAAAACCGTGAGGTCCTAGGACCAAAGCGAACAATATCAAACTAATGTGGAGTTAAATGGTGGCAACCAAATCTTGTGGGATCATTCGACCCAACAAGTGGTATTAGAACATAAGGTTAATGAGCTTGCTTACCAGATGTGGAGAGTCTAGTGCCTTGCGGAGGATGCAAGATGATTGTCCCTCTACGGAGGACATAGGTGGCCTAACAAGTGGTATCAGAGCTTAAGGTTAATGAGCTTGAGTCTAGTGCCTTGCAAATGATGCAAGATGATTGTCCCTCTGTTGCGTTGTGTGCGTGTGTCACAATTTGTAAAGATAAAGAAAATAGAATAAATCAACGCAATCTTAACAAGTGCAAGTATACACCGGTCAACAAGTAATATATGTACCTAAGTACAAGATTATCGATCCCACAGGGACTATGTATGCCAATTACAAATGCAAATACGATTGTACAAATGGTTAAAAGAATAAAAGAATAAAGAATGATAAATCATGAATGGAGAGTGGTCTAATGCTACGGCATTCCTACTCCTAACTACAGTTAACAGTTAAAAGTCAGCCTACTGGAAATTACCACAAGAGTACTGCAGGTAATACAATGCTGCAGCATTTACGCCAAAAATGTAAGTACAAGCCAAAGATGAATCTAAGTATACAAAGCATGCTTTCAGTTCCATATCAATGCTACAGCATGTCTGGTTTCACCCAGACTACTTGATCTACTAGTCTAGATCCCCGATAACATACCTTGGACCTAGCGCAACGCTAGTCAGTGGATGTACCGCTGTTCACGCAGTTATCACTCCACTACTATATGAGTTACCGCTGTTCACGCAGTGCTCAATCTAACGCCACATAATTCTAATGTAATTACATGAATAAACCAAGCATTACCCCATACAAGCATTAAACATAAAAACAGAAAGGAATGTTGCAGCATACTTATCATCATAGTCAAAATAGTATATTCAACATGCTCATACTTAACTACACCACAACATTGTCAGGTTAAAGATATATATTATGCTGAAACGAATCATGGAAAACAAGAATCAACGTAATAGGAAAGATAGTCCCTAGGTCCGTAGTGACACCAATCAACGGAGTCAAGCCTAAGACGGAAAACAAATCACTCCCAAAACATTTTTAATTAACCCTTGAACCAAGAATCATGAAAGACAAGGACTAAAGTAATAGGAAAAACAGTCCCTAGGTCCTTAGTGACACCAATCAACAGAGTCAAGCCTAAGACGGAAAACATATTACTCCCAAAACATTTTTAATCAATCCTTGAATACATATAAACATTCTCATATTACAAAGAACATTTGATTACAAAACAGTAGTAACTTGAAGAAATGGAGAGAGGATTACTCTGAATCGGAGATCACCCTACTGCCCAAATCGGTTTAATCAACGTACTGCTGCCCTTCGTTTTCTGCTTGATGCTGCTGCCTTTTCTACTGCTCAGCTGATGAATGTTTGCAGCAAGTCACCCTGCTCACTCTTGGGTTCTTCCCTCTCAAAGGTTAGTCTAAAAACTAAGAAAAAACTATCCTATTCTCAAATGGCCAAAAGCCAAAATGAACTACTCTCTCCGTGCCCACTGTCCATAATTCTCTTATTTCTTCCCAAAGATTCCAGCAAAATAAAAAATTAATTTTGCAGCTGCCTTTGGAATTTTTCCACCGAATGCTGCCCTTTCCCCACCTACTCTACAAAAAGCCAGCAATTGAGAGTTGTCATCATGTGAATATATACATACAATATATATATACCCACTAGGAAATATGTCTTCTTTTTTGTATAATGCAGCTGCCACTGCACCTTTTTTCCTGAAAATCTGCTAGAAAATTGAGAGGAATCTCATCATATGTATGATATATATGTATATCATAGATAATATATAATATTGTTGGACAAACAACTATCTTCTACTTTTTGTTACCTGCCAACTTGTACTCCCACAAATATATATATATAATATATATATATATATACATTATACAAAGATTTCAACATGTGTACCTATAGATATATGTATGTATATATATATGGTATAATGGATGGGACCAAAGAAATAATACATAGAACCGAAAGTGTGCATCTTTAAATATGCCCAGCTGGATTTTTAAATGACAAATGGTGTGTGGGTGTGTATATAATATATATATATATATATATATATATATATATACATATAGATACATATAGATACATATATGTAGAGATGCAAATTTTCCACACATTCTTCACTTTCCTCTCGGTCACTTTTATCCAACAATGTCAACCATCCACATTCCCTTTTTACCCTTGTCACAATAAGTCAATTCAAATAAATTCTCAAATAACAAATAATACAACTTATCCACATGTTGAGAAATTTATTCAATTAAATTGACTTTTAACCATAAATCCACATTTTTAGGTAAAAAGAGAGAAAATATCAAATCAACACATTTTTATTCCATTTTCCAAATAAAGTCAATTAATTCCCGCATAAAATGTGGTAAATTAGATGTGAATAACTCTATTATTCTAGAGTTATCACCCTCTAGGGAGGACACGAGGTTAATGAGCTTGCTTGTCAGATGTGGAGAGTCTTGTGCCTTGCGGAGGATGCAAGATGATTGTCCCTCTAGGGAGGACACGGATGGCCCAACAAGTGGTATCAGAGCTTAAGGTTAATGAGCTTGAATCTAGTGCCTTGCTGAGATTGCAAGATTATTGTCCCTCTAGGGAGGACACGAGGTTAATAAGCTTGAGTGTAGTGCCTTTTGGAGGATGCAAGATGATTGTCCCCAACAAGTGGTATCAGAGCTTAGGTGATTGAGCTTGAGTCTAGTGGCTTGCGAAGGATGCAAGATGATTGTCCCTCTAGGGAAGACACGAGGTTAATGAGCTTGAGTCTAGTGCCTTGCGGAGGATGCAAGATGATTGTCCCTCTAGGGAGGACACAAGGTTAATGAGTTTGAGTGTAGTGTCTTGCGGAGGATGCAAGATGATTGTCCCTCTTGGGAGGACACGAGGTTAATGAGCTTGAGTGTAGTGCCTTGCGGAGGATGCAAGATGATTGTCCCTCTAGAGAGGACATGGGTGGCCCAACAAGTGGTATCAAAGTTTAAGGTTAATGAGCTTGCTTTCCATATGTGGAGAGTGTAGTGCCTTGCGGAGGATGCAAGATGATTGTCCCTCTAGGGAGGACACGGGTGACCCAATAAATGGTATCTGAGCTTAAGGTTAATGAGTTTGCTTGCCAGATGTGAATAGTCTAGTGTCTTGCGGAGGATGCAAGATGATTGTCCCTCTAGGGAGGACACAGGTATGTGGTCCTTGGTTTGAGGGGAGGATTGTGAGGATATCAATCCACGTCCCACATTTGGAGATAATGCTAGAAGTGACTAGCTTATAAGAAAACTACTAACTTCATTAGTAAGAGGCCTTTTGGGTAGTTATCCAAGAGCAAAACTGTGAGGGCTTATGCCCAAAGTGAACAATATCATATTAATGTCGAGTTAAGTGGTGGCAGTCCAACCCAAAGCGGACAATATCATATTAATGTCGAGTTAAGTGGTGGCAGTCCAACCCAAAGTGGATAATATCATACCAATGTTTAGTTAAGTGGTGTCAGTCCAATCTTGTGGGATCATTCGGGCCCAACAAATTACTCAATTCAACTGTGTAATTGATGCATCGCCAAACTTTCCTATTTAGCTTACTGCTGCCCATTCCTGTATGGAGGCGGCAAGTTCATTCTATTCTTCTTAAAGCCAAGCTTTTGAGTTGAAAGTGGCATAGGAATTTTAATTAACATTAAAAAAATAAAAACTTTAGCTAGTGCAAACTTGTAACGGGTCTAAGTCCATCGTTGAATTTCTCCATGAAAAGAGATATATTGATGATGAATTGGCTCTCATTCAAAACCCTATTAGTGATGAAGATCTTATTGTACATATTATCATCACTCAACTTGGAGAGGAATACAATCCAATTATTAATGAGATGTGACATGCATGATGAGATGCACCATTATCAAATTGTGTATAACATTCTAAGTTGTCACTTTAAAATAATCAAAGAGTTAGGGTAGAGTATTCATCATTAAGCAAATATTAAGTTAGCATAAAAGACTTTAAAATTTAAAATTGTTTTACCCTTTTAAAATTTTAAAATCATTTTACCTTAGAGAAGAATGATTGAAATTTATAAAAATACAACTACGAAACATTAATGAAGTTTCAAGCACAAAATAGCAAGATGAGTTTTAAACTAAATCTATTTTAAGAAAACAAGTAAAAGCATGTATGTAAAAGGATTTAGGATTTCCATGAACTCGTATGAATTATGTGTATTCAAGTGATTAACCGAAGGTTGGTTCTCACATAAAATCCCCCACATCCTACCATATATCTATGGCCCCAGATACATAGTAGCTATATTAGACCTCCTTATAACTCACATCCATAAGATGGAATCAATGAAGGAGTGACATGAGATTATTGAAAGTAGTAATATAGGCACACAAGAATTTCAGTGAATGATTCATTAATAAATTCCCATAACTCAATCTAAAAAAAATTACAAGGAAAACTCCTAATGGAAATTGTTGCTATATACATTAATACAAGAAAAAATAAATCAAGAGTTGATAGCATGTACAACAAGTGAAAATAAGTCTTTATCTTCTAAACTCCTTGTAGATGTCAGGATTTTCAATGGATGATCACCAACACCTCCAAGATTTTTATATACCAAACTCCTTATGGTTGAGACAATTTATTATTCCAAAGTCTTGGAGAAGTGAGTATATGAACAAATCAAAACATCCATAAGCACTTGAATCTATCAAGCTTCTTGGTTTAGACAACTCTCTAGATCCAAACACTCAAGAGTGAATTGATTACTCGAAATCACTCAAAATAATAACAAGAAATTCCCAAGAGATCTTCTTATGGTTGAGACAAATCTCTAGAAAACTCAAGAGTCATAGAGAGTAATTTGAAAGAATACAAGATGAGAAAACAAATCGATAGAGTTTCACAATGCCTTAACAATTCCACACACCTCTTTGTAAAATTACACATATTTATAGGTGAAATATATAGGGTTAAAATGAGAATTTTACGAATTAAAAGTATGAAAATAAGAGCTTGACGGCAGTCAAGAACAAAGTCTTGATAGGCGTCAAGCGCGACGTGTATGAATTCTTCAGAAATTACAATTTGACTCATGAATTAAATTTTCTATGCGATTTAGTCTCAAAACTTTCCTGAAATCACTTTTAGCACAAATCAAGTCAAATCAAATCAAAATTAATTAATTTTAATTAAATAAATAAACAAACAATTAACCACAAAATATCTCTAAAATATTGATATATTTTAGTGTTATCAACATTCCAATTTACTTAATGGGCCTTCTATGGCCTTTAATGATTTTTATTGTTCCTCTTGTTGAATTAATAAAAGTACTAAGTTACCTTTCTCTCATAATTCTTTAGTTAGTCACAAACCATTGGATCTAATCTACACTGATGTTTGGGGTCCTACTACTCAATCTATAGATGGTTTTGTCTATTATATTATTTTTGTGGATCACTTTACTAAATACACACGGTTATATCCCATGAAGAAGAAATTTGATACATCCATTTTATTTTCTCAAGTTAAACGACATGTTGAAAATTTCTTTGCTACTAAAATTGTTTCTATGTATCTGATAATGGAGGAGAGAATCAAAGCTTAGTCCTCTCATTAACTATTGTGGCATTTCTCATTTCACCACATCTCCACATACACCGGAAAAAAATGGTACTGTCTAATGATGTGCTTCCGACTGATATGCTAAATAGGTGTTGTTTTAACCTATGTTGATTATGAGTAATTAAGGACTTAGATTGACTAATTGTCACTTTTAGTCTCTATGCTGTCACTTAATCAGCCAGAACCTAAGACAAAGTACCTACCGTGTAGCTAGTCTGTTGGAAAGTATCTACGATTTTATTAAATTAAATATCGTACTTCCAGGGAAGTGGTAACGGCTTAGTTGTAACTAGATTCTTACCCTAACTCTTACCTTATGATCCAGTTATGCAATCATCATCAATAACTTTGATGAGAGGGTGATTCATTCTCCACTAGGTTTAAGTCTATTTAAGCCTAAAAGTGTTTTATAGATAATGTCCTGATTCTATGTTATACTGTTCTTACATGTTGATTGACCTATCTTCGAGTATTTTAGATATATCTTAGCCTGGATTGCAACTATGTACTGAGTCTAAAGGTGTACCACATCTGAATCAACTGATAAACCGCCCCATCTGAATTTAGTTTAAAAGAAACTACATTAGACATGCAGCCATAATAAATATTAAGCAGGTGGCCATTTCCAGAAAATCATAAGAACTTCAACACATATAACAGATACTCATAAAAATCATAATCTCATATTCATAATCAATCTTTGGACAAACACAATACAAACATATAAAGAGAGGGACAGGGGGACTGATGCCATAAAGAAATCACCCTTTACTTAGTCTCGTCGATGGAGCAATTGCTTGTATATGTCGTACTGCTCGACCCGACTCTGCTCGACAGAACCTTCGGAGGACGCTTCCTCAGCCTAGTAGCTGGACTTTACCTTAATACCTAGCTTAAGCCCAGCCCTGTGGACTGACTCTTCGAACGCCTAGAGCCCTCTTAGGATCTCCTAACGAAATCCCGGGTATTCTATGAATACCAGAAATGAACCTATCTATCGAACCCTAGGATCTGAGACTAATTCTCAGAAACAAAGAAAACGAAACACTATCTAAGAAAAATAAACTTTTACTGAACCCGAGTCTCTAAGTGACTTGTGTACTCAAGAAAAATGTACACTTGAAGTCACTAAACGACTCAGATCGAGTGGAGAGGAATGATTTCAACTGAGGAAGGCCTTAGGTATTTATAACAGCTTTCTGGAGTGAATTTTTCCAAGAATTTCGATGTGGGGCTTGGACTAGGCATCCGGGACGCCCGTCCTGGATTGGGACGCCCATCCCGGCCTATTGACCAGGTCAGGACGGCCGTCCCGAGTCCTGGACGCCCGTCCTGGCCTGTTGACTAGGTCAGGAGGCCCATCCTGATTCGGGACGCCCTCCCCGAAGTCTGAACTTCTGAAAAATTGCGTTTTTGCCCCGAAAGTTTCCATTTTCTTCTACTTTTCACCTAACACTTCCAAAATCACAAAAAATGTGAAATTGAATTAATAATAATCAATTAAGACCGATTTCCTATCAATTTCACCCTAAATCATGCCTAAAAACATGCTAAAAATGTGATATGATTTATGCATATCATTTAACATCGTCATCGCCATGTTGTTGAAATAGGCTTGTCGTTACTGCATTTGCATTTCTTCACACTTATTTTTTGTCTCATTTCCTAGAAAATCAGCTCGCCAAAAGACAGTCGCTCGATCCTCCACTAAGGCTGAATACAAAGCTCTTGTTGATGCTACTAGGTTCAACACTTATTGTAGGACTTGGGTGTCACTTTACCCTTGCCACCAACCTTATTTTGTGAAAATATGTGAGCTACCTCTTGGGATGTCAACCCCATGTCCCACATCTGAAGATAATGCTAGATGTGACTAGTTTATAAGAATATCACTAATTTCATTAGTATAACGCTTTTTGGGTGCTTACCCAAGAACAAAACCGTGAGAGTTTAGGCCCAACAAGAGAATATCACACTAATATAGAGTTAAATGTTGGGAGCCAACAAGAGAATATTAAGTTGTAGAGCTTATAAGAATACCACTAACTCTACGTCTCTCTATTAGTATGAGGCCTTTTGGAAAGAATATCATACTAATGTGGAGTTAAGTAGTGAGAGCTTATAAGAATACCACTGACTCTATTAGGCATCTCTATTTGTATGAGGCCTTTTGGAAAGAATATCATACTAATGTGGAGTTAAGTGGTGGGAGCCCACAAGAATACCACTAATTCTATTAGTATGAGGCATTTTGGGAAGTTGCCCAACACCCCACAAGAATATCATAGTAATGTAGAGTTAAGTGGTGGGAGCTTATAATAATATCACTAACTCTATCAGTACAAGACTTTTTGGGAAGTTGCCCAACACCCCACAAGAATATCATAGTAATGTGGAGTTAAGTGGTGGGAGCTTATAAGAATATCACTAACTCTATTAGGCCTCTCTTGTAGTATGAGGCCTTTTGAGAATAATATCATACTAATGTGGAGTTAAGTGGTGGGAGCTTATAAGAATACCACTAACTCTATTAGTATGAGGCTTTTTGGGAAGTTGCCCAAAATCAAAACCGTGAGGGTTTAGGCTAAAGCGGACAATATCTGCCTCTCTATGAATATCATAGAGTTAAGTGATGAGAGCTTATAAGAATACTACTAACTCTATTAGTATGGGGTTTTTTGAGAAGTTGCCCAAGACCAAAACCGTGAGGGCTTAGGCTAAAGCGGACAATATCATAATAATGTAGAGTTAAGTGGTGGGAGCTCAATCTTGTGGGATCATTTGGGCCAAACACTACCTATGTTTGTGCTAATTGAATTTATCATTCTCGTATGAAGAATATAGCTCTTGACTATCATTTTATTGTGAGCAAGTTGTTGCTGGCTGTTTACAGGTACTGCACATCAGCTCCTAAGACCAGCTTGCTGATATTATTATTTTTTATTATTATTAATTAATTTCGATTATTAGGCTTTTGAGGAAACGACTCGATAAACACCTTATATTACTCAATAAATAAATTGAATTAATTTTTAATGATTTGATTACAATCTAGTAATTCTAAAACACACAAATGTAGCTTAGTTAAGAACAGTCTCAATTATGACTTTGAGATGTCGAGTTTGAGACATAGCAGAAGTAAAATTGCCTCAAAATTTAATAAGAAAAAAACACAAAATTTTTTACAACTACACAAAAAAATATTTACTATTTTATAAGAATAAATTAATTTTAAAATTTTAAATGGCATAATTATATAGATACAATTTAAGGTCTATATAATTTAAGGATATTATAAGTGAATCTTATTTTGAGACCAAATTAGAATAATATGTTAATATCATTTCTACGTGTATATGACTGGGTAATGTAGATTCTAATTTTGTATCAAAATATTTAGAGACAAATATATTTGGGCTCTTAATTCATAATTTATTTTAGAGTTGATATATCAATCTCTAATTTGTGTCAAATAAATTCGATTAATTATAATAATATATCATACTTTTTATTAACATAGAAAAATTAGTATAGAAATGATATCGTTAAATTCGTATTGTCTAATATTTATTTTTAACCATTAGGACGGAAAATATTTTGTCTCTATTTTTTAAAATAAAATAATACAAATTTTATTAGACTCTATTTAATACCATATTTGAGACAATTGTTTTTAATAGCTAGGTTGACTCTATAGAGTTGAGATCGAGACAATTGAATTTGCCTCCATTTTGTATTCAATAAAAGACATTATAGAGACAAATAATTTAGAAACAAGGAATTTCAACTCTAATTTGTTAAAAATTTTATAAATTCTTTATTTCGCAAAAATGCTTCCCATTTATCTCTGTTTGGAGACAATGATGGTCGACAGAAAGTTTTCATCTATAAAATAATGTTATCCTGCAATGAATGATTATGTTATTAAAACCATGAATTTGACCCATAATAATTGCATTCATCAGCAGAAAAATAAGTTTATTATTGTTAGGTGGACTGAAAATATGTACCTGGAAAAAATCAAGGTGAATCTGAATATGTTTGCCACTTTGATTAGGCAAAACATTGATGAAGAATACAAAGTAAAGATATCAAGGGTAACTGCATACAATGCAAAAAACATAGCAAAGAAGATGATCATTGATGATATTTAAAAGCAATATGGACTTCTGTGGGACTACAAGGCAGAGTTACTTCGAACTCACCTAAGTTTGAGAATACAAATCGAGTACGAGGATTTTAGAGAGGTAGACAAACAAACTAGGCTTAAAAAGTTGTATATTTGTCTTCGACCATTGAGAAAAGGGTTTTTTTACACCATTATATGCCCTTAGTACGGGTAGATGGTTACACCTTAAGGGTTGCTATGAGTTGTTATGAGGAGCAGCTACATGCAGCCGTTGGAATGGATGAGAAAAATTATTAATGGCCCATTACATGGGCTTTTGTTGCAAAGGATAGCTGAATGTACAAATAAACCATTGCATCACATAGCCTTGAGAGAGTTGGAGCTTTATGATGAAGTGGCGTGGAATTCAATTATGAATAGGCTGAAACTTAAGCATTGGGTTAAGGCGTTCTTCTCAAATTATGTAAGGTCAAATATATTTTGTAATAATTTATTTGAATCATTTAATATATTTATACTAGAGGCTAGGCATAAACCTATTATTTCGATGATGGAGAGCATTGAGTTTCTATGATAGAGAGGATTATATGGAGGAAGAATAAAATGAGAAGAGAGCCTCGAGATAGCGTCTGCCCAATGACTAGGAACAAAATTGTGGAAAATTGTGAGTTTTTCTAGATCTTAGAAACCAGTGTGGATTAGACATCAAGGTTTTCAAGTCATGGGGCAAAGGAATCAATAATTTGTCGTTGATCTTCATCAACAACCTATGTGTTCCACACTAGTTTCCAAAATCTAGAAAAACTTACAGCTTTTCGGAAAGTTGTCTATTCATGGTCTCGGAAATATGTGTTCATTCTATTTCATCATTACACAAAAATTTATTAGATCCTTATGACAAGACTGACAGTTATTACAAGGTTGAGAACTATGTGTTATTGTATGAAAATTTAGTGATGTCTATTAATGCAAAGATATGTGGCTTAGGGTAGATGATGTTTTACGTGAATTCATTCAAACTATCTAGAAGGCCAAGAAAGGCAAGGAAAAGGCATATTGAGGAAAATGAGAATGGAAGAAAAATAAGGAGGAATTTATGATTAGTTGTAGATATTGTATGGAAATTGACCATAACAAAAGAAGATGTCATCAACTAAGAAGATGCACCACATCAACAACCTAACAGGAAAAGAAGATGGCATGTAATATTAATATCTATTTACTTTAGATTCCACATTTACATGGGTAATAATAAATTGTTGTTCACAGGCATTATTTATAACTCTGGTTTTGTGGAAGCGAATAGCAGATTGTTGCTCAAAATTGTTGACATTTTATATTTAAGAAAACGACAACTAGAAAAAAAAAAAACCCGCGCAGTATTTTAGTGGAAGGAAAAAAAATAGTAGACTAAGGAAAGAAAATTTCACCTAATAGAAAAATTCAACAAAGGGCATGTAGATAGAATTTTTAAACCTTGGAGGACAGCCAACAAATTTGACTTGAGGTGCTAAATCTCGATTTTGAAATTGAAGCTATATTACTATAATATTTTAAAATTATAAAATTAATTTTTATAAAAATTAAAATTTAATTTTTAATTAACAAAAAAAATTTTATTTGTCAAGTATACATTGCTCTGATAATAAGTACCTTCACTTACAACTGAACTCTCATGAGTTTGAGATATAATAAAAATAAAATTAAAATACAAAAAATAAAAAATTCTTTATCCAAAACTCTAAAAAGACTTTTAAAAGGTTGGAGGAGAATATATGAATATAATTCGTACGAAAGTATATACGATGATAAGCGTAGATTTTCTTCATCTGCTTCTTTTTTTTTTTTTTTTTTTTTTTTTTTTGTGTCCTGCTCAAAATTTAATGTTTTTCCTTTTTTCATTTATTTACCCATTATTAATTGGATGTTAAAATAACTTTATTTTAAAATGGACATCTTGTTGATATAAAACTAAAGCAATCGCCTAAGTTAAGGAATGGACACAATTTTCCAATTCTCTTTTACATTACAAACAATTTTTAAATCAAATGATATATTTTTCTTCAATATTGAATGAAGGTTTTAGCTATAGAAATCAATATTCTAGTGACTTAATAATTTTATAGTAATATAATACGCTTAAAATGGGAAAAAAGAGCTTTGTTAGTAAAAAAAGAAAAATTAGCTATTTTCAACCCCTAAATAAAATATCAATGTTAGTGAATGAATTTAATCTCGAACATTTATTCCTTTACTATCTTTGTTCGTATTGACCATTCAAATTATTTTTGTAATACATATTTAAATTATTCTATACATAATACAATAATAATAATAATAATAAAAGTTTAGGACTAAAGATATTAATAGAGTAAATATTTGAAATTACACTCACTATTATTAAATATTTCTTTGAAACAAAGTTAAACACATTTTCCCATTTTTTCTTCTTCTTCATATTATTAAATAATGTATTTTATGTACCAGAAAAACTTTTATTTACGTTGCTTGAGAGCCGGCCTAGAAATTTTAATGAAGTTTTTTAGTTGATACCAATAGATACATAAAACAAAAAAAAAAAAAAAAAAAAAACAAAAAAAAACAAAAAACAAAAAAGTCACTGTCAAATGAGCTAGGCTACCTATTAACCTAGGTTTTTTGTATATCTATCATTGATATTTCCTAATTAGTGACAATTTTTAAAAAAAAATTAAATTTTTTATAATATATACATCAAATAATTTATGATCACTTGTATTCATAACATGTTAATCATAAATAAGAATACTTAATTCATTGAAGAACAACTCGATAGCTTGAGAGAGTTAGTTAAGCGAACTCCTAAATGTTGCTTTTAAGATGGATGATTGAGGGTTTGAATCCCCTTGAGGCCAAAGTGGTATCAACATCACCTTTTTGTTTTCATATACTCTAATTTGCCTATATATAATTATTAGTATAAATGTAAACGAGCAAACCAAAATACTAAAGCAGAGTTCCATTATTCTCCATGGCTAAGGAAAGTAGTAGAATGGTTGGCATCTTTGTTTTAGTCCTTGCAATGACTACAATTACACTTACAGTAGAAGGAGACATCAATCCTCAATATATTCCATGCTGCAATGGTAATATATTTGAGTGTTGCCACTCAACCATCAAGACTGACGAGAAGAAGACTTTTTCACTAAGGAAAACTCTCCCACATCTTGGGAACAAACATCCATGATCTCATCAACGTAGTATTTGTTTCATATTTCTGTTGTTTCAAAACATTCGCATGTAACAAGTTGTGTCCTAAACTTCTACGTATGTGTAATGGTATGTGATTTGTAATTTGATTTGGCACACTTCTTTTTCTATGGCTTATATATATATTGATTAGTCGAAAATTGGTTTGACGCCATCTGTCGATAGAACAACGTCGTCAGATGATCTCTGCCAAATATTAGGATCAAGGTGGACATTGCGTTCGTGATTTGATTAGGATTTCAGTCTCGGGATATCTGCAAAACAGTAAAGTTTATACAGAGGGTGGAGGGACTCTGGTGAACCCTCCGATGCTAAATTTAGTGATTTGATTTAGATTGGATAGTAGATAATTTTATAGAGATTTAGTATAGAAATCTGGCTTCCTCTTTTTTACCTTTACGGGGGCGGTTTTTATAGATGAAAACCACCTTGAGAAATAGGCAGATCAGGTCATGTAAGCTGCAGAATCTGGTAGTTACTAGATTCTGTGGAAGATTTTAGTATCCCTCTGATTTAGGAAAATCTGGAGGGAATTTGACTGAGCTTTCCGAGGCTTGCGTGTTTGTCAAATAGTACCCTGTGAGGAATAAACAAGAAGTTGTTGCCTAGGTGGCAGTTTGACTTTAGGCGAAGTGGGGTGCTTGAGGTATCCCTTCACTTCGCTATCTGGTGTGGTGAAGTAGAGGTTTCTTTAGTGGAGTGTGTAGACACTCGGTTCGCCAGGTCATCTCCCATTGCTTCGTCAGCCCCTAGAAACTTTCACGACTCTCAGTGGCCCCTCGTCGAAGTGGAAGGGTACCTTCCTTTCACTTGGACGCGGTTGGGAGTATAGTGCCTTGTTCTTGACGTGCTCGTCAAAGAGCTTGACTCGAGCTCCGCTTCTAAAGCGGTAGGGGGCGAAGTGGAGAGACTTCCTGATGGTGTGCTGCGCATCTTTGCGGCTGCCAACGTCGGTTCGATTATCTAGGCACCAGCTGGATCCGCAAGTGAGATTGATGACGTCGTTCACACTTTCCCACGCTCTAGGCAATGATGGCTATCAAGCCTAGGAACTTGTGAAGCGACGTTTGGTGTGACTTCTGACCCGGTTGGGAGCAGGTTCGGGCGAAGTGTGCCCGGGAAGCTTCCCACCTCTTTTGAATTTTTTGTCTTCTCGCCTTCTTCTCCCCTTCTATAAATAGCAGGATTAGCTCACTTTCAAGATTTTTACCTTTCTTCAAGTCTTCCCTCTATTCTTTTTTTCTTCTTCAATTTTTTTACTCCCGCATTAGCCTGCTCTTCACTTGATTCCTTTGCGATTAACCGAGGATTCTTTCATGTTCATCAACTACAACAGGTAAGGAAGTGATTCATGCTTGTTATCGTCTTTATTTTTCCAATTTTTGTTGAGTTTGGGTGATGAAAAAAAGGGGGTGTCTGTTCGTCTTTCTGGGGTTTTGACGTTTGTTTTCTAGGTTGTTTTGTGATTTTTTTGGGTTTTGGTTGCGTTTGTTCAGGGTTTTTTGCTTAGATACAAAAAAAAACCCATAGTTGACTAGGTATTATGGAGAGGATTTTTTAAGGAGAGTGGTTGAGGAGATGAACTGGTTGAAGGCGAACTGGGGGATCTTAGGATGAATTTGGATCTGGTAGACAATCTGTTCTCATTATAGATATCTCGATCTCAGAGAACAACGAAGTCAATACCCCAATAGTCGAAGTCGAGTCTAGCTCCTCAGCGTCCACTTCGGTGGATAGGCCGGCTGATGAGGGTCCCCAGGCCTAGAGTGATAGCTCGGGTACTTCAAGTGATGAGAGCACTAGCGCCGAAGTTGGACAAATCCTACAGCGTCGAGTTCGATGGGAACCAGAACTTGCCCACTCGACTAGCGACTGGGGATGGGATTATCAGAGTGCTAAGTCGAGAGCTTCGACCGGCGGTATCTTTGATGTCCCGACCACTCCCCCAACAGCTCCTTTAGAACCGAACTCCCTTAGGACCCCCTGTGCCGGAGTAGGAGCCACCGACTTAACCACTAGAAACCAAGCTGACCCTGGTGCCCTCCAAGGGGAGGGCTCTGACTCCGACTCTTTCGAGGAGCAGCAGAAGACCAAAAAATGGTTGTTGGGGGACTTCGTCCTTAAGACCAACACCATTAGCTTAGAATTCCCAACCTTAGCTTTAGAGGTTGACCTTAGTAGATTTAGGATGTTTCCTTGAAGTCGTGCGGGGTCATGACTGACTGCTATATACATATTCCTTTCGACCAGTTCCTTGTCGGACTCAACATTCCTTTAGACCCTACTTTTAGCAATTTTCTAAACCTAGTTAGGTGTCAGCCCACCCATGTTCATCCTAATGGGGTTTGGTATTTTCTTGCTTTGACCATTTTGTGTAGGAGAATAGGAGTAGAAATCTCTGAACTCATTCTTAGGATATTTTTTACCATACTCCGCATGAACAACCTGACCCTCTCACTTTGTCCGCGTCCTAGCGTAGTTACCCTTTTCGAACCTCCTCCCAACAAGTTAGGTCAGTGAAGAGAGCTTTGGATTTGTGTGGAGTCTAGACTGGGCTTCCCATTTTACCCGAAGTGTAAGGGACTTCGCGCTTGGTCTCCCATTAAGAAAAACACTAGGTACTCTGACTCCGACATGAAATTTTTTTATTATGTCCGGAGCGAGTTAGGAGATGACCCTAGGACTCAGACTAAAATTTTTCTGACTAGTGAACTTATCCCTAACGAGAGTAGATACCATTGCGGGATTGGCAGGAAGTCAATTGATGCCCGCCGGGGAGAGCTCTGTTTAGAGGGCAATAATGAGTACACGGTCTGGAGACTACATCCCAGCAGGGTATTTTTTGATGAATTCCCGAATTGTACTGACCTCCGAAGTGAGGGCTGCTCCATAGTCAAAGGTAGACGACTTTGTGTTTTATTTCAAGTCTTTGTGCTTCAGTTTTTCAATTTTGTTGCTAACCTCGTTTTCGTTACTTCGACAGACATGGGGCTTACATTCACAGAGCGTCGTGCAGCCACGAGGCGGGTTTGGGTGGATGCCATCAATAATTCTTCCCCCAACCCTGCAAGGGCGGTGGATCGTGCCACCATCGCCACGGCCACCACTTCGCCAGGGGACGCGGCTACCCCTCTCCCAGCACCACAGGCTTCGGGCCAATCCCCAAGGGGAAGGAGCCGGTCCAATCTACTTCAAAGAGGGCCCGCGAGGCAAGTGATGCAGAGCCTGTCCAAAAAAGGGTCTCGTCGGGTCCTCGTCTGCTGGACCCCGCCGGACTGAGGGAGGTCGCCCCTACCACCGCAATGGCGTTAGCACTCCGAGCCTCCCAAGAGGAAAGCTCTTCTGGCCAATCATCCTGCCCCTGGACCAAGGAGGGATTCCGGCTACTGGAGTCAAGGAGGGATTTGGAGAGTCTGGCCCAGGTGGTTCAACGGACCTCCCCACCATTAACAAACCTTCAACTTTCAAATTTGAAGGTGGGGAGGTTCTTCGGCAAGGCAGTTCTGAACAGGGCCATTGACTTCGACCTCTCCCAAAACCTCCGCCGGTCCTCCCCCGGAGTGGATGACACCATGGGTCAGATCGGGGCCCATCTGTCTTAGGTATGTCTGATGAACCGAAGTGAGTAATAATATGATCTTTCCTTGTACTAACTTCATCTACTCTTTTTGAACTAGGTTTGTGCTTTTGTTGGCCACCTCGGCCGAATGGCGGCCTTAGCCAACACATCTAGGGTAATGCGAATCAATTTGGAGAAGAAATGTGCTGACCTGGAAGAGCATTTGTCTTGGAAGAACAAAGCACTTGACTCTGCCGCTGAGAAGTTGCGGACTGCCGAGGAAAATGTAGCACTGGTGGTAGTAGAGAAGGACCGGCAGTCCGTCGACATGATTTCCTTCCAACAAGCCAACGAAGATCTCAAAGCCCAACTTTGGGACTTCGACAGAAAGACGAAGGAGTTAGACACGAGGTGCAGGGCATCAGAGGAGAAGGTGGGGTGTTACGAATTAGCCGAGTATACCGCGAAAGTGGTGGACATTTATAAAAGCTCTCCTGCCTTTGATGATGAGTTTTTTGTGAAGTCCAAAGCCTTCTTCGACCGAGGCTGCGTTCATGTACTTCGCCAATTCCACCAGTACATCCCAAAGAAGGCATTGATGTGCCGAGCATATGAAGGCTCCTTTGCTGACCCCGAATTTAGGGGTGGCAGCAACTTTGCTCCGTTCACAGAGAATGAGCTGGAGGAAATTGCGGCCACTGACCGAAAGGTAGGAAGGCATTGGAGTTCGCCGGCCTTGATATCGCCCACCCTAGAGGAGCTGTGTGATCAATATCGGGACGCAGCAGAGGAGGCGGAGCCGGCTTTGGCGGATCCCACTTCGTCTGAGATGCCTGATGTAGCGGAGCCTGCACTAGTGGCGGAGCCAATCTTGGTGGATGGGCCCCCAAGTGCGGCTGCGTGGGGTACTGAGGCCCCTATAGGCGAGGAGGGTGCTTCGGTGGAAGTTTGTCCCCCACCTACCGAAGCACCCTCAATTTTGTAATAGATTGTATAAGATGTAATAAAATGATGCATTTTTCAGAAAATGGTGCAAGTGTATTTACTTCGTGTTCTTTTATTTTCTTTCTTCAACTCTGTCTTCGCGTACTCACATTCTTCATGATTTTTCATAAATAAATTCACAAGTACCCTGACTTCGGTACATCGGGCAAAAGCAACCCTTTATTTAAAATGCATAGTGTAACGAACGAATTTTGAGATTAACGCGAAAGAAAAATTTATTCACAACTGAGTTATGAAATCAACTCAAAGTATAATGACGTTCCGAGATTAACCCTAAATTTATTACAAGTTTCGTGATTGACTTGAAACTAAACTCTAAAATTAACTCAAAGCAGAATGGCATTCCGAGATTGACTCGAAATTTATTACATGTTCCGTGATTAACTCGAAACTGAGCTCCAAGATTAACTCGAAGCAGAATAACATTCCGAGATTAACTCAAAATTTATTGCAAGTTCCATGAATGACTCGAAACTAAGCTCCAAGGTTAACTCGAAGCAGAATGACATTTCGAGATTTACTCAAAATTTATTATAAGTTCCGTGATTGACTCAAAACTAAGCTCCAAGGTTAACTCGAAGCAGAATGACATTCTGAGATTGACTCAAAATTTATTACAAATTCGGTGATTGACTCGAAACTAAGCTCCAGGTTAACTCTAAGCGAGGTCCTTTATTGTGAGGCCTCAGTGTGGTGGAGAGGCTTAGACGAAGTACTTCTTTAGGTGATTGGAAAGTTCCTGGTCGTACTTCATCCTTTATCAGGTAGGGACCTTCTCAGTTTAGTGTTAGCTTGTTTGCTTTGATCTATCTGCCAGTGCCTTCTATCTTTTGAAGCACCCAATTACCGACCGATAGTGGCCTATTCAACAGGCCTTTATCATGGGTCAGCTTGGTTTTTTGTTTCAAAGTTCATGCCCGTAGGCGTGTGGCTATCCGTCTTTCTTCTAGTAGGTCCAAGTCTAGGCAACATTGTCGCTTATTACTGTCCTCATTATACATGGAGATTCTATATGATGGGAGTGCGAGTTCGGTTGGTGATACAGCTTCAGATCTGAACACTAAAGCATAGACTGTTTCTCCAGTGGGACCCCTAGCTGAGGTTTGGACTGCCCAGAGTATGGCGGCAAAAATATAAGAATTACCATGGAGTTAATCTCGTGGTGCCGAAGTACCGAGTTAAAACTTGGAAAAAAATTGAAATTACCATTAAGTCAAAACTTGTGGTTCCGAAGTACCGAGTTAAAACTTGGAAAAAAAATTGAAATTACCATTAAGTCAAATCTTGTGGTTAAAAAAGTACCGAGTTAAGCTTGGGAAGATTAAATATAAGTATCGTGTTAAACTTGGGAAGATTAAAATTCCGAAATACAAAGTCCCACATCAAACGAAGTACCAAATTCAGATTATCCAGCGAAGTCCACATATCTCGCCATATGGCACTTCGCTGAGGGGCCACTGAACAACCAATAATATGTGTCAAGGGCAAAAGCGTCAATTCTAACCACTCAGTACTTCGCTGAAACAGTAAAGTCATGATTATTGACTAAAAGCTAATAATCATGCACAAAAAGAGGGCTTTATGACCCCACTACAATCATGGGATTTCCCTCTCAATAAAGTTTTCACGATCGTTTTCCGTAACGGTAATTCAGGAGTTAAATCCACGAGCTTACATCTGTTACAAGAATTTCTCGGGAAGTTACCTATAAAAGAGGAACAAATGAAAGGTAAAATGGGGAGAAAAAGTCAATACCAGATATCCTAATTGACTTGATAGTCGGAGAGTTCACGGGGATCCACATCCCCACCGAACTTTTCTTTTGCAGATACTTAATATATCGAAGTCCTCGAAGTGCATCCGACTCGTCAACTTTGGTCAACTCTCGGCAAACCGATATACAACTTAAGTTACCGCAGGTGACTAATACTTCGAAACTCTTGGAGTGTACTCAACCAACCGATTTGACCAATTCTTAGAAAACTGACACATAACTCGAATATATCTTAAAACCCGACTTATACCAATTTACCTTTTTCTTTCGATAATTATCTTCACTAATTTTTGCCGAATCAATAGTGTTTGTATAATTTTAATTACAAAAGCTTTGATCGAGTCTCTCTTGAATTTTGGTACGTCCCTATCTCAAATTCAACCATGTGAATTCCCATATCAATTAGTTCATGTATCCACCAGCGCTTGAAGGAGTTTTATGCTTTTCTTATTAACCTCAAATATGTGATTAAAATTGTTAATCAAAATCTAAGGATGTTTATATTTTGTCATCTGTTAAAATGACAGTAAGTATTCAAATATGTGTTCCTAGCTTATATATAACATACATCTCCAATATTTTTCTTCCCCTTATTATCATATTTACAATCTATTAGTCATTCAAGTTTCAAGCAAAATCAATAGTTTTTACCATATGGAAAAGGTGACATAAAAAGTTATTTGAAGCTGCCTCACAACAGTTTCAAGCCTGCCTTAGATAAAGCATATTTATTGACAGAATAGGTCGGCTGCATTTAATCTCTATAGGGGATGTCTTTAGTTTACCATTTTTGTCTAATCCTAAACTTTTCCTAGCTCCTCAAGTTTTCTTGGTTAGGCCAGGCATGCTTTGTATTCTTCTTTCCTCTCAAAAGTGGCAGCCTACTGGAGCCCCAATTGGGTTGCCCCTTTATTTGGTTGAGTATAGTTTTATGCATATTTACTCTCATTTGGTCCACCCCTTAACTCACCATTTTGGCTTATACTCTTGATATCTTGTACAAATTTTCAGCATTTTCTGTTACCTACTCATATGTACTATGAGATTGTTGCCAATGTTTGGGATTCTTGGCAACATTCATGGTCCAAAAATGGATTGATAGTCTATAGAATGCCTCAGATTTATTCTCTTAACACTCCCCTCACATGTGGGTCGACAATGCAAATTTTAATAATTAGTATTCCAACCTTCGACCTCCCACTCTCTTATCATATTAAACAAAGATCTACTCTAAAGACTTAAGTATATGGAATGAGTTTAGATTTATTCTCTTAACATAATATAGTTAAGTAGTGCGAAGGATAATCCAAGCTCCAACTTTGAAAACTTGAAAGTAATCTTGCCTTGAGAATAAACAAGCAAGACAATAACTATTCTCCATGTCAATTAGTTCACATCCTAGTTTCAATTTCCGAAGATACCTAGTCCTTTTAAAACCTCACATTTTTTCATGAAGTTTTAATAGTAGGGCTCCCCTCCATGGTGTGCAATTTCTTTGTAGTAAACCTCCATAGTTACCAAAAAAGCTACACAAAGCTATTCAAATAGCTCGAGGTCAGTTACTCATCCTACCATAGGCAGTACTATTGCACATATGGTTCTTCTTGGATGACTTATTTAAGGATTATTGTGCAAATTATATCAAGTATATGTAACTTATACAATATTAATATGTAATGCTATTGGTTATGTTGTAACAAGTTAGGAGAATTAATAGATATGTTATCTTGGCATATGTTATATTCAATTTATAGTCTTTCCATTTTTGGAAAAAATCATTAGTTTTTCTTTTTGTTGTTTTAATTAGTACTCCCTTCGGGCGGCCGACAAACCTCTATGATTTGAATAAAATTTCTCTTACAATTTTTAGCTTTCTCCAATTTCTCTTAAATTCCTATAGTTTCTTAGGCATTTTGATAATTAACAAAAAATTCTTGCCAAACCTATTTTATGGTTGCCCGACTTGAAATTCTCTGGTGATCTTTTAATTACGTAGGGTTTGGCAAATGCCCTTGTTGTGAACTATCTAAATTAATTTTTCTATTCCATACTTTTTGTTCATAACAAAGGAACTGAATAGAACTAAAATTTACTTTAAATCATGTATCAAACTCACTTTCTTTTAGGTTTAATTTAACTTGTGCAACTGATAATTTGCAAATTCTTTTTAAAATAAAAAGAAATCTTAAATATTTGCACTTTGTACTCTTAAAAATATTGATAAAAAAAATAAATAATTATATAATTTGAAAGTTATTAAGAATAAAATAATTTTTTTTTATTATTCATAAACACTATCTCTTTAATCTATTTATTTATTGTACAAAGATTAATTAAATAATAATATAATAAAAAGATATATTAAAAGATTATTAATTTGAAAATTCGTATGTTAAAAACACCTATTTAATTTATATTATTGTAATATATTAAAAATAACCCGTAGCATTTATCTAAAATCGGAATGAAAATTCTCCAAATTCCTAATATAAATATTTTATATTTCTTAAATTAGTCTTAAATTTTAAGTTTTAGAGAATTCAATAATGCAACTATTTACATGTACTTGAATTGATTCTTCCAGCCAAACTTTTTGTTGCTATTCTAAATTTGCCAAAACGTTTTTCTTTAATTAGATTATTGAATTTAATTTTTTATAGTGTGAGTGAAAAATAAATAGTATTGCATGCATGTGATTTCAATATGACAAACAAAATAGTGACTATAAAAAATGCTCTTACAAAAGTTTGAAAATAATTATAAAATAAAAGTAAAGATTTTTGTTTTGAATAAGAATTTAGAATAAGCATACAAAATTAATTTAACACACATATATACACAATCTTGAAACTCAATTTGAAAAATAAAATGACAATAAATAAAATAAAATTTAAATTGCACAATTAAAAACATATTAACCCTACAAATATATTTTTATGTTTTAAAAAAAAAAAAACACCTTTATTTTATTTTGGAATAGGAATTGTCTACCTGTAGTGGGGCGGCATCTCGCCCAGTACCTAGCTTACGAGTTCGGCAGGGCAAAGTTATATTAACATTGATTAGTTGTAAAATTAATTGAAGCATCAAGTGTAAACTAAGGCTTAACTATATATTTAAAAATTATTACATATACAGTAGATATTTAAAAATTATTAGTAGAAAATTTCTATTTACGATGGAATATTTGTCTTGTTGATAATAACAAAGTATTTGTAACGATGAAATTTATCGTAAATTTATTACAAAAATTGATTTGCAATGGTTTTTGCAATAAATTTGATTGTCAAAAAATTAATTTTTCTAAAATGTAATTTTTAGAAAGTTAAGTGCTAAAATTTAATTTTGTGACAGGTCAAGTATTATAGAAATAATTTACCATAGTTTTTACTATAATGGTGGTTGTAGAAGGGATTTCACTCAACATTTTGTCTCTTTTAATTATAAAATTATATGATTTGTGGCTGGTTAATATGGATATTATCTAATAATTTTAAGATATATATATATATTGATTCGTCAAAAATTGGTAAAAATATATTTGAGGGTAAAAAGGTAAATGTGACTCCATAAATCTTTGAGAATCCCGAAGTATGGGCGACCTATAAAACAGAGAAAGTTCCGTGGGGACGTAGATCCCCGTGAACTCTCCGACAATCAAGTTAGTTTGGTACTGAATTGATAACTATTTAGGATATCTGGGATTGAATGCCTTACCTTTACCCATTTCCCTCCTTTTATAACCTTCTTAGTGGAAGGTGGTGGAAGAGAGGATCAGATCGTGTTTACCTCGCTCGTGGGCTTTTTTGAGGTTACCGTTATGGGGAACGGTCTTTATGAGTGGGAAAGTGGGGATCCACAATTAGCTTGAGTAGAGTTATGCACTTCACTCATTACGCTGGTGATTTGACTTTGAGTCAAACCACGAAGTACACGGTATTGTGCGGTTTAGTCCGCTGTGTAGACGCTTCTACCCTTAGCGGGTGTCTTTTCCCTTTCAGTGGCCCCTCAGCGAAGTACGACATTGCCTTGTGTGGACTTCACTGGATTGACGAGGTTGCTGGGCTCTTCTACCGGGTTCCCGGTTTTTACCAGCGGGTATCCGATGGTGATGGTCGTTTTCCTGAAATTCCGCTGCGGTTAGTGGGCTTTGGCCAGTGGGAGATTGCGTGTGGACAGGGTGTTTTTTAGGGTTTCTGATGGTGACGGCTGTCGCTTCACCTTTTGACTTTGTCATGAGTGCTAAGCTTTGTCAGTCCCCAGAGCGCCTTTTCACATGCCCAAGGCGTTGATCTTTGAAAACAATCATGACACTTTGTAAGTAACTTTCCTATAACTGTTTTAAACCTCTTTTTCTCTACACATCTTTTACATTCCTCTTCCTTTATCAGACTTTCCTCAAAATTTGCTTCTGCCATTTCTGTCATGCAAGCTTTCTGAAGATTCCTCGTCTTTGTTCCCATCGCAAGTTCCATCTTGTATTCTCCATCTCAAACATCTGTGATAAACAAAAAGGTGCGTTTTGTCCTCCTTGAATAGTCTCCTGCTTTTATCTCCTTATCGGCATTTTTCTTTACAGTTTGGCCTTTTGTAAGAATGTAGCATTTTCCTATTGTTTTGGGCGGTGGCGATGGGCGCATGTGCCCTTGCTTGCTTGTTTTCTGGGTTTTTTATGCATGCGGGGCTTTAAAACTAGTGTAGAACATGGACTGTTTTGGTTTGCTTTTTCTTTTCTGGGCTGTTATGGTCGGGGGTTAGTTTAGATATGATTGTAGGTTGTTTCTGGGTGGTCCTTGAATGGTGTTTTGAGTTCTGAACATCTGCTCGCAAGTAGGCAATGGCTGACCAATACAGAGATGTGGCTGGAGAGGAAGTTTCCGAATTGATGGCTGAGGGTTTTGGGGACCCTCTGCCTACTCGCGAAGTACCGTCCACGGTGGCTGGAGAAGACTCAGCTGCCGCTTCTTCTGGGCCCGTGGTGTGTGGGACTTTAGGTACGGACTTCCCCTTTTACCGAAGTAAAGTTGCCTATGACCAACTTAAGTTTATTATCCGTAAGTAAAGTATAGATAGAAGTGTATATAGGCTTTCTGTACCCTTTGAATTAGGTAGGATGTCTACTAAACGTATCCCTCTTCCCTTAGCTCACTTCGAAGTAGGACTTAGGTTACCCATGGATCCAGCCTTTGTAGATTTTCTTGTGTTTGCCCATATACAGCCCGGGCAACTTCCCCCCAACGCAATTTGAACTCTCTTTTCTTTGATTTGTCTGGGTTGTCGTTTAGGCTTTGAACTTTCTATGAACATCATGGGGATGTTCTTTTCCACACTTCGCATGTCCGATAATACTCTTTCACTTCGACCCCGTAGGAATAGGGTCCAACTTTTTGACTCCCCTCCTAAAAAAATGGATTTCAAAAGTAGGTGGGTGATGGTGGAGTCTAAGGTAGGCTTCCCCTTTCGCCCATGCGTTAATGAAGGTAGTCCATTGCCCCATGTCCATCCTTCCTCCTTAAATCTGTCTGAGGGGTCTTTTCTTGAGCTCGTCACTCGGGACTTAGGAGAAAGTCGGCATAGTCAGTCCCAAGTGTATTCTTCAACAGACCTTTTAAGTGATAGGAGTTTAGAATGGTGCGACATAGGGGCGGGGTTGGAGCCTAGGAAAAGAGAGTTAGGCTTTAGACCCGAAGAGCCTAATGCCGAATGGACCATACACCCCGGGGGAGTCTTCTTCTTCCAGTGCGATTTGTGCACTCGGTCTACCCAGGGTTGTCAACCAAGCCAGAGTAACTTTTATGCTTTGTTCTTTTACTTCACTTCCTGTATGCCTTGCTAAGGTACTTAACCCCTTTTCTTTTCTTTTTTTCAGAGCCCACTACGTTCAAAGGGTTGATTGACCGGGGTGCTTCCCACCTCGGTTGATTGACCGGGGTGCTGCTGTAGACACAGTCCTGACCTACCCTTCCTCGGCAGGTCAGGCTCCACGTCGGGGTGGGGCCCCCCGACGTCCAAGGGAAGAGGGGTCGCAAACGAAGACCTCTAGGTCGGCTCCTGTTGGACCTCGGAGGCCTCTCATCCGTGATCCCCTTGAAGAGGCAGAGTTAATCATTGATGAGGAGCAGCTCCGTCCCCGCCGGCGTCAAAGGACTTCATCTCCTGGACCCTCGATGGAGATAATCCTCAGTCCTCCTGCCCCCGAAGTCACGCCTGGCGACACTTTTCCTGTGGAAGTGGGGGTGGAGATGTCGCCTACTTCGGCAACTGAGGGTGAAGAGGTTGAAAGGGACCTTGGCCCGTCGTGGTTAAGGCCGAGGTTCGTGATGCCAGAAGAGGAGGGGGCCCTGTGGTAGTTAGCTGCTGAAATTACCGGCAGGACTCCTCCCCTTCGTAATCTTCGCTTCACGAATTGTTATGCGGCGGAATTCATTGGGGGAGCTATACTGGACCGGGCTTCCGACATTGAGTCCCTGGCCGGTATGGGCGAGCTGGGGATTGGTGAGGCGACAAACATGGCTGGTGCTCTCTTAGCCCAGGTAAGGGACTTAACATTTTTCACTTTCCTTCTTTTTTTTTAACTTTTTTCTTTTCTTCTCAGGTTTCCTCTCTTCTTCTCTACATCCCCCAATCCCGCTCTTCGTAGGAGGATGGAAGGGCAGCTGATGCGGAGTGGCGGGAGACTAACGAGCCACGCCTGGCAGCCTTGGAATCTGAGGTGAAGGACTAGGCCACTTGTTCGGAGCTTGTTGAGTCTGAGAAGCTGCAGCTGACCAGCGAAGTATCCGACTTGAAGGAGCGGATGCTTAAGGCTGAGGAAGAGATAGCGGAGTTGTGGGCCGCAAATGCTCAATTGAACATAATCCGGGATGAAGCAGTTGCGAGCCAGCTGTCTATTCAGGAGGAGCTCAAACACTATAAGTCGGAGAGCTTCAAGAAGAACATTATAAACGACTTCAGTAGCTCGGCTGAATACCACGAAGAGATAGGAGGTGAGGCTGGCTCCTTTTTGGACAAAGGCTGTGTTCACATTATCCGGCAACTCCACCCTCACTTTGAAGATAAGAGCGTCCTGGTGCGAGCCTACCAAGCAAACTTTGACAACGAGATCTACAGGCAAGGGGCAGACTTCGTGCCTTTCACTGAAGAAGAGCTAGAGGAGCTCCGGGAACGAGACGAAAAGAGAGGGAGGCGGCATTGGAAAACTCCTCAACCTTCTGCTCCAACCTTTTGGGAGATGCTGGATGGCTCTGACTCAGCTTAGCTCTTTCCTTTTTTTTCTTTTTTTTTTTTTTGTAAACAAAACGTTGTATCCTTCTTTTGATTAATGGAAGATCTATTTTGTTTAATCTAATGCTTTCTGTGAAATACTCTGAGTTATAACTTGATACATAAAAAATGTTAAGTCGTAGCTCCGTACTTCGGGGGTGACTATCGCTTCAACTTGTATTTTCAAGAATTTGAGTCGTAACTTCGTTTAACTAAGACATAGCCTTAGAATTCTTCTCATGTCGTAACCTGGTACTTTGGTTAGCTCAACCGTAGTTTTTGCTTATGGTAATTCGAAATATTCCCAAGCCGTAGTCCGGTACTTTAATTAATTTGAATACAGTTTTCTTATGGTAATTAAAAATCTTCCCGAGCCGTAGCCCGGTACTTAAATTAATTCAACCATAGTTTTCACTTATGGTAATTCGAAATCTTCCCGAGCCGTAGCCCGATACTTAAATTAATTCAACCACAGTTTTCACTTCTGGTAATTCAAAATCTTTCCGAGCCGTAGCCCGGTACTTTATTTCAACATTGTAAGAGAGATGAAGCAGATGTCTTCCGAGGCTAGCTCGATTTTTTGGAAATAAAAGAAATCTCCCCAAGGCTGTCTTGGTACTAAAGCAAAAATACGTCACAGATATTATGCATAATATTTCTTCAAATGGTTTGTGTGCCACGGGTTCGGTAAGAGGACGCCGTCCTTATTCATAAGCCGGTACGTACCGGGCCTTACTTCGCTCTTGACGAGATACGGACCTTCCCAATTTGGGGTTAACTTATTTTCCTGGATGTGCCTTGCCGTTCCTTCGATTTTCCGAAGTACCCAGTCTCCAATACTGATTGGCCTTCCGGATACCTTTTTATCGTGAGTCCACTTCATTCTTCATTTGAATGATTGGGATTTCAAGCGACTCGCGATTCGTCGCTCCTCTAACAAGTCAATATCCATACTTCTCGTTCTTTCGTTGTTTGCTTTGTTGTACATCGCCACCCTCGCCGTAAGTAAAGTATAGATAGAAGTGTATATAGGCTTTCTGTACCCTTTGAATTAGGTAGGATGTCTACTAAACGTATCCCTCTTCCCTTAGCTCACTTCGAAGTAGGACTTAGGTTACCCATGGATCCAGCCTTTGTAGATTTTCTTGTGTTTGCACGTACCCCGGTACTTAAATTAATTTGACTACAGTTTTCTTATGGTAATTCAAAATCTTCCCGAGCCGTAGCCCGGTACTTAAATTAATTCAACCACAGTTTTCACTTATGGTAATTCGAAATCTTCCCGAGCCGTAACCCGATACTTAAATTAATTCAACCACAGTTTTCACTTCTAGTAATTCAAAATCTTCCCGAGCCGTAGCCCGGTACTTTATTTCAACATTGTAAGAGAGATGAAGCAGATGTCTTCCGAGGCTAGCTCGATTATTTGGAAATAAAAGAAATCTCCCCAAGGCTGTCTTGGTACTAAAGCAAAAATACGTCACGGATATTATGCATAATATTTCTTCAAATGGTTTGTGTGCCACGAGTTCGGTAAGAGGACGCCGTCCTTATTCATAAGTCGGTACGTACCGGGCCTTACTTCGCTCTTGACGAGATACGGACCTTCCCAATTTGGGGTTAACTTTTTTGCCTGGATGTGCCTTGTCGTTCCTTCGATTTTCCGAAGTACCCAGTCTCCAATACTGATTGGCCTTTCGGATACCTTTTTATCGTGAGTCCACTTCATTCTTCCCTTGAATGATTGGGATTTCAAGCGACTCGCGATTCGTCGCTCCTCTAACAAGTCGATATCCATACTTCTCGTTCTTTCGTTGTTTGCTTTGTTGTACATCGCCACCCTCGCCGTAAGTAAAGTATAAATAGAAGTGTATATAGGCTTTCTGTACCCTTTGAATTAGGTAGGATGTCTACTAAACGTATCCCTCTTCCCTTAGCTCACTTCGAAGTAGGACTTAGGTTACCCATGGATCCAGCTTTGTAGATTTTCTAGTGTTTGCCCGTAGCCCGGTACTTAAATTAATTTGACTACAGTTTTCTTATGGTAATTCAAAATCTTCCCGAGCCGTAACCCGGTACTTAAATTAATTCAACCACAGTTTTCACTTCTGGTAATTCGAAATCTTCCCGAGCCGTAGCCCGATACTTAGATTAATTCAACCACAGTTTTCACTTCTGGTAATTCAAAATCTTCCTGAGCCGTAGCCCGGTACTTTATTTCAACATTGTAAGAGAGATGAAGTAGATGTCTTCCGAGCCTAGCTCAATTTTTTGGAAATAAAAGAAATCTCCCCAAGGCTGTCTTGGTACTAAAGCAAAAATACGTCACGGATATTATGAATAATATTTCTTCAAATGGTTTGTGTGCCACGGTTCGGTAAGAGGACGCCGTCCTTATTCATAAGCCGGTACGTACCGGGCCTTACTTCGCTCTTGACGAGATACGGACCTTCCCAATTTGGGGTTAACTTATTTTCCTGGATGTGCATTGCCGTTCCTTCGATTTTCCGAAGTACCCAGTCTCCAATACTGATTGGCCTTTCGGATACCTTTTTATCGTGAGTCCACTTCATTCTTCCCTTAAATGATTGGGATTTTAGGCGACTCGCGATTCGTCGTTCCCTAACAAGTCGATATCCATACTTCTCGTTCTTTCGTTGTTTGCTTTGTTGTACATCGCCACCCTCGCCGTAAGTAAAGTATAGATAGAAGTGTATATAGGCTTTCTGTACCCTTTGAATTAGGTAGGATGTCTACTAAACGTATCCTCTTCCCTTAGCTCACTTCGAAGTAGGACTTAGGTTACCCATGGATCCAGCCTTTGTAGATTTTCTTGTGTTTGCCCATAGCCCGGTACTTAAATTAATTCAACCACAGTTTTCTTATGGTAATTCGAAATCTTCCCGAGCCGTAGCCCGGTACTTAAATTAATTCAACCACAGTTTTCACTTATGGTAATTTGAAATCTTCCCGAGCCGTAGCCCGATACTTAAATTAATTCAACCACAGTTTTCACTTCTAGTAATTCAAAATCTTCCCGAGCCGTAGCCCGGTACTTTATTTCAACATTGTAAGAGAGATGAAGCAGATGTCTTCCGAGCCTAGCTCGATTTTTTGGAAATAAAAGAAATCTCCCCAAGGCTGTCTTGGTACTAAAGCAAAAATACGTCACGGATATTATGCATAATATTTCTTCAAATGGTTTGTGTGCCACGAGTTCGGTAAGAGGACGCCGTCCTTATTCATAAGTCGGTACGTACCGGGCCTTACTTCGCTCTTGACGAGATACGGACCTTCCCAATTTGGGGTTAACATATTTGCCTGGATGTGCCTTGCCGTTCCTTCGATTTTCCGAAGTACCCAGTCTCCAATACTGATTGGCCTTTTGGATACCTTTTTATCGTGAGTCCACTTCATTCTTCCCTTGAATGATTGGGATTTCAAGCGACTCGCGATTCGTCGCTCCTCTAACAAGTCGATATCCATACTTCTTGTTCTTTCGTTGTTTGCTTTGTTGTACATAGCCACCCTCGTCGTAAGTAAAGTATAAATAGAAGTGTATATAGGCTTTCTGTACCCTTTGAATTAGGTAGGATGTCTACTAAACGGATCCCTCTTCCCTTAGCTCACTTCGAAGTAGGACTTAGGTTACCCATGGATCCAGCCTTTGTAGATTTTCTTGTGTTTGCCCATAGCCCGGTACTTAAATTAATTCAACCACAGTTTTCTTATGGTAATTCGAAATCTTCCCGAGCCGTAGCCCGGTACTTAAATTAATTCAACCACAGTTTTCACTTATGGTAATTCGAAATCTTCCCGAGCCGTAGCCCGATACTTAAATTAATTCAACCACAGTTTTCACTTCTAGTAATTCAAAATCTTCCCGAGCCGTAGCCCGGTACTTTATTTCAACATTGTAAGAGAGATGAAGCAGATGTCTTCCGAGGCTAGCTCGATTTTTTGGAAATAAAAGAAATCTCCCCAAGGCTGTCTTGGTACTAAAGCAAAAATACGTCACGGATATTATGCATAATATTTCTTCAAATGGTTTCTGTGCCACGAGTTCGGTAAGAGGACGCCGTCCTTATTCATAAGCCGGTACGTACCGGGCCTTACTTCGCTCTTGACGACATACGGACCTTCCCAATTTGGGGTTAACTTATTTGCCTAGATGTGCCTTGTCGTTCCTTCGATTTTCCGAAGTACCCAGTCTCCAATACTGATTGGCCTTTCGGATACCTTTTATCGTGAGTCCACTTCATTCTTCCATTGAATGATTGGGATTTCAGGCGACTCGCGATTCGTCGCTCCTCTAACAAGTCGATATCCATACTTCTCGTTCTTTCGTTGTTTGCTTTGTTCTACATCGTCACCCTCGCCGTAAGTAAAGTATAGATAGAAGTGTATTTAGGCTTTTTGTACCCTTTGAATTAGGTAGGATGTCTACTAAACGTATTCCTCTTCCCTTAGCTCACTTCGAAGTATGACTTAGGTTACCCATGGATCCAGCCTTCGTAGATTTTCTTGTGTTTGCCCCTAGCCCGGTACTTCAATTAATTTGACTACAGTTTTCTTATGGTAATTCAAAATCTTCCTGAGCCGTAGCCCGGTACTTAAATTAATTCAACCACAGTTTTCACTTATGGTAATTCGAAATCTTCCCGAGCCGTAGCCCGATACTTAAATTAATTCAACCACAGTTTTCACTTCTGGTAATTCAAAATCTTCCCGAGCCGTAGCCCGGTACTTTATTTCAACATTGTAAGAGAGATGAAGCAGATGTCTTCCGAGGCTAGCTCGATTTTTGGAAATAAAGAAATCTCCCCAAGGCGTCTTGGTACTAAAGCAAAAATACGTCACGGATATTATGCATAATATTTCTTCAAATGGTTTGTGTGCCACGGGTTCGGTAAGAGGACGCCGTCCTTATTCATAAGCCGGTACGTACCGGGCCTTACTTCGCTCTTGACGAGATACGGACCTTCCCAATTTGGGGTTAACTCATTTGCCTGAATGTGCCTGCCGTTCTTCGATTTTCCGAAGAACAGTACCCAGTCTCCAATACTGATTGGCCTTCGGATACCTTTTATCGTGAGTCACTTCATTCTTCCATTGAATGATTGGGATTTCAGCGACTCGCGATTCATCGCTCCTCTAACAAGTCGATATCCATACTTCTCGTTCTTTCGTTGTTTGCTTTGTTGTACATCGCCACCCTCGCCGTAAGTAAAGTATAGATAGAAGTGTATATAGGCTTCTTACCCTTTGAATTAGGTAGGATGTCTACTAAACGTATCCCTCTTCCCTTAGCTCACTTCGAAGTAGGACTTAGGTTACCCATGGATCCAGCCTTTGTAGATTTTCTTGTGTTTGCACGAACCCCGGTACTTAAATTAATTTGACTACAGTTTTCTTATGGTAATTCAAAATCTTCGCGAGCCGTAGCCCGGTACTTAAATTAATTCAACCACAGTTTTCACTTATGGTAATTCGAAATCTTCCCGAGCCGTAGCCCGATACTTAAATTAATTCAACCACAGTTTTCACTTCTGGTAATTTAAAATCTTCCCGAGCGTAGCCCGGTACTTTATTTCAACATTGTAAGAGAGATGAAGCAGTTGTCTTCCGAGGCTAGCTCGATTTTTTGGAAATAAAAGAAATCTCCCCGAGGTTGTCTTGGTACTAAAGCAAAAATACGTCACGGATATTATGCATAATATTTCTTCAAATGGTTTGTGTGCCACGGGTTCGGTAAGAGGACGCCGTCCTTATTCATAAGTCGGTACGTACCGGGCCTTACTTCGCTCTGGACGAGATACGGACCTTCCCAATTTGGGGTTAACTTATTTGCCTGGATGTGCCTTGCCGTTCCTTCGATTTTCCGAAGTACCAGTCTCCAATACTGATTGGCCTTTCGGATACCATTTTATCGTGAGTCCACTTCATTCTTCCCTTGAATGATTTGGATTTCAGGCAACTCGCGATTCGTCGCTCGTCTAACAAGTCGATATCCATACTTCTCGTTCTTTCGTTCTGTGCTTTGTTGTACATCGCCACCCTCGCCGTAAGTAAAGTATAGATAGAAGTGTATATAGGCTTTCTGTACCCTTTGAATTAGGTAGGATGTCTACTAAACGTATCCCTCTTCCCTTAGCTCACTTCGAAGTATGACTTAGGTTACCCATGGATCCAGCCTTCGTAGATTTTCTTGTGTTTGCCCCTAGCCCGGTACTTCAATTAATTTGACTACAGTTTTCTTATGGTAATTCAAAATCTTCCCGAGCCGTAGCCCGGTACTTAAATTAATTCAACCACAGTTTTCACTTATGGTAATTCGAAATCTTCCCGAGCCGTAGCCCGATACTTAAATTAATTCAACCACAGTTTTCACTTCTGGTAATTCAAAATCTTCCCGAGCCGTAGCCCGGTACTTTATTTCAACATTGTAAGAGAGATGAAGCAGATGTCTTCCGAGGCTAGCTCGATTTTTTGGAAATAAAAGAAATCTCCCCAAGGCTGTCTTGGTACTAAAGCAAAAATACGTCACGGATATTATGCATAATATTTCTTCAAATGGTTTGTGTGCCACGGGTTCGGTAAGAGGATGCCGTCCTTATTCATAAGCCGGTACGTACCGGGCCTTACTTCGCTCTTGACGAGATACGGACCTTCCCAATTTGGGGTTAACTCATTTGCCTGAATGTGCCTTGCCGTTCCTTCGATTTTCCGAAGTACCCAGTCTCCAATACTGATTGGCCTTTCGGATACCTTTTTATCGTGAGTCCACTTCATTCATCCCTTGAATGATTGGGATTTCAGGCGACTCGCGATTCGTCGCTCCTCTAACAAGTCGATATCCATACTTCTCGTTCTTTCGTTGTTTGCTTTGTTGTACATCGCCACCCTCGCCGTAAGTAAAGTATAGATAGAAGTGTATATAGGCTTTCTGTACCCTTTGAATTAGGTAGGATGTCTACTAAACGTATCCCTCTTCCCTTAGCTCACTTCGAAGTAGGACTTAGGTTACCCATGGATCCAGCCTTTGTAGATTTTCTTGTGTTTGCCCATAGCCCGGTACTTAAATTAATTTGACTACAGATTTCTTATGGTAATTCAAAATCTTCGCGAGCCGTAGCCCGGTACTTAAATTAATTCAACCACAGTTTTCACTTATGGTAATTCGAAATCTTCCCGAGCCGTAGCCCGATACTTAAATTAATTCAACCACAGTTTTCACTTCTTGTAATTCAAAATCTTCCCGAGCCGTAGCCCGGTACTTTATTTCAACATTGTAAGAGAGATGAAGCAGATGTCTTCCGAGGCTAGCTCGATTTTTTGGAAATAAAAGAAATCTCCCCAAGGCTGTCTTGGTACTAAAGCAAATATACGTCACGGATATTATGCATAATATTTCTTCAAATGGTTTGTGTGCCACGGGTTCGGTAAGAGGACGCCGTCCTTATTCATAAGCCGGTATGTACCGGGCCTTACTTCGCTCTTGACGAGATACGGACCTTCCCAATTTGGGGTTAACTTATTTGCCTGGATGTGCCTTGGCGTTCCTTCGATTTTCCGAAGTACCCAGTCTCCAATACTGATTGGCCTTTCGGATACCTTTTTATCGTGAGTCCACTTCATTCTTCCCTTGAATGATTGGGATTTCAGGCGACTCGCGATTCGTCGCTCCTCTAACAAGTCGATATCCATACTTCTCGTTCTTTCGTTGTTTGCTTTGTTGTACATCGCCACCCTCGCCGTTGGCACCGCGACTTTGGCTGGTGCGACAGCTTCTAAACCGTATACTAGTGCAAACGCTGTTTCACCGGTAGGGCCCCTAATCGAGGTGCGGACTGTCCATAGGGTGGGGTGCAATTCATCGACCCATTTGTTGGATATTCCTTCTAGGTTCCACCGCAAAGCCCGTAATACCAGTTTGTTCGCGGCCTCTGCTTGGCCATTACCCTGTGGATGTGCGATTGAGGACTTCCAATGCTTGATGTGTAACCGATGACATTCTAAGGTGAACTTGGCCAAAAATTGAACTCCATGGTCGGTTACCACCGCCCTGGGGACTCCAAAGCGCCATAAAACATGCTCGTGGAGGAATCTCGTGAGATTCTCCTCTGTGGGATGCCTCAAGGCTTTAGCTTCGATCCATTTGGAAAAATAGTCAACTGCCACCACTAGATACTCGTAACCATTCTGCATTTTTGGAAATTTTCCCATTAAGTCCATGCCCCACATGTCGAATGGCCATGTTGCTATGATTGGGGTTTGCTCTATGGATGGTAATGCTGTATATTTCTGAAGATTTGGCAGGTGTTACAATTTTTAACATATCGCCTAGCATCATCCCGTAACGTTGGCCAGTAGTATCCTTGATTAATTATTCTCTCCGCCAGGGCTCGGGCCCTTAGATGTCCTCCACATACCCCCTCGTGCATTTCGGTGAGCAAGTTCCCCGCTTGGGACGGCGGGATGCAACAGAGTAAAGCTCTGGAGAAAGATCGTCGGTATAGGACATCATCATAGATAGCGTACCTGGTGGACTGTCGCTTTATCTGCCGCGCGCGGGTTACATCTTGTGGTAGTGCTCCATGCTGGATAAACCTCGTCATTTCATCCACCCAGTCTTCCGATGCGCGTTGTATCGGTTGAATTAAACGCGTCTCTGTGGAGCTCGTCCTTGTTTCTACCAGGACTCCCTCCTCGTTGGGAGTCTCACCCGAGACTATCTTTACCAAATGGTTTGCTGATTTGTTATCATTCCAACTGACCAAGGATAGGTTAAAAGGATTGAACTTATCCCTCCATTGTCTGGCTTTTTCAGCATAAGGCTGGAGGTTCTCCGAGTGTACAACATATGTGCCTTGAACTTGGTTTACGACGAGTCGTGAATCACTGAAAACTTTAAGGGCCGTTATGTTCGCGGCATGAGCCCACTCCATTCCCAAAAGCAGTGCTTCGTACTCCACGTGATTGTTTGATAGACTAGCGTCGAGTCTGGCAGCTCGCATCTCGGTGTATTATCTGTTTGGGGAGATCAAAATTACGTCGACGCCTACTCCACTGGCATTAACTGCCCCATCCACCCATAATTCCCAAGGTTTCGTCGTATATTGGCCTCGCTTCTCCTCTGTGAATGATCCCTCTGCGAGGAAGTCGGCCAAGGCTTGGGCTTTAATGGCAGTTCGAGGTTTAAAAGTGATGTCTTGTCCACATAGCTCAATAGACCATCGGAGCAGACTTCCTGACAAATCTAATTTATGAAAAACCTACCTTAGCGGGGCATCGGTGTAAACGATGATTGGATGGGATTCGAAGTAGGGTCTTAGCTTCCGAGATGATATTACCAGAGCGTACGCCAACTTCTCTATGTTGCAGTACCTAGATTCGGCGATGTTCAAGGCTTTGCTCACGAAGTAGACGAGGTATTATTTCGATCCCTCTTCTTTTATTAATATCGAGGCTATTACTGAATCTGAAAACGAGAGGTACAAGAATAATGTTTCTCCCTTGTCTGGGGACCGTAGTAGGGGTAGCTGAAACAGGTGGACTCTGAGGTCCTTCCACGCTTTGCTGCACTCCGGAGTCCATTCGAAACCATTCTTTGAACCCTTCAGCGTCTTGAAAAATGGCAAACACTTTTCCGCTGATTTCGAGACAAAGCGGCCAAGGGCGGCAATGCATCCATTTAGGCGTTGGACGTCCTTTACACACCGTGGTTTGATAAGTCGGGCTACTGCCGCCAAGTTTTCCTAGTTTGCTTCGATTCCTCGCTCGGATGTCATGAACCCAAGGAATTTTCTGGACTTAACCCCGAATGCACACTTCGTAGGATTCAATTTAAGGTTGAATTCGGCCAAGCTTGAGAAAGTTTCTTCCAGGTCGTCCAGGTGTGATGATCCGCACTTCGTTTTGACCACCATATCGTCTACATAAGCCTCCACATTCCTTCCTATTTGCCGTCGAAGGATGTGGTTCATCATCCGTTGATATGTGGCCCCTGCATTTTTAAGACCAAACGACATGACATTGTAACAGTATATAGCTCCTGCAGCTCGGAATGAAGTGTGGAGTTGGTCACTTGGTCTCATTTTGATCTGGTGATAGCTTGAGAAAACGTCCATGAAGCTCAAGAGTTCGTACCCCGAAGTGGAGTCGACGAGAGCATCGATCTGAGGTAGCGGATAGCAATCTTTGGGACAGGTTTTGTTGAGGTCGGTGTAATCGACGCACATCCTCCACTTTCCGTTTGCTTTCTTAACCATCACCACGTTTGCCAGCCACGTGGGATATTTGACTTCACGGATGAAGCCCACTTTCAGCAGCTTTTCTACTTCCTCTTTCATGCCTTGTATTTTCTCTTCCCCGAACTGTTTGGGCTTCTGTCTTACCGGTGGGCATTTGGCATTTATGCGAAGTGCGTGTTCTGCCATCGAAGCGTTAATGCCGGGCATATCCTCTGTACACCAAGCGAAGCTATCCTAGTGACTTTTAAGGAAGTCGATGATTTTATGTCGGAGGGCACTGGGTATTTCTCTATCGACCTTGATGGGTTGCTGAGGGTACTTGGGGTTCATGATTTCACAATCGAACTCTCGGGTCCCAGATGTTTCTACGACCAGGTCGTAAATCTATTTCTCGAGGATTTTCTGTATTCTTTGGTCGTTATGGGAGACTACCGGGTTGATAGTTGCAGTATCGTCTAACCCCTCCCTCTTCCTCTTGATTTTCATGATCTGCCACAGAAGGCTCCGAAGGCTGCTTCTGACGAAGCCCACGCCCTACAAAGTGTTGAACTTCACTTACTGGTGAGAGGCGGATATCACGAGATTGAATGTTGCATGAAAGGGAGTACCCAGTATCGCGTTGTATGGTGAATCTAGATCCACAACATAAAACTTGACCTCCTCAGTCCGCTGCCGTTCTCCCTCTCCGAGAGTTACTTGTATTCGAATAGTTCCTTTAACTAGTACCTTGTGGGTGGAGAACCCCTCAAGGACTATTCCGCTGGCCTTGAGGTCGGCATCCTTCAAGCCCATTTCCTTGAAACACTGGAGATACATGATGTTCTTGGCGGCTCCTGTATCAATCAGAATTCTCCTTACCGTGCACTTGTCGATGCCATCCTTTGTCATTCGCGCTTCAAGAATAATGGGTGTGATTCTCGCCTCTTCGTTGTGCTCTATCTCCTCGTTTGAAAAGGAGATAACCTCACGTTGTACGAACTCGTATTCAGGAACGAGATACGATTTTGTGAGGTTATAAATCCTCTTTTCGATTTTCTTGATCGAGGAGACGTCGGGGCTGATCATATTGATCACTCTTTCACCCTTATCTTTTTGTTGTTGCGCGTTGGCAACATACTCCTTCAGGCATCCCTCTCTGATAAGGCGCTCTATGGCCCTTTTTAGTTGGAAACAGTCCTTTGTGGTATGCCTGTAATCACGGTGAAACCCATAAAACTTGGATTTATCCCTGGCGGGATAAGACTGGGACCTCATCGGAGCGGGGTCCTAGACCCCGTATTTGTCTTTTATAACCGCCACGAGGCTTTCCTTCGAGACGTTTAGAGGTGTGAACGTCTCGGGCTTCTTAAATCGACCTTTGTCATTTTTCTCTGTGAAGCTCGAGGGGTTTTTCCAGAACTCAGAGTGTTTATCTTTTACCCCGGCCAAGTCTGGGGTGCTACCCTCAGCCAAGGCGACCTTCCAAGCGATGTCGAACATCTCGCCTATGGTTTCTGGCCTTCTCAACTGGAGCTCAGTATAAAGCATTCTGGAGCGGAAGCCTCCCTCAAAGCAAGTGATGACCGTGTCTTGGCTAATCCCCTCTATCTCGTCATAGGTCTTTTTGAATCGTTCTAGGAACGATAGCAGAGATTCATCATCTCGTTGTTTGATGTTTGCCAGGTCCCCCCTCGTTTTGGGGATCGTTCCCGTCGTGCTGAACTTACCTAGAAAGATTTTCTCCAAGGTGCACCAGGAATCTATCGTACCTGACTTTAGGGAAGTGAACCATGTGAGCGCCTTGTCTGTCAGGGTGCTTGGGAACGCTTTGCACAATACTGCCTCATCGTTTGTGACTAGGCTCATGAGCGTTTGATAACGACATATGTACTCGTGGGGCCGTGTTTGTCCTGAGTAAAGGACGAACTTCAGTAGTTGGAGAAAAGGGTCAGGTGTTATATCCTGAATCCATTTGGTGAACGGACCTAGCCCGATCGATCTTGTCCTCTGGATTTTCGTCGAGCTTTTGACCTTCTCTGGGCTACGCTCGACGTACCCAATTTCTTTCGACGAGCTTCGAAGTGGGCATGGAAGTATGGTGGCTTTACCCCACTTTGTTGACTGTCGGGCGCTGCTTTCTGCCAGTCTGTACTCTGTACTTCTCGGTCCTTTTGATGGCTGTAGTCTGCTTGCTGACCATGGTGCGGGACCTTGGCTGTGGAGCATCCGAGCGGACTCTTCCTCCATTCGGGAGTATCGGAGGGGTTAGGCCCTCTCTGACGTATTCCACATGGAGTTGTTTCCACTGCTCCGCGAGGTCTCGCTCCCTTTGAAGCCTTTCGACCCTCCTTTGCAGCTCTTCAATTCCTTTGCGCGTCCGTCGTCAGTGGCTCGCCTCTCGCTCAGCTGATCGCGGAGATCGGCTGTTTTGTGGGGAGACCCATTGGGTCCCAGGCGTTCTAAAATGGACCGTCGATGGGGGTTAGCTGGCGCTGAGGAATGGGCTGCACGGTGAGTCTCGTGGAGAGACGTTGGGAGCGTCGTGTCAGGATGATTTTCGTGATTCCTTGATTGTCGGGACATCGTAACTCTTTAGGAACTAAGGAATAAAATCTTTCGTTCCCTGTAACGGAACCAAACTTATTCGTCAAAAATTGGTAAGAATATATTTGAGGGTAAAAAGGTAAATGCGACTCCAGAAATCTTTGAGAATCCCGAAGTATGGGCGACCAGTAAAATAGAGAAAGTTCGGTGGGGACGTGGATCCCCGTGAATTCTCCGACGATCAAGTCAGTTTGGTACTGAATTAGTAACTGTTTAGGATATCTGGGATTGAATGCCTTACCTTTACCCATTTCCCTCCTTTTATAACCTTCTTAGTGGAAGGTGGTGGAAGAGAGGATGGGATCGTGTTTACCTCACTCGTGGGCTTTTTGAGGTTGTCGTTATGGGAAACGGTCTTTATGAGGGGGAGAGTGGGGATCCACGATTGGGTTGAGTAGAGTTATGCGCTCCACTTTTTACGCTGGTGATTTGACTTTGAGTCAAACCGCGAAGTACGCGGTATTGTGCGGTTTAGTCCGCTGTGTAGACGCTTCTACCCTTTGCGGGTGTCTTTTCCCTTTCAATATATATATATATATATATATATATATATATCTTTTTTTAGAATTATAATTTGATTTTAATTAGAATTTTGGACAAACATACCTTATAAATAGAACCTTAATTTTAGTATGGAGAGGAAAAACAAAATATATAAAAAAGAGAGAGTTTTAAGAACTAGAGAAAGGCTAGTTAGACAACATCATATTGTGATCCACCATAAAGTTTATTCAAGTTTCAAAATTATTATAATGAAATTACAGCATTAAGAATTTTATGATTATTAAATAATTTAAAGAATAATTTAGGTATGGTTTCATAAACTATTAAATTGAATAATTCCTATCTATAACAAAAAGTTATGCACTTAATATATAAAGTCGCGTGTTTACAATTTAAGAGTTAAGAGGTTTAATTATAAACCCTACTTATTACATAAAGCTACATGCTTTCTAAATAAAACCAATTATTTATTATTAAAAAGTTCAACTATAAACACTACTTATTACATAAAGCTACACACTTTTTAACTAAAATCACAGGCTTACTACCTAAGAATTTTAATTATGAATCATATTTATTACATAAAGTTCACACTTTCTATATAAACTCAAGTGCTTACTATCTAAGAGGTTCAACTATGAACCCTATTTATTATATAAAGTTACGCGCTTTCTATCTAAAATTACATGCTTACTATTTAAGAGATTCAATTATGAACCATACTTATTACATAAAGTTCACATTTTCTACATAAACTCGCGTGCTTACTATCTAAAACGTTCAACTATAAACCCTACTTATTACATAAAGCTACATGTTTTCTACATAAAGCAAGGTGCTTACGATCTAAGAGGTTCAATTATGAGCCCTACTTATTACATAATGTTCACACTTTTTTTTACATAAACTTGTGTGCTTACTATCTAAAAAGTTCAACTATAAACCCTACTTATTACATAAAACTACTTGTTTTCTACCTAAAACAAGTTGCTTACTATCTAAAAGGTTCAACTATGAACCCTACTTATTACATAAAGTCATATGTGTAATATCTAAGAAGTTCAACTCTTAACTCTACTTATTACAGAATGTTGCAAGCCTTTACCTAAAGTCACACCCTTATTATCTAAGAAATTCAACTATTAACCCTACTTATTACATAAAACTACACGCTTACTATATAAATTCATGGTTTTACTATCTATGAGGTTCAACTATGAACCCTACTTATTACATAAAATTACGTGTTTTTCTCTAAAAAGTTCAACTCTGAACCATATTATTACATAAAACTAATATCTAAGAGGTTCAACTAGAAACCATCTATTAAATAAAATTAAGTGTTTACTATCAACTATGATCCAAATTTATTACATTGGTCACGTGTTGCAAGCAGCCAAATTAAATTATTTGATCATTAAAATTTTTTTCGTGATATGTAATTTTTTTAAAATATAAAAAATAAAATAAAATAAAATAAAAAGAAGAAGAAGGCATATAGTGTATAGGGATATTATTTAATAATATTAAGATACACATCTATCCTTTTAAATTAGAATTTTATTTTAATTAGAATTTCAACTAACATACCTTATAAATACAACCTTAACTTAAATTTTGAGATAATTTTGAGAGAGGAGACAAAATATATAAAAAAGAGAGTTTTAAAAGGTAGAGGAAGGTTGAGACAACATCAGTGGCGTTTTTGGTTGATAAAGTTATCAGGAGAAAGGAAGCTAGATGAGATTAAATTTTTGGAGAAAAACAAAAACAAAAAGGGTAAAAGAGATGAAGGGAAATGGGTTTAAGTGGGGGCTTACATGTTTAATATTAAAATATTTGTCTTATTTTGAAAAAAAAATAAAATAATTACTGGTAACCTGCAAGACCAACGGCTAAGGGAATTTTTTAAAATTTTTAAAATATTATTAAAATCTAAACAATAAAAAATTAATGTTTTAGACCAAAGATGAGTAATTGAAAATAGTATTAAAACTTAAATAAGTAAAAATTAAAGTTGTAGGGCTGAAATGAATACTCAAAAGTAATATTGGGACTAAGCAATTTTAATTTTTAAAAATTTAAAATCAAAGGCAGTTATTTGATGCTATTTTAAAGTTTTAACAAGTAATTATTATATAAAATGGTTACGTTAAACTATTTATAATACAAATTAACTAACATTATTTTAATAATAATAAAGACGTAGTTCAATTGAACTACATAATTAATTTTAGATACGATAAAAAGAGAAAATTTTAAAATATATATTTTTTAAAAAATTATATTTTATTTTAATAACTAAATTGAATACAGAAAAAAAAATAAAACATATATTATTAATATGAGATATTGATAAATGAGATAACAAAATAAGAAAAAGAATTGGAATTTTTTTTGAAATTAAAAATAGATTATAGATATTAATACTCACTTTCTTTACATTCATTTCTACCAATCTAGTAGTAATAAGTAAAAACATAGTATTTCATTAGCATAGGATAGAATCCTATTCATAAATAAAGCTCCTATGGATATAGTTGTGCCAAGCAAGTTTGGAATTTCCGGTAAGTTGCATAAAATTTAGACTTTTTGTGGTACGGTCTAATAAAAGAATGGAAAAAAATAAAAGAAAAGAAAAGAAAAAAGGAAGGGATTTTCTCATATAAATACTCCCATTTAGTGGCTAAACGATATTCAACTAATCTTTATGTGATTGCTTCAATGGCTTCCAAAAGAATTATAGGTTTATCACTCTTTCTCTTACTCAATCTCTTATTTCTCGTACATGTTTCGGTACAAGTCCAAAAAAAGATCCTAAGCCAAAGCCAGACCCTCCACCACCTCCCATGGTGTTTAAAAGATCTCCACCACCTCAATTGATTCGCAGAAGCTCTCCACCACCTCAATTATTTCGCAAAAGATCTCCCCCACCCCTATCAGTTCCTACAATTACTCCGCCACCTAAACTAGTACCAAAAATATCTCCACCTCCATTGGTACTTAAAAGATCTCCACCACCTCAATTAGATCGCAAAAGCCCTCCACCACCTCTATCAATTCCTACAAGTACTCCGCCACCTAGATTACTGCCAAGAAAATCTCCACCTCTATTAGTGCTCAAAAACTCTCCACCACTTGCAATGGTGCCCAAAAAATCTCCACCACCTCAGTTAGTTCGTCAAAGCCCTCCACCACCACTAATAGTTCATAAAAGTACTCCACCACCTAGAGTAATGCCGAGAAAATCTCCACCTCCATTGGATCGTAAAACCTCTCAACCACCTGCTATGGCTCCGAAAAGATCTCCACCACCCCCTATGATGCTTAAAAGATCTCCACCACCTCAATTAATTCGCAAAAGCCTTCCACCACCTCTATCAGTTCCTAGAGGTACTCCTCCACCTAGATTAATGCCAAGAAAATCTCCACCTCCATTTCTACTAATTAAAAGCTCTCCACCACCTAATATGGTGCCCAAAATATCTCCACCACCTCCATTAGTTCGTACAAGTCCTCCACCACCACTATCAATTCCTAAAAGTAGTCCACCACCTAAACAAGTGTCACGAAAATCTCCACCCCCACTAGTACTTAAAAGCTCTCCACCACCTAATATGGTGTCCAAAAGATCTCCACCACCACTATCAGTTCCTAAAAGTAGTCTACCACCTAAACAAGTGCCACGAAAATCTCCACCCCACTAGTACTTAAAAGCTCTCCACCACCTAATATAGTGTCCAAAAGATCTCCACCACCTCCATTAGTTCGTAGAAGCCCTCCACCACCACTATTAGTTCCTAAAAGTAGTCCACCACCTAGACAAGTGCCACGAAAATCTCCACCCCCACTAGTACTTAAAAGCTCTCCACCACCTAATATGGTGTCCAAAAGATCTCCACCACCTCCATTAGTTCGTAGAAGCCCTCCACCACCACTATTAGTTCCTAAAAGTAGTCCACCACCTAGACAAGTGCCACGAAAATCTCCACCCCCACTAGTACTTAAAAGCTCTCCACCACCTAATATGGTGTCCAAAAGATCTCCACCACCTCCATTAGTTCGTAGAAGCCCTCCACCACCACTATCAGTTCCTAAAAGTAGTCCACCACCTAGACAAGTGCCACGAAAATCTCCACCCCCACTAGTACTTAAAAGCTCTCCACCACCTAATATGGTGTCCAAAAGATCTCCACCACCTCCATTAGTTCGTAGAAGCCCTCCACCACCACTATCAGCTCCTAAAAGTAGTCCACCACCTAAACAAGTGCCACAAAAATCTGCACCCCCACTAGTACTTAAAAGCTCTCCACCACCTAATATGGTGTCCAAAAGATCTCCACCACCTCCATTAGTTCTTAGAAGCCCTCCACCACCACTACCAGTTCCTAAAAGTAGTCCACCACCTAGACAAGTGCCACGAAAATCTCCACCCCCACTAGTACTTAAAAGCTCTCCACCACCTCCATTAGTTCGTAGAAGCCCTCCACCACCACTATCAGTTCCTAAAAGTAGTCCACCACCTAGACAAGTGCCACGAAAATCTCCACCCCCACTAGTACTTAAAAGCTCTCCATCAGCTAATATGGTGTCCAAAAGATCTCCACCACCTCCATTAGTTCGTAGAAGCCCTCCACCACCACTATCAGTTCCTAAAAGTAGTCCACCACCTAGACAAGTGCCACAAAAATCTCCACCCCCACTAGTACTTAAAAGCTCTCCACCACCTAATATGGTGTCCAAAAGATCTCCACCACCTCCATTAGTTCGTAGAAGCCCTCCACCACCACTATCAGTTCCTAAAAGTAGTCCACCACCTAGACAAGCGCCACGAAAATCTCCACCCCCACTAGTACTTAAAAGCTCTCCACCACCTAATATGGTGTCCAAAAGATCTCCACCACCTCCATTAGTTCGTAAAAGCCCTCCACCACCACTATCAATTCCTAAAAGTAGTCCACCACCTAGACAAGTGCCAAGAAAATCTCCACCCCCACTAGTACTTAAAAGCTCTCCACCACCTAATATGGTGTCCGAAAGATCTCCACCACCTCCATTAGTTCGTCAAAACCCTCCACCACCACTATCATTTCCTAAAAGTAGTCCACCACCTAGACAACTGCCACGAAAATCTCCACCACCATTCATCAATAGAAACCCTCCCCCACCAACATTTATGCCGAGTTATATGCCACCACCACCATTAATGACCTGTCCTATAAATGCCAATAAACTTGGAGTTTGTAAAAATTTCCTTCTTCCAGGAGATTTTAGATCTCGTTGTTGCAAGCTTATTGAAGGACTTACTAATCGCGAAGCTGCTCCTTGCCTTTGCTCTGCCCTAAAGTATATTACTTTTGATGTTCAGATTACTCTCCCAATCTCAGTAAATATTATTTTGTCTGGCTGCTCTAGGAGTTTGGTGCTGGGATTCCAGTGTATCTCTTAGCGGATGCTTCAAACAATTGCTACGGTTACATTTACGAATGATTAGCATAAAAATTAAGTGATAAGCAAGGGAGAAGTTTGTTCCTCTCTTGTTATAAGAAATCTTGATGGTTTTCAAATATACGTTATGCGAGGTGCGAGTGTATTATTCAAATAAATTAATAAAAAATGATTGAATTCAATGTCTAACATTTTCTTGGTTTTGGTTTTTTTTTTTTTTAAATAAACTTTTTTGTTCTTTAATAGCACTTTCTAGAAATGATATTTAAAATTGAATCCAATTGGAATCCGTGTCTCAACCCTATTTTGACAAGAAAATCTCTAATTTGAACGAGTATGGTAATGAGGATAAAAATTTCCCAAAAGACAAAATCTGAATAGTATAATTCTCAATCCTTGCCCTAAATATTGCCATGTCTCAAGTTTCCATTTTCGGTCTTCTAGCATTCATTAATCTCGTTTGGAAATTTGAGTCTTACTTGGTTTATAATAAGAGATTTATTGATGTTGCAATAAAGTTCATCTATTTCTTTCCAACTTATTTGAAAATCTAAGCTTACTCCCAACAATAAAGTATTTATGTGACATACAAATAAATTAAACATTTCATAAATAAGATGAACAAAGAAATTTCATATCACTATTGATAAAAAATAAGATCTTCACAAACTTTTTCAATTTTCTTTTTAAATGTAATCATGAAAATAAACATGGTTTGCATACCATTTCTTTTTTAATTTTCTATGAACTCAACAAACTGTCTACTTTTTCCTACTATTATTTAAGGAAAATATCACTTTAGGTCTACTTTTTAAAATACTTAGTCTTAAAAAATATATATATTTTTAAATTTTAAAATCTTTTAAAAAGTTAATAATTTATATTATTTAATTCATTTAAAAAAGAGTAAAAATATCATTAGAAATTTTTTTTTAAAAAAACCACAATATATAGAACAAGAAAAAGAAAGGAAAGAATGGGAAAGAAAAAAGAAACAACCACGATTCACTCTCTCACAATATTTCCTTTTGTAAGCGACAAAAGCTTATTCAATAGTTTGATTTGTTATGACGGATGTAAGAAAGATAATAAAAATAAAGAAATGACACACAGATTTAACGTGGGCTGATTTTGAGAGAGATTACAGAGGTATTTTAGGTGACTACAACACACTGAATGTCTTACAAATGAACCTATTTATAGGAAAGATGGCAGCCACCTTGGCCATCTTCCCAATGTAAAAATAGAATATTTGACTAACTTCCTAATCTTAAGGAGAAGTAACAGAATGTTTGACTAATTCAAGGCATTCTAACAAATCTCCACCTTGACTTGAATTCTCTCACAATTTACCAGATGCACCTCCTTGGTGCCAGATGTATCCGCTCCCCTCTCTTCTGCCATTTAGCAGCTTGTAATATTTAGCAAGTCCAAACAGTGTTGGAACTTGCTCTGTGGAACTGGCTTGGTGAACATGTCAGCAGGATTGTCAACCGTGCCCACTTTCTTCACCCCTTCTCCATAGCCCACGAATATTCCCCTTTTAGCCCTTGGCTCCAGCTTACCCTCATTGACATGATAGTAAGCTGTACAGCAAAAAACTCTCAGATTTGAGTAATCAGCAGGCTTCCCTGTCCACACCTTAAAAGGTATTTTACAGTTGATGCCTGTGTGTGGTCCCCGGTTTGTTATGTAGCATGTTGTTGTAACTGCTCCTGCCCAGAAACGTCTAGTTAGACCAGCGTTAGAGAGCATGCGCCTCGCTCTCTCCAGAAGTGTATGGTTCATGCGCTCAGCTGCACCATTCTGCTCTGGTGTATCCCTGACTGTGCGATGTCGAGAAATCCCCTCATCCTTGCAAAACACATCGAACTCAGACGAACAGAATTCCAGACCATTATCAGTTCGCAACCTCTTGATCTTCTTCCCAGTTTGATTCTCCACTAGCGTCTTCCACTGCCTGAAGTTCTTGAATGCTTCACTTTTATGTTTCATCATGATTACCCAAGTCATCCTTGAGTAATCATCGATTACCGACATAAAAAATCTGTGACCGCCTAAAGACTCAACGCAAGACGGACCCCAGCAGTCTGAATGGATGTAATCCAATGTGCCCTTTGTTCGGTGAACCGCCTTTGGGAACTTGCTGCGATGTAGCTTCCCAAAGACACAATGCTCACAAAACTCAAGGCTCTTGATCTTGTGACCACCAAGAAGATCTTCCTTTGACATAATATGCAACCGTCTTTCACCCATGTGACCAAGTCTCATATGCCATAACTTGGTCAAATCATCTCGGTGAACCTCAGATGATGCAACAGCTGCAGAACCAGCAACTGTTGAACCTTGCAAAAAGTACAAAGTTCCCTATTTGACGCCCTTAAGTATCACATTAGAGCCCCTGCAGACATGTATAACTCCACATTCACCCTTGAAGCTGAACCCCTTACTATCCAGCAAGCTCAGGGATATCAGATTCTTCGTCATTAGTGGAACATGTCTGACATTGTGCAATGTGCAGAATTTACCATCATGCGTTCGAATATTGATCGAGCCTATTCCAACCGCCTTGCATACCGAGCAGTTTGCCATAGAGACATTTCCCCCGTCTATCTGCTCATAGGTTGAAAACCACTCTCTCCTTGGACATATATGGTAGGACGCCCCAGAGTCAAGGACCTACATATCAGCATGATGCGTGTGTTCGTCTGCAACTATAGCGATGTCCTCTTCGGAATTGGTGCCATCCACCCCTACCGCAGCAGATCCAGATCCAGGTTTCTGCTCCAGCGGTTGCTTTCTCTTCTTCGGGCATTCATTCTTCCAATGCCCTTCCTCCTTGCAATAGTTACAAATATCATTTGCTTTTGGACCCTTGGAACTCGGCTTCTTCTTGCCCAGTTGTCCATGTCCCTTGCTTCCACTGGCTATTAATCCAGCGGCCTGATGTTCTGTCCCTGCTCCAGTCGCCTTATGGCGTAGCTCTCTGGTATGGAGAGATGACCTGACCTCTTCCAGATACATGGTATCTTTCCCAACAATGAAATATTGTACGAAATTCTCATACGACAATGGTAGTGAAACCAACAGAATTAAGGCAGCATCTTCATCCTCTACCTTAACATCAATATTACGCAACTCCAAAAGAATTGTATTTAATTGATCCAGATGGTCTCTAAGAGGTGTACCTTCCTGCATTCGCAGACCGAACAGACGTTACTTCAGAAGCAACTTGTTGGTTAAAGACTTTGTCATGTATAGACTTTCCAGCTTCAACCACAGACCAGCGGCAGTTTCTTCATCTGCGACCTCAGTGATGACATCATCTGCAAGACACAACATGATAGTCGAATGTGCCTTCTCCTCTAAGGCAGCTAACTCAGCATTGTCAGTCTTGAATTCCTTTGATAATGGCATCCATAAGCCTTGTTGTTTCAACAAAGCTCGCATCTTGATCTGTCATAAACTTAAGGAGAAATAACAGAATGTTTGACTAATTCAAGACATTCTAACATGATTTAATTTGTTGGTTATTGACTGAGTTTTTTGATTGAATGGAGTATCTATTTGAGTTTTTCTACATTGAGTTGAAACAAAGTTACTGCAGATCAAGAAAAGTACCCATTTATGATGAATTTCTTACAGAGGGGAAGACTTGTAATCATTAATTTTTTATCATTTTTTTTAATTAACTTAATAATGTAAGCAATTAAAAATTTAAATTTTTTGACCAAATTTGTCAAAAAGAACTGTTATTTTTTTAAATAAAAATTTTAAAACTTCAAAAACTATAAAATAGAATTTTTAGATTAAACTTGATAAAATAAATTTATTTGGACCAAACTCATTAATTATTCTATTTAAATTTATTGTAATAAATTTATAATTTGGCACTTAGTAGTAATTGTGACATTTTTCGTTTGTATTTTCACAATTATTGGTTTAATATATCCTAATATTTTAATCAACACAAATAGTAAATATTATTTATTACTTTTATTATTCTACGTAATAATGTAACAAAATTGAAATTTGTTTTTAAATATAGAAATATTAATAACTATACCTTATTCGGTAACCATATTATTTTGCGTCAAATTAATTTGTTTTTTTTTTCCTAATAATATTCATATCTTTTGTAACTAAAAATATTTTGTTAGAAAAATGTATGTTACAAAAAGATAAAATTCATATTGTCATAAAAAATAAACATATCAATAAAATCACTTTTATTAATAACATTTATTTTATTTGGTACTAATATTATTGTGTCGAAACTTATTCTTGTTATTTATATTTTCATTTACTAATTAAACTAAAAGAATGTATATTTTTAAATGTGCAACTTCTTGTCACTCATTGGCATTTTAAGCAAAATTTATTAGTGTAATTTGTATTGTAAGTAAAATTTGACTTATTATTAGTAGGATTATTCTGACTCTATTCTAACTTTCAAATTCTATAAAATTTTCTTCATTATTTAAAAGTTTCATCCAATTCAATTAAATTTTGAATATGTAAATTAAAAAAATGAACCAACAAATATATATTATATACATAAATCACAGTAAATTTATTTTAAAATATTTTATAATAAAATACTGTTAGAATGAGACTCATTTAAGTTAATCAAATTTCTTAAATTTTTATTTTTCATTAAAAATATTAGAGAGATTTGTGAATTTGGTCCCAAACAAATTTATGTTTGGCAAGTTAATATATTTTTCACTTTTAAAGTCCCAAACATTTTTATTTAAGAACAATAATGTCCTTCTTCAGGAATTTTCTCAAATTTTTTAAAACTTTTATAGTTTATATAGCTTGTTAAATAAAAGTAAAAGGTAATCAAATTATTTTACATGAATATATTTTTATATATATCTTTAAATCAATTTAAGAATATTTTGTTAATGAGTGTTAGAGTTCTTTTCCACTTTAAATTTGTAAAAAGTTCATATAAAGTAACTTTATTATTATTTATTTCTTTTATTGGTTAGAATACACATGATGTTCAATTTTTTTAAAATTTTGACGAAATTTATAAAAAAAGATCTTAAGTTAAAAAGTTTTGGACTTTAAAAGTGAAAGAAAATATTTTAACACTTAACATACAAAGCATAAATTTATTTGAAATCAAACTCACCAATTATTTAAAAAATTTTATTTTATTTTAAGTATTTTAAAATATTATGTGCTTGCTTCATCTACTCTTAGAGATGCTTGACAGTGCGATAATCTTGAAATTTAATTACAGAAGTCAAGAGTTTAAGGTGTTCTTTTTTCCCCCATTTTTCTTCCTTTTTTTTTATATATGGTACACTCTCTAAAATTCCTAAGTAGATCTTTGCTATTGATTTTGTTTAAGTTAATCCTTAATATTTGTTAATATTAGTTTTGTCATTTATAGCTTCATCGAAAAAGATACTCTGAATCAGTGTTTTATAAAACGGAATTGCAACAATGAGACATATCATCTTTCCCTCATCTTAGATCAAGGTCAGTGACTGATAAGTAGTTTATTTCAAGGTGGCTCGTTTATATTTTCATTTATATTCTCATTCATATGAGGTTATTATCACTTTAAAAAAAAAAAATTTCCTTCTACACGGAAAAAAATTATGTTAACATCGCAAAAATCATACTTACAATAAGAAATTGGACAATAATTATTCAAATTTTTTATATGCTTGACAATGACATTTGTGAAGAAAGTCAAGTTTCAACAATAAGCACAAAAAACATAATAAATATATTTGGTAGAGTAAGTTATAAATTATAAATTTTCAAATATATAGGGAACCATAATTATATAACAAAGAGAATGTTTTAAGAGTTATAAAAAGGTTGATTAGACAATATGATAGACATAATATTTTTCGTACTAAATATGTTAGTTAAAAATACAAAAAAATTAAAATTCATATTCGAAAAAAAAAACCTTGAATATGGTATTCACAAAAAAATGAAATGTTCAAAATACTACAAGTTAGATGTTCACTTTCAAAGAAAAATACTTGAAAAAACAATTCTCATTAAGAAGTCTATTTTTTGATTACCTAAATAATTAGGCAACGAATTCTAGGATCAAGTTTCTTACGAAGATTTAATACTACAAATTATCGTAAAGTTTTACGTCAAGATCACATAATTCAGTTGATATTAGTTTCACTTATAATTTTTATATCATAAGTTCGTGACATAATAAAAGTAAAACAAAAATGCTTTGAATTTTTTATTTTTAATTAAAAAAACATTTGATAAAACTTAATGGTTCTTTTAAACTATTTTAAAATAGGAATTAATATAAGTTTTACCTACCAAAATAAAAATTGAATTTGCATGACAATCAAGCACCACCCTTAAAGATAAATTGTATTAGTAGATCCATAATATAGATAGATAAATACACCATCATCTATCAAATTTATTACCGTACATTATAATTTATGAAAATTTATTATATCTATATTGGTTCCAAAATGAGTTATAAACGATTTTTAAAATATTGAAAAGAAAATTAAGATTAATTAATCTCATTTAATCTTATCTTTTAAAAAAATAAAAAATTATCCCATTATTCTTGATAAATTTGTAGTGCATATTTATTAGTGTGGAATGATTTTTCGGAGGACTTATTTGTGAATTTACATTAAAAACATATTGCCTTCCTTAAAACCGTACAAAAATATTAATAAATATAATATTACAATCTGGGTGGTGCTAAATTGTTGGAACAATATTTACAATGAATAATTAATTTAAATTTACAGAAAAATAGGGTAGTCCTAAAAATTGTCTCCAAATATTAGTAATGGTATATTTACAATCTTTAATATATTTATAATTATACCCTCTAATTACAATTAAGGAAGTTATTTACATTATCTATTTATAATTCAATTAATAAATCTTTAATTAAAATATTATTTAAATTTTATATTATAAAAGATAAATTTATTAAATTATTCTCACTCCGGAAAACGAGGGTTAGGGTTTTACGGCTCTTTGGAATTGCTGCGGCGCTTGATCCAAAACAACTATTTTAATTCTTTTTTCATTATATAGTGGACATGTGAGAAATTTCTAAGAGTGGTGTATACTTTGTTTCTTTTCTTTTTCTACAAATTAATGGACAATTTTCTTCTACAGAAATTAGGCCAAGTGGCTCTTGGAGCGGTAGATGACATTTGCGTTCCTCTTGATGATGAAGATATACGACCGGGGTTACAAGAATGCAATCGTAGTGTGATTGGTTGTATACATGGGATGACGGAATTTAACGTTGTGGGCTTTAAAAACGCGATGGAGCTGTCATGGCGTTGTGAGCCTTTTACACTGCAATCCTTAGATAAAGGATTTTTCAAATTTTCTTTATGCAGGAGGAAACTGTGGACCATGTTCTCCACTCAGGACCTTGGAACTTTGAGCATCGACTGGTGTTGGTGCGACAATGGACGGGAAACCGTGAAAAGGACTTTCAAGACTATGCTTCGGAATGCTTCTGGATGCATATAGTGGGTCTCCCACAATACTGTTACACTGTAGATGTTGGGTTGAAAATGCGAAAAATCCCTCAGTGTTTGGCTGTGCAGATTAGGGAGGATCGAAGATCGGGAATGAAATTCATTCGAATTCGTACTCGAATTATTCTCATGGAACCTCTGCGGCGATGTTTAAGGGTAAGCACACCTGATGGGATCATACATCCTGCGTTGGTTCGTTATGAACGTTTACTGACAATTTATTTTTTCTGTGGATGCATCGGTCATCGATATCGGGACTGTCTACAGAATGTGGACAATGTTGCAGTAATTGACATAGTTTTTGGTTCATCGCTTCAGGGGGGTTGACTCAATGGCGTCGATTTTGATGGAAATCGTTGAGGATCTGGACCGCCCCAAGGAAGAAACTGATTTTGTTTCAACAGCTCCAACTGAGCAGGTAGTTAGGTTTTCTTCGGTCGGTGGTGAGCAATAGGGTGAGGGAGTATTAATGTTTGGAAAGGAATTAGCACTGGTGCTAAGACAATACTTACATAAAAGACAAACGAATGGTATGATAGATGAGGAAGGTAACATTGAATTGGAACCTTCAACAAAATGAATTAAAACACCAAAGGCGGTGGAGATGGCTGTGGCTCAGCCCCGCCGGGTATTATGAGTTGCCTATCTTGGAATTATCGGGGTTTGGACTCGCCTCAGACAATTCAAGAGGTAAGAAGTCTGATTCGTTTGGTTATACAGGATATTTTGTTCTTGACGGGAACAAAATTAACGGTGGAACGAGCGTTATCTTTAAAATATAAATTTGGTTTTCAATTTGGATTTGCTATTAGCAGACGCGGGCTTGGGGGTGGACTTGTGATGTATTGGAAGGACCACATAGATCTTTCAATTTTACATTACTCTCAAGGCCATATTAGTGCAATTCTTAAGGATTGGATATGTGGTACAACTGAGATGTTATCAAGGTTTTATGGCAATCTTGAAACTCACTTGCGGACACATTCGTGGGAGTTGCTAAGGAGGCTGGCACCTGCGCTTTCACATACTCAATGGGTGATTTTAGGAGACTTTAGTGAAGTTATCACTGCTGAGGAAGTGAGGGGTCAAACTACACAACCCCAAAATAAAATAGAGATGTTTCGTGCAGTTATTGATGAACTAAACTTTCAAGAATTGAAGGGAGGGGGACCTTTCTTCACATGGAATAATAGAAGGAAGGGAGTTGCACTGACATGGGCTCGTTTGGACAAGATTTTTGTGAATATGGGATTTCTTAATTTGAATGGTAAAGGCTATAGCTAGTGTTTTAACACTATAACTTCATATCACTGTGCTTTAGTATTACATTTCAGGAAGCATGACTCTCAGATGGACTGTGAGGTGACTAGACCTATACGCACAAAAATATGTGGTTTAAGGATCCTGCATATGAGGATATAGTGTCCCAAAAATTGTGCTATACGGGACACGGTATCTATGATCTTCTTGACTTACACTCGAATATAAAACACCAGTTAAAAGCTTGGGGATATAGGAAGGTTCATGATTTACCTATTTAGATTCAACGAGCTCGTAAGGAGTTGGATGACTTGAATGGCCAACAATTGATGAGATCTGAATTACAAGCTAGTCATGAAAAACTTAACCACCTCTTGCATATAGAAAATGAGTATTCAAAGGTACGATGGAAATCACATTGGATGAAAAATGGAGACTGTAATACCTCATACTTTCACCATCATGCATCCCATTGGCGACGAAGGAATTCTATGGACATAATTAAAGACATTCACGGGAATCAGGTTACCACTTTTCCTGAGATTTCTCAAGTTGCTATAGAATATTTTTCAAACTTGTTTTCGGCTAGTACAGTGAGAGTAAATTTGGACCAGCACTTTGAAGGAGTCTTCTTTTCACAACTCATGGAACGAGACCTGTGCCAACTTATGCTACCTTTTACTCCTAAGGAAGTAAGTGATGCTATTTTTATGATACATCCATCAAAATCTCTGGGGCCTGATGGTATACATGAGGGGTTTTATCATACTTATTGGCATGTGGTTGGAACTGATGTTACAAATTTAGTATTGAAATCTCTGAATGAAGAGCTAGATATTCATCACTTAAAATGCAACAGGTATTGCTTTAATTCCAAAGACTAAGACACTGGAGACAATGACTGAATTTTGTCCTATTAGTCTTTGTAATGTGCTTTACAAAATTATCTCTAAAGTCCTTGTTAATAGAATGAAACCTTGTCTTTCACAGCTTATTGATGAATCTCAAAGTGTGTTCGTTAGTAATAGATTGATTACTGACAATATAATTGTAGCTACAAAGGGATTTCATTGGTTGAAAATGGGAATGGCAGGTAGGAATTCACATATGTTTGCAGTTTGTTAGTTTATGGAAGGTTAGTTTAGGAAATTATTTAGTTTAGAGAGGGTTTAAGGAGATTTTAGGATGGAGGATAGTTGATTAGTTGAAGGATAGTTTGGTGTTGGAGAAGGGAGATGGACACTTGGGAGAATATTTAGTTTATTGCTTAGTTGCTTGGATGATTTACAAATGAGGAGCACCTCTCCTATTTATAGTGCTCCACCTCCTCAAATGGAGTTTTCTAGAAAAGCCTATATGGTTCTACACAAGGTGAAGGCTCTAGAACATATTCTAGAGTCCTCTAACAAAATCTCCTACATATTCAAGCATGCTCTAGAAGATTCTACTCAACTCTAGCATGCTCAAGGCCTATCTAGGGTATTCTAGAATATTCTCTAACTCTCTAAAATATTTTGAATATGAAAATGAGCATTAATTTCAACACAGTTAAAGCGGATATGTCTAAGGCATATAACCATATTGAATGGAATTACCTAACTTGGATACTCGAAAAGATGGGATTTCCACAAGGTTTTCGCAATCTTCTCTTACAATGTGTTTGCACCGTGTCTTTCCAAATTTTGATAAATGGAAAATTAACATCAAATTTTACACCTACCCGGGGACTTCGACAGGGTGATCCTTTATTCCCATATCTCTTTATCCTATGTGTTGAGGGTTTCTCGGGGTTGATTAAAAAGGCTGTTATAGTTTGGGAGACTGACAAGGGTTACGGATGGGTAGGAATGCATTGATTGTCTGGCATAACTTCTTTGCAGATGATTGTCTATTGTTTATAAAAGATTCTCCTCGAAATGTGGATGTAGTCTTAAAGATATTACAAACATATGAGCAAGCTTCCGGGCAACGCATTAGTTTTAAAAAATCAATAGTCTCCTTCTCAAAGTTTATGATGGAGCACCAGAAGAATGAAATATTACATCAACTCTCCATGCAAGGTAGTGAGGATCTGGAACTATATCTAGGTATGCCTTTTGTTATTGAAAAATCTAGGAAGAAATTTTTTTCATATCTTATTAACAGGATTTGGAAAAAAACTCATGGATGGAAGCATAATCTACTATCAAAAGGGGGAAAGGAGATACTTATTAAGCCTGTCCTTCAAGCTATTCCCAATTATGTTATGTCTTTATATGCTTTGCCAATAGGTATTATTGATGAAATGATGAAAGTTATACGATCTTTTTAGTGGAAAGGAGGAACAGGAAATGGCATTAGTTGGGTATCATGGGAAACCATATGTAAAAAGAAGGCAGAGAGGGGTCATGGGTTTAAGGATCTTAGGATGTTTAACCAAGCATTACTTGCAAAACAAGGTTGGAGATTAATTCAATACCCTTCTTCTTTAGCTGCAAGAGTATTAAAGGCTAAGTATCACGATCATTGTGATTTCAAGGCTACAAAATTGGGGAACATCCCATAATATTTATGGAGATCTTTTCTTCAGGGAAGTTCCCTGCTAAAACAAGGTGTTTGGTGGGAAATTAGAGATGGGACAAAGGTGAAAGCACTTGAGGACCCTTGGCTACCATTGCCTTTTTCTTTCAAGCCAACCACAACTTCTTAGTTCTTGCAACATTCTTTAAAGGTGGCTGATTTGATTCAATTGGGTAAGTGGCCAATAGAAGTAGTCTCAGCTTTGTTTCTACCTAGTGATTCTGGAAGAATCTTGGTAATTCCCCTCAGTCCAAATGGTGGTGAAAATAGGATAGTCTTGCATCATACTCCACACGAGAAATTTAAGGTCAAGTCGGCTTATAATTTGGGAACACAACTCACTAACCATGTTGGCTCTTCTTCTACGGGAATATCTCAATGGGACTTGTTGTGGCACTTGCGAGTGCCTCCAAAAGTTCAGCATTTCATCTGGCGGTTGTATCGTCAATCACTACTGTGTAAGACTAATCTTCGTAGGTGTGGGCTGGATGTTGCACACATCTGTCTAAGATGTAATACCAAAGTGGAAAATGGCACTCATGTATTTCTGCAATGTCCTTACGCCAGAAGTATTTGAGAAGGCTCTAGGATTAGTTTGGAAATTATTTATGGAACAACAGTATCTTGGTTGAATTATTTCCAAATGATTCATAAGTATGATCAAAGTCACAGCGGGATATTAGGGATGGTTGTGATGATTCTTTGGGCAGTCTGGAATGCACGAAATGCGTATATTTTTCAAGGTAAGGACTATCACCCTCACTCAGTAGTCCAAAATGGGTTGGGTTTATTACATGATTTTCTATCTCAGACTGATGCACCTATTCTTAGAGTGCGGCCAAAAGAACCAGCAATCAGGCAATGGAAGGCACCAGCGGTTGGCTGGTTGAAATTGAATGTGGATGCAGGTTTTCATGAGGGGCTTGCGAGTTATGTTTTTGTGGTCTGAGATAGCACTAGATTATTTCTCTTAGCATGTGCTGGAAGATTGGATGGAGTCAGCTCAGTGGCTCACGCGGAAATGTTGGCAATCTGGAAGGGCTTAGAATTCACAATTCAACATTATGCTGCAAATACCATAATTAATTCGAACTGCCAGGTGGTTGTAAGGAAGCTTACAACAATCGAACATGATACCTCAGCTATTGGATCTATCATCGAGGGTTTTAAGCGTTGGCTTCAATTGCTGGAATTAGAAATAAAGATTCACTTTTGTCATAGAGAGACTAATTTAGCAGCTCATAACTTAGCTATGGTAGGCTGACGGTTAGATTCTGAGGTGTCTTGGAAGACTACTCCCCCACCTCCCATTGTTAACATTTTACACCCAGAATGGCTTTCAGCCTGATCTAATGCAATTTATTTTTTCTTCAAAAAAAAAAAATATATCGAAAATACAAATCATAAAAGAAATATAATTTTCATGATCTATAAATACCACATGAACTATGAGAGAAAGGTTTGATTGCCAATTATTGTTTTGAGAGTACTAAAGCAATTTCGATGTAGAAACCTTCCTATCTTGCAAAAATATTGTATGTCATCTCACATACTGAAACAACTTTTGGAATGGCTTATTTTGTCTAAATATTTGTATAAAATTATGGTGTTTCCAAATATGTAACAACTTTCCGAAGACTTCTTTTCATTGTATGCATTAAAAATTTATTTATATATTTTAAATATATACGTAGGTATTTAAATTTAATTATATATTTAAAATATATAATTAAATATTATTTTATATTTTAATATATAAATATTTATATATTAAGATATTTATCTTTCTCATTAATGACACTTCGCATCATGATAGCTATTGATTTTCATACTCTATCTATAAATAGAGGGCTAAATTCCCTTGACAAAAAAAATGGACAAAAATATGAAATATTGAAGGCCAAATTCTCTTTACAGCTGAGATGTAAAAGCTCTGAAAAAAGATGGACAAAAGTTGAGAGAGAAACTGAAACAGAAGCTAAGAGAAATTTGAAAAATACAAAAACTCTATCATTTTCGATCTTCCTCTTGATTGAAAATTATACTGAAACTCTGTCAAAATCCATTTCGAGAGAATCAAAGGCATCTGAAGAAAATTCTAGAAGCCCTCAAATAAAATCCATAATTGTTCAATTGATTAAGATCAAACTAATGGCCCTCGAAGTTGAATCCATTCCGAGATCAACCCAAAACGCTCCTTAGAGAAATTAGAATCCCTTGGATCGAGTTCAAGCCCATGACAGATCGATCAGCGGATTGATTCATCTTTTTCCATCAAGATCATCAATGGAGTCAAACAACTTTGTTGCAAATGATGGCATCGACAAAGTTGATGCAAAGAACGTTGTTAGAGACAATCAACCTCAAGATCAAAGGAGCAACGATGATGACAATAATGAGTCTGTTACAAACATCCCTGTCATACTTACGATAATGACAAAGGCCTCAACGATAGAAGATAAGTTGATAAATTTAAGAAAGTTGGTGAAAGGCTTTGCAATGCAGTTAGCAAAGTAATATCACATCCTCGCTCAATTGATGAACAACAATGGTAAGTCAAGTCAACCTGCAAAAAAACTAGTGGAGGAGGCAAACAAAGCTGTCACCTTCAATAAAAAAGAAGAATGAAATGAACTCGAAGCAGTCAAAGTTATTGAGAATCAATCTCAAGTTGTTGATAGATCCAAAATAAATCAAGGGGTAAACAAAGTATCGTTGCCAATAAAAAACAAACTAAGGGCAACATTCCCTCTAAATATGAAGAGTCAACTTCAACTGTTGGTGATGCTTGAAATCAAATCATCAAGATCCTCCTAGACGCACGAAGTTAAACTGCATTGTTACTCCTAGATATGAGTATTAAACTATCTCCATGGTATGGATGTAAAATCCTCCTAGATGCACGAGGTTAAACTACATTGTTCCTCCTAGACGCGTGAGGTTAAACTACATCATTGGCACGAGCTGAAATGAAGGCTCCTTGGCACGAGCGTAAACTGTCTACAATGCTTAAATGAAGGCTCCTTGGCACGAGCATAAATTGTCTACAATGCTGAAATAAAGGCTCCTTGGTACGAGCATAAACTGTCTACAATGCTGAAATGAAGGCTCCTTCGCACGAGTATAAACTGTCTGCAATTATGAAATGAAGGCTCCATAGCACAAGTGTAAAACTGTCTGATGAAATCAATGCTCCTTGGCACGATTGTAAACTGCCATCATGATAAAATGATGAATTCAAGATGCACATTGACACACGAGCTAAAACTGCATTGTCACTCATTTTTTACGCATGAGTTTAAACTACAACTTTGAACTACGTTCGACTTGATTCCTTTGCAGGTTGCGTAGGTAACTTAGATAAATTCTAAGTTCAGTCATAACAAAAAAATTTATTTTTCATATTAAAATAAAGTTATTAAAAAAATAGAAAAGGTTGTTAAAAAAAAGTTGTGGGAATTAAAAAAAGGAAGCTACAAGAATTGAACAAAAAAAGGAAGTTGCGGGATTTAATTTTTAAATAAAAAAGAAGTGTGGGAGTTAAAAAAAGTTACGGGAATATCTTTTTGGTTAAAAAGAGGGTTGCAAAGATAAAAAAAAACTAAAAAAAAGTTATTAAATGTAAAAAAAAATTCAGAAGTTGTGGGAGTTAAAAGGTTATGGGAAGTAAAAAACAATTTAATTACGTAAAAAATTTTAAGAATTTAAAAAAGTTACGGGAATATTGTTTTGTTAAAAAAAGGAATTTACATATCCAGAATATAAGGAACAAAGTAATGATGCTAATTCTGTCTCTACACACGCGGCTTCAAAAATTTTAAGATCTCTAAATAATTTGTTGAAACTCGTCGCAAATATTAAAGAATCAAGAGTAAAGGAAAAACATGGAGGATTGTCATCGCCACTGATGATGAAGAAAAAACAAACCTCATGTTGCTTCGTGAAAAAAAAGTTACTTACCAAGACTTACTACGTGCAATTTTGAATTGTTGAAGAAAGGAACTGTTAGGATAGCAAAATTCACACACTATATCTAGATAAAGAACACAAAGAATAGGGGAGAGAATACGAGGAGAAATATACGTGGTAATACCGGGATGGTAAACTCCACGGCGACTAGATATTTTATTGATGATTTCAGATATATACAGTTGTAGAGAAATTACATTTTTTGCATTGCCCATCTACCCTTATTTATAGCCTTCTAGGGATGAGCAGGGTTCAGAGTCATGCTCACGGGCCTTTAACGGGCCACGACCCATGCCACTAGGGCACCATTAGGGTTCCCTTAGCCATCTAGTAAACTTAACCCATCAGGCTCCACAACCTAACAATTCTCCCACTTGGAGACTGATCAATCACCCAAAAGATTGTATTCTCAAAAAATTGAATCCCAACATCATCAATATTTTCACCGCACCACAACAATTGTAGAAACAACTACAAAAGGCCAACCGAGGTTTTGCACAACCCCATTTTTCCAACATCAACACATTTAGTCAACATGTCTGCTGGATTCTTTGCACCCTCTATCTTCTCCAAGCACATATCACCTTCCTCCACTGCCCTGCGAGTGAAATGATAGCGTCTCCTGATGTGCTTCGTCTTAGAATGACAGACTGGGTTCTTCAGCAACTGTATGGCACTCTGGCTATCTGAGTAAAAAATCTTCTTGCTCTGTTTCTTACCCAACTCTTCTACATAATCTGCCAGCCATATCATCTCCTTCCCAGCTTCAGCTATTGACACATACTCAGCCTCAGTAGATGAAAGAGCAACACACTTCTGAAGCTTGGACATCCAGCTCACTGCTGTACCACCTATGGTGTAAACGTAACCAGATGTGCTCTTCCTCGAGTCCACGCACCACCAAGATCAGCATCCACAAAGCCCTGAGAATAACTTTGTTTTTCCCAAAACAAAGTGAAGTACTGGATGTACCTCTTAGATATCTTAGAAGCTACTTCACAGCTTCCCAATGCTCTTTCCCCGGATTCTCCATGTACCTTCTAACAACTCCCACTACATGTGCTATATTAGGTTTGGTGTAGACCATAGCATACATTAAACTTCCAACTACTGAAGCATATGGAACAAGTGTCATATGCTCACGTGCCTCAGCTGTCTTGGGTGACTTCTCCTTTAACAATTTTAAGTGGTTTGCCAATGGAGTAGTCCTGGGTTTAGCATCAGTCATCCTGAATCTGGCCAACACTTTCTCAATGTATTGCTCCTGGGATAGATTTAAAGTGCTAGCAGATCTATCCCGATAAATCTTCATCCCCAAAATATGCTTCGCTGCACCCAAATCCTTCATCTCAAATGTTGAAGACAACCTCACCTTCAGATTGTTGATCTCCCTCATATTGGATCATGAGATCAACATATTATCCACATACAAGAGTAGAAAGACATAAGAGTCAGTGTACTTCTTGAAGTAACAACACTGATCCTTTTCAGCCTTGTAAAAGCCACTCTTAGTCATGAAGGAGTCAAACTTCTTGTACCACTGCCTTGGTGCCTGCTTCAGTCCATACAAGCTCCTGTTGAACTTGCACACCATTTGTTCCTTGCCAGGAACAACAAATCCTTCCGGTTGCTGCATATAGATCTCCTTGTCCAGATCGCCATGTAAAAACGTTGTTTTTACATCCATTTGCTCAAGATGCAAATTCTCCGATGCAACAATGCTCAATATAATTCGGATAGAAGTTAACTTCACAACAGGAGAAAATATTTCAACTTAATCAATACCTTTCTTTTGAGAATATCCTTTAACCACTAACCGAGCCTTGAACCTTCTTTTGCCATCTGGTTAAGCTTTGATTCTGAACACCCACTTGTTCAACAAAGCTCTCTTCCCTGCAAGCAACTCAGTCAACACCCAAGTGTTGTTCTTCTCAAGTGAGCTCATCTCATCATCCATGGCTGCTCCCACTTGATTGAATCCTCCACTTGTAGGGCTTCATCAAAAGATTCTGGTTCCCCTTCATCAGTCAACAACAGATAGTATAATGAAGGTGAATACCTATCTGGTGCTCTAATGGTTCTCGATGATCTCCTCAACACCTGCTCAGGTGTCACTTGCTCCACCTCAGGCACTTCAGCAACAGTGTCTGAAGTTAGTTGAGTTTCTGGTGCAACATCTCTGGGTGTACTCTTTTACAACTCAATCTCAACTCCCACTTGCTTCGTAGTCTCTGCAACCTTCTGCTCTCTGTCCTTGTATAGAACAGACTCATCAAATGTCACATCACAATGTCTCAGAATCTTTTTATTCTTGTCATCCCAAAACCTGTAACCGAACATGTCAGAACCATAGCCTATGAAGTAACACTTTACAGCCTTAGCATCAAGCTTGTCCCTCTTCTCTGGATCAACATGAACATATGCAGTGCAACCAAAAGTTCTCAAGTGTGAGTACTTGAGTTCTTTTCCTATCCACACTTCCTCTGGAATCTTGAACCCCAAGGGAACTGATGGTCCCCTATTGATCAAGTATGCAGTTGTGCTCACAGCATCTGCCCAGAACATCTTGGGCAGCCCACAGTGTATCCTCATGCTCCTTGCACGTTCGTTCAATGTTCTATTCATCCTCTCAGCAACTCCATTCTGTCTTGCCTTTCCGGGAACTGTCCTCATCAATCTAATTCCCTCAGCAACATAGAATGTTTTAAATTCTGACTTGTCATATTCTCCCCCATTGTCAACCTCAAGCATTTGATCTTTAATCCAATCTGATTCTCAACTTCAGCTTTCCACCTTGAAAGTTGTAAACACGTTTGATTTATGTTTCAAGAAGTATACCCATACCTTCTTGCTAAAGTCATCAATGAAGGTGACATAGAATCTGGATCTTCCAAGTGATGAAACTGGAGATGGTCCCCAAACATCTGTATGGACCATTTCCAGCTGCACTTTCTTTGGCTCTCTTGGAGTCTTTGTGAAGCTAACTCTTTTCTGTTTACCCATAACACAGCTCTCACAAAGATCCATATCAACAGACTTTAGGCCCTCTAAAGCTCCTTTTGCAACCAACATCTTAATTCCCTTGGCACTCATGTGTCCAAGTCTGTTGTGCCACAGACATGAACCAGAAGTATTTTCAGCAACAGTAGCCATGTTGATACACCCTGCAGTGGTGTACAAGGTTCTAGATTTTGTGCCACGAGCAACAACCATAGCACCCTTCACAATCTTCCACGAACCTTTCCCAAATTTTGTGGCATAGCCCGTACTATCCAACTGACCAATAGAGATCAGATTCTTCTTGAGCCCGGGAATAAATCTGACATCCTCCAATGTCCACTAGTTTCCCAATGGAGTCTTAATGCAGACATCCCCATTTCCTTCAATCTCCAAGGCTTTTTTGCCAGCAAGATACACCTTTCCAAAATTTCCAAATTTGAATGTTTGGAATAATTCCTTGCTTCGAGACGAATGAAATGATGCACCTGAATCCAAAATCCAAGATTCAACCGGGCTGTCCACAATAATGATTAGAGCATCCCTAATGTCCTCTGCTGAATTCACAGAATCATTGTCATCTCCAGATCTTTGATTCTGCTTCTTCTTTGGCTTTTTACAATCTATCAGAAAGTGTCCTTTATCTCCACAGTTCCAACAAGTTATGTTTGATCTGTTCGGAGATTTTCCTTGATTCTTTGATTTTGATCGACCATGTTGATGTTGGCCCTTCGACTTGCTTCTCCCCCTTCGGTCAACGGTAAGAGCACTGCCCGATGAATCTCCCACTTCTCGTTTACGAATACTTTCGCTGAGAACAACATCACGTATTTCATTGAACTTCAGCTTCTCAGATCCATGGGAACAGCTAATCGTAGCAACAACAGTATCCCAAGACTCGGGCAGAGATGACATCAAAATCAACGCTTTAATTTCATCTTCGAAGTTAATTTTCACAGAACTCAGTTGACTTACAATCATATTGAAATCATTTATATGATCAGCAATAGAACCACTTTCAGACATCTGTAAATTGAACAATCTACGCATCAAATATACCTTGTTCATCGCAGATGGTTTTTCGTACATATTTGATAGAGTCTTTAACAGACCGGCTATAGTCTTCTCTTTCATGATGTTGAACGCCATGTTTCTTGACAAGTCAATCGGATCATCCCCAATGCCTGATGATCCTTGAGCTTCCACTGCTCCTCTGTCATGGAATCCAGCTTCACCCCAGTCAAGGGTTCGTGAAGTTCTTTCTGGTACAGATAATCTTCGATCTGCATCTTCCAGAAATCGAAATCGGATCCATCAAACTTCTCGATCCCTAACTTCGAACTTTCCATCCTTTCAGATCGTGATGAATCTCTCCTAGGCTCTGATACCAGTTGTTAGGATAGCAAAAATTCACACACTATATCTAGATAAAGAACACAGAGAATAGGGGAGAATATGAGGAGAAATATACGTGGTAACACCAGGATGGTAAACTCCACGTCGGCTAGGTATTTTATTGATGATATCAATATATACAATTGTAGAGAAATTACATTTTTTGCCTTGCCCATCTACTCCTATTTATAGCCATCTAGGGATGAGGAGGGTTCAAAGTCATGCTCACGAGCCTTTAACGGGCCACGGCCCATGCCACTAGGGCACCATTCTAGTAAACTTAACCCATCAAGCTCCACAACCTAACAGGAACATGTGGTTCTTCGGAATAAAAAATTTCAAATTAAAAAAAAAGATTTCTATAATATATATATATATATATATATACTCAAATTGATATAGTTATATATATTTAAAATATGTAATTAAATGTTATTTAAATATATAAATATATAAATATATAAATATATAAATATTAAGATATTTATCTCTTAGATTGGTGACACTTGACATCATAATAGTTATTGATTGTGATCCTCTCCATCTATAAATAAAGGGCCAAATTAGCTTGACAAAGAAATACAGACAAAAAGATGGACAGAAGCTGAAATGAAATATAAAGGGTCAAATTTCTTTGAAGAAAAAAAGATGGAGAGAGAGCTGAAATGTAGAAGCTCTGAAAACATATAGAAGTTGAAGTTGATAGAGAGAAGCTCATATAGAAGCTGAGACAAATCTGAACAATCCTAAAACATTGTCATTTTGGATCTTCCTCTTAATTGAAAATTATACGAAAACACTTTCAAAATCTATTCCGATCGAATCAAACGCCTCTGAAGAAAAGTCCAGAAGCCCTTGGAAGAAATTCATAATTGTTCAACGGATGAAGATCAAATCAACGACACTCAAAAGTTGAATTCATTCTGAGATAAGCCCAAAACGTTCCTAGGAGGAATCAGAATCCATTGGATCGAGTTCAAGCCCAAGAGAATCCTCAAATATACGATAGATCGAATTAGCAAATTGATAAAAATATGATCATGTAAAAGAAATTGTTTGTAATTTTATTATACGTAAATACATGTTCTGTTATAATTTTCGATTTACAAGGAATTCAAATGAAAAATCGTTTACCATTTTCGATTTATAGGAAATAAAAAAAATGTTTACAAATATATAATTAAATTTTATTTATATATTTAAAAATATAATTGAAATTTTTGTGGATAATAGTTGTTTAATAATACATTGTCACCTCTAATCTATTACAGATGGACTAAAGTTCTTCAAGACACACACATAAATATAAAGAGATATTTAAAAAATTATATCCAAATTCAAAGTCTTCAAAAGAAATTAAATTATTTAATCTATTAAAATAAAGTCAACTATCCTCAAGTCATCATAGTCATTGTTAGTTGCCATCAAAGTCAAATTAATTTCTAAGCTCAAAAGCCTCTCAAATGCAGGACGTATCCTTAAGATAAGATCTTTTTGCAAATTGAATCAACAAATTAATATGTTGGATCCCTCCTTAATTGGAGAGATTCTAAAAATATTAAATATTTTTAGGGAACTCTAGAATTCTATAAGAACGTTAAGGAACTCTTTAGAGTACTCTAGAAATGTGTGGAACATTTTGGAATATGATGGAACTGCAGACAATGATACGAAAGTGTCTAGAGATTTCTAGAATGTGAAAAGTTGTGAGGAGCATTCCGGAGAATCAATCTCTACCTTTGGATCCAATTAATCCCACTGTTCACTGTGGAAGTGGAGGAGTGTAAAATAGAGGGGGAGATCATGATTCCAATAAAAGAGAAATCTACTTCTAAGAGTGAGAGAGAACCTCTCTTGAGAGAGAAGTATGATGGGGTGACAATTTTTACTTCTTTGACAGAAATCCTCAAGATCAACTGAGGTATTATAGTGTGAGTTAGATTTGAAAACCCAATTTTATCATCTTATTTTTGTAATATTCTTTTGTAAGTGCAACAATTTTCATACCAGATAATTATAAATTCTTAAACCTTACTTACTATTTAAATTTTTTAAATAATATCTTAATTTTAAGAATTACCTTAAACAAAAAGTTTTTTCATAAGATTTTGTAAATTAAATTGTTATAAATATAGTTAAGAATTACATTAAACAAAAAGTTTTTTCATAAGATTTTGTAAATTAAATTGTTATAAATATAGTTTGTTACCGTAATTTCATTATTTATACTGTCTAAAAGTTTTTTTCTTTTTTAATTCTGTAAAACTAAAAGTTACTCAAAATATTAGTAATTCTTATAATTGTTAATGGTGTTAAAAATGATCTAAACTATTGAAATATATATATTTGAACCACTTATTTTACTTATATTAATGAAAAAATAAAGTCTTGTTAAAAAGCTTACTAAAACTTTTGGTCTCATTTATAATTTGAAATTGATAAATTTAGTTCCAAATTTATGTTTAGCATGCAAATTAGGAATTTATTTATTTTTTAATCTCAAACTTTTTTACTTAATAAATTTACGAAATGTTTTATAAATTTCCTCAAAATATATTAAAATCGAACAATCTTATGTGATTCTAATCAATAAAAGAAACGTAAATTTATCCCTTAAATTATATAATTTTTGTGATTTCAACCATTTTAAATTTTTTTAGACAATTTCATCCATTATCTTTATAATTTTGACTATTTTCATCATTCTATCAATTTTATTAATGACCAACTATTAATCAACTTTTCTATAAAAAGAAAAAAATTAAAAATATCTTTTCATTTCTTTAGTTCTTTCTTCTTATTTATACAAAGTCAGTTCTTCTTCTTTTATAAATTTTACAATATTCTTAAAATTATTTAAAATAATTTCAACAAATTATTAATTTTTTTTAAATTCTAAACAAAATTTAAAATTTAAAACTCAAAATTAATAATATATACATAAAGTAATTTTATTATAAATTTTAAAAGATGGATAACTCTAAGATGGATATCTATTTTAAAAGTTTAATTTTGATTTTGGGAGATTAAGAAGAAATATTATGTTTTGTTCTTATGGAACAAAAATCACTTTCTTTTGTTTGCTTTTTTGTTTTCAGTTTCACCCAAATTGTTAGTGTCGCCTTTACTCAAAGTTGGATTTTAGGAAATAATAGATTACTAAGTAAATGATAGAGTTGTTGTATATCTTATATAGGTAAGACATGTAATATAGGACTTGGAGAATTGGTTTTTCATTAAAGAAGAAGAATCGATGAATGAAATGAAAAAAATATGTTTACCCTTTTAAATATAATTATTTTTAATAAATAATTATTTTAAAAAAAAAGTCAATTTGACCGTTAATAAAATTGATAGAAGGATGAAAATAGCTAAAATTATAAAGATAAGGCATTAAATTATCTAAAAAAATTTAAAAGTGATGAAATTTGTCAATTTGTCATAAAAGAAATAATAATAAAGTCATTATATATAAAATTTTTAGAAATTTAAAGTTAAAAAGAACTGTGACATTTATTCAGAAAATATTACTAAAGATGTAAAAAGATATATATATATATATATATATATATATATAATTTAATGTTAAGTGACTTAAATTATTAAAATTTTTTTTAACAAATTGCATAGACGCAATTTTTTAAAAAAACAATTATTGAAATTCGTAAAGAAAGATTTTATTGATCTTTAAGTAAAATATTTTGGAACTTTAAAATTAAGAATTATTTTTTAAAAAAATTTAACTTAACACGTATAAATTTGTTTGACACTAAATTCATTAATATTTCCATTTACAATTTTAATTAATATTAAATTGATTAATTAGATTCTGGCCTCTTTTAATTTAGATATGCATTAATATATCCATTCGTTTTTTATGTTTATTATTTGGATGGTTGGTCCGAAGAAACTATTTTAAAAATAGGGACGGTCAATATCGGTTCAATATTTCGTCCCAATTTTATTTTTTAAAAAAGTTAATTTCTTTTTAGACATATAATTTTCATGTATTTTAGTAGTAAGAAGATATTAATGATTCCTGTGTCATCATAGATAAATTTTGACCAATATTCTAATAAAAATAATAAAATTTGACCATCAATTATATAATAAAAATTAATAAAAGTACAAGTTTGAAGCCCAGAATAGATTAGGCAAAAACAATCATTCTTCTTCAAAAACACAAAAAAGAAAAAAAGAATTGTTATAATAGATATTTTTTTTAGTAAAGGCTAAAATATTTTTTCAATTCAGTTATAATTAATTATTAATTAAGAATTTATTAACGGATAAACTACCAACAAAAACTATTTTAATTTTATAATGTAATAAATTTTCTTGAAGTGAAAAATAAATAAATAAAGTAGTATCCACATATAGTATGTACTAATATTATTCCTGAAATAAAATTATCCTCTTTTGGTAAAAATAGTAATCCCTGTTCAGAAACATGCATCAAATTTTATTTTATTATTTTAAAAAAAGTAAAAGAAAAAAAATAATAGAAACATGGTTTTGTTATGATGTACGAAGTAAATATTGGAGGCAGCCATTTACCAAACCGATGATGCTGTGCTTCTCTTGGTTTTGTCAAATTTGTTTAGGAATTAAAATGGTTAAAAGGTTTATTTATCTATTCTTTTGTAGGATAACATAATTAAAGAATAATCATTTTACGGGGTCTTGGGATTATTTTACAGTTTGCTTGTGTATCCTTGCTTATGTATTTGTTTAGGTCTAATTAATCCTAGTTATACTATCTGCAAAATTCTCGTTTTTACACCACAAATTTTCGACTTTGAGAGAATTAAAGGTAAAATAATAGAAAATTAATGGATTAGAAACACATCTTTAATGTGTTAAATCATACAAATATAAGTAGGTTATTTTAGTACATATGAAATGCATGTTTTGGGTAATAACATGATCAATCATGTTTATTTAAATTTTTTTAGTACTACTCACAATGTTGTATGAGTTTTTTTTTTTTTCATAAAGCATTTCATTTCATAATAATTTCGAGAAATTATTGTAAAAAATCTTTTATTAAACAACTTTTCTTTTACAACATATAATATCTCGATTAATACCAGAATTTAATATGCGATTGAATTTCTTATCTCTTAAAGTTAGAGTAATTACTTCTTTAAGGGAAAGAAGCCTCACTTTTCCATTTTGAAATTTCTTTCTACCGATCAAATTCCACCTGATTGAATTTAGAGGAAGTCTATTACAATGATTATGATTATATTCAATCATCCCTTTCATCTTCATTGGCCACAATGACTTAATTGGATTCTCACAATCTTCACACTGCCAATTTTTTGGATAGTCCTCTTGGTAATTTCGCATGCAATAACTGAAAACAATAATTATTTATCAGAGTTATGTACAATAAACCATACTCAAAGCAACAAATTCAATAAATAAATAAATAAATAAATAAATATATATATATATATATATATATGATTAATGACATAAACAAAGACAGAGAGGGGCAGAGACAAATTAAAGACAGCTTACATATGTTGGTGTGAAGTTTTGCACTTAGTACAAGTAACAATTGCGTTGATAATACCTATGTCGCCACAAATATCACAACACTTCTACAAATTGGAAAATGCATTAATACAATGAATAATTAGTGCATATTATGCTGCCAAAAATTAAATTGAATGATAGTCGACAACAAAATACTGTCTTTTGCACATTCCTTGGCCAAAAGGAAACTGAAGTACTGAAAACTTTGTCAAAAAAAATAGATAAATAATTTCTTCAAATTGGAGTGTTTTTTTTTTTTTTTTTTTTTTTTGGTTATTTTAGCAAAATCAAACCAAATTGCATAAAAAACTCATTATTGATCAAGATACAAAGAAAACTTTTTTAATAAATCCATCGTATATATAAGGAACAAAGATTACCATGATGTCGAGGTTTTGCTGATTTCAATTTATAATACACACTAAAAGATAAATAAATTTTGGTAGAAAGGGACAATAATGAATGCAGAATGTAGTTGTACATGTATTTGTAATTGACCATGAATTGAAGACTATATAACTAAAAAACCAAGATGGCCTTATATTAATAAAATTAAAAATTAACAAAACCCTATATGGTCATCTAGAACATGTGACAATCACACATTTAGCGAAATAAACAAAGGGATTAGAGCTGCAGTTGGCCAAAAAAAAAATTATAAATAAATAAAAACATTAAAAAGTTTTATAATTCATTTATGTAAGAATATTTGTCACTTTTCTAGAATGTTTTATAAATAAAAGGCCGAGGATCCAAGGTTTAGCACGATCTATTTGGTATGTATGATCCACAAAACAAGTCAATAATTGGTACTTCTTGAAGTTGTCATTAATGTAACTATCGGGCAATCATTTTTTATAAATTTCTTGATTAGTATTCACATTATTTTATTTTAAGTTCTTCGATTAATTTCGATTAATGATATCGCTAAAACATATCATATTTTTAGAATGTATTCATGCTTAAGATAAGTTAGTTTTCGACATATTTTTATATAATTGATTTTGAAATGTGCTAATTTGAGGTTTTATATTCACGTGAAAGTTTACTAAAATAAGAAAATGGACAAAATTAGGGGCTAAAGTACAAAAATTCAATAAGTAAAAATGGGAGGGGGAGGTTGTTCACCACGGCCGTGGTGGCGGTTCCTGTACACCCCAGTCATGCTCCAAGAAGCTGCCACAGTTGCGGTGACGGTTCCTGCTCACCGCAGCCGTGTTTTTCATTGTTGACAAAATTTTGTTATATTTTTATGTAAAAATTCCTATTTTAACCCAGTCTCAGTTTCATTTCTAGAGCTAAGGTTGATTGGCACTAACAAAATTTGAAGAATTGTTGCTATTATTATACTTTTATATTATTCTCAAAACCCTAAATACTCTATCCCAAGATTGTTCCATGGCACTTGAGCATTGACCTGTAAGGGAGAGTGTTGTGATTTCAGTTGAGAGATTGAATATTTGGAGTATTTTTAAGAGCTTGAAGACAACTTTTGGTTCAAGAGTTGAAGGATATTTTGAAGATGGAACCTAAACCGTGAAGATGAACAATTGGATGTTATTGTTTTGCACATAATGAATAGATTGAATTCTAGTTGAGAATTAATGTTGTCTTATGATTTCATATTATTGTTCTATATTGAATGATGTTATGTTGATAAGGAATTCATTTAGATATGCATGTTATTCAATTGGATCTTATAAAAATTTGTTATGAATTGGGGAGAATTAAGATAGTTGACATAATCAAATTTTGAGATGTTGAATATTCTAATAATTTTGAACTTGATCCGAATGTAAATCTGAAGGATGGTTATTAAAACAATAACTTAAAAACAAACCTATAAAGTATTTAAAATTACTTTTAACAAATTGTATTTAGGTAACTAAAATAAATAATTCAATGATAATTCACAACTACCTTAAATCTATTTGAGATGTTGAATCTTCAAATTCAAATTTAGGTCAGGTGTGAATAAATGAGATTCCTACTTTTACTTTTCTTACTTGCTTTCCATTTTTAGTCTCTAGATCATCTCAACTCCTTCCTTATTCACATGCCAACACCAAAGATTGGGACCTCTCAACTCCTTCCTTATTCACATGCCAACACCAAAGATTCTGGTTGGGATTTGCATTTCATTCTGGCACATGTTATTAATGGAAGGAAGGATATTGTAGGATATGTGGCCTGATTCTAGCTTCTCTAATTCTCCTTCCTTTGTTCCTCCTTTCTCTTAGGATATGCCTTTCTTGAAAGTATTCTTTTGTTCCTGGTGTGTTCTCTTTTGGGCGTCTTTCTTTAGTTTTTGGCGTATATTTCTAGGAGCTCTATCTCTCTGGTTCTTTGTATGATTTTTTGTTATTCCCCCTCTCTCATCTTAGAGAGGTATTTATCTATCATTGTCTACAAAATGTGGGTTTTTTGTGTTATGAGCTTTTTTAGATATTTTATGTGCGATGATATAATGATTAGATATAGTGGTATGTTGTATGTTAATTGTTCGGAATATTTTATGATGCAGGAGTATATTTGTACATACACCGTAGAGGTACATATACCAGTAGGGATATCTCGGTCGACTTTCTTGAGAGTATGCAACCAGTCCCCGTAAGAAGACTTTAGAACTTGGACCTTTTATCACCAGGGGCAAGTCTTACTTTAATCAATAAAAATACTACCCATGTTCATCTCCCAAACATGGGTATGGTTTGAAAAGTAGCAGATAAATTGGTACCCTCTAGTGTTGCTATCCACACGCCTCCTACATGTTTCTCAACATTAAAATAATATTTTAATATCTCTAATATATATATACAAAAAAAATATGAATGAAGGAAAAGAAGAAATTTGTAGTAGCGAAAAGAAGAAGAAATCTGTGCCGCTGATAAAAAGAAGAAATTTTTGCCTTGGAAAAGAAGGAGAAGAAAAGAAAAGAAAAAAAAATTAGAAGAGCCGACTGTAAACTGATTAGAAGGGTTGTGGTTCATTTAGAGCAAGATTTGTAGAATTAAAAAGATTGTATCAGTAAAATACAATAGTATTTAAGTACCCATAAAAAATCAAGTGTTTTTGTGAATTTAAAATTGTTATTCGAACTTCACGGATTGGGAATAATTTATGGAAGAGGTTTCAATTCTGTAAACAAAAGGTAAGTAAAAAATAATTTTTTTTTTTTAAGGAAAATATATACAAGATTGTATTTTATTATTATTATTTTAATTTTCATGATGGTAAAAAGTCTAAATTTTTTTATGGTGGATCCTCCAATATTCCTATTATTCCTATGTAAGAGATGAAGTTATGTAATTGGAGGTTTATTAAGAAGGGTGAAGAAATTGGAAGAGGAGAATATTGTTTATGAGAGGAAAAAAATTTATTGTATATTATTTTAATAATTTTAATGCAATAATTGTATTTTTTTATTAATTTTGAGCACATACGAATGTTATTAGTTTTATTTGTAAGTTTTTGAGTACGGAGATTGAAGTGTTGGTTTGGAAGCCTTTTGATGTGGTTTTACTTCATAAGTGTGAGTTTACTTTAGGAATTTTTTTTTATTATAAAATAATGTTGGTAAGCATTTGTATAGAAGATCAATCAAGACCATATTATCTATATATTTATTTGGTGCTACTGCATGTCTATATATATATTTCTCCAATACATTCTGAAATTTTATCAGAGGAATGCATTCTAGAATTTTGAACAAACTAGAGGAATGTATTTTGAATTTTTTTGTAAAACAGAGGAAAAAAGAAAAAGGAAAATGAAAATGAAAGAAGGAGTTTGAAATGAAAGAACTAAAGTATAAAAATGATAGATATTTAGGAAAATGACATGAACCAAATGACATGTCCCGGAAACCAAAATAAAAGGAAAAACTGACATAACATTCAAACACCCACCCATTCATATACATAAAAAATTCAGAAGGTAAATGAGATAAATTCATATGAATCACCATTGGAGATTCATTCATGCCATTTGTTGGTATAATTATTGACTCGTATGCTCTTTGACGTGCATCAAAACTATAATATGAATCTACAAAGTCAAGAGGATCTTCACCTTCTAATCCTAATAATGATATGACATACATACGAGGAATTCTACTTAGATCTCATCTTCTACAAGAACATGTTTTAAGATCTATATCAACAACAAATTGATCTATGAATCTACATCTAACATGAAAATATCTTTACTACGTAAGTTGAAAAGCACTTAGAAGATGCATCCTTTGATTTTTCAATGCTAATCTTGATTCTTAGACATTTGCTTTCTTATTGGTTAGAAACTCATTGCCTCCTTGCTTGCATTCTTATCATCAAATATACTCTGATCTTCTCAAGTAGCCCAAGAATAAGTTTTGTGCTTGCTTGTAACAATTGCTTATTGAATGCCTCTGTGTGATTGTTTATTAACATATCACATTTTGTTGAAGTGCTGAAAAAAAAAAAAAAAACATAAAGCCCAATGCTCAGGTGATGTAGTGGATCACAGCCAACAGTGTGCATTTTCATTGAATTCTTTGAATTACTGCATTTCATATTTAAATTGATTCCAATAACTTGCCTTAGCAGCATTCCACATCAATTTTTTTTAAAAAAAATTTTCACCTAGATGATCAGGCTTCAAGTTAATATGTAGGTGGCGGACACAGAATCTATGTTCTACTCTTGGTAGATGCTCTTAAACCGCTTTGATTAGTCTCTATCATATGCAATTTTATCAAATATCAAGTTAGTGCAAAATAAATAAAGTTATTTTTCTTATAACTCATTAGTACCCTTAATGAATTTTTTAGCCTCTCTTACACTTCTATACGTAATCCACCTTGAAATGTTGACATTAATCTCTCGATGCACTTTATCAAGAAATGATAGTACTTTGAAAAGATTACCATCAACCTTGAAATCATTAAGGTATCTATGGGCAAGGTATCTTATTGTGGCTAAATTATGAATTAAGGTTCTTGAACATTCATGGTTTAGTTTGACACTCCTAACTTGGAAACTCACCTTGTCGGAGCATACATGACAACATATGACAAACTTGCAATTTTTTCCCCTACAATATGCTCTCGCTCTCACTTTATCATTCTTCTTGAAGTACAAGAGTCTTCCATTTTCTATACCATAATTTACAATTGTTGCCTTTAAATCAGCATTAGTTTTGAAAATCATTCCAACTTCAAATTGAGGACTCAGTCTATCCTTCTCATGATTATGCATTTGAAAATTCTCTCATAGCATCACCATGTTCACCATCGAAGTTGCATGTTTCATTGTAGAACTCATTCTCTTCATCACCTCCTTCTTCATTAGACAACACCCCAACTATTTCTTTACAATTTTCAAGAATTATTTTTTTAGGCAACAAATATGCTTTTCTAAACCCCATAATCCCCCCTCTTTTGTCCTTTTTGTTACTATTTTCACCCCTTCCAAAACTCCTGCCATCAACAAATCCAATCTCTTCATGTTCATCATTCTTTCCAACTTCTTATGTCACAATATCATCAAAGTCCTTCAAACCATTGTAAAAAAACTGCTCATATATCCCCTCATTATCACTTATATCATAGTAGTCATCTCTATCAAACTTATTCTCATCATCCTCCAAGTTTTGAATTTTATCAACTTTAACATGCAACGTATTATCCATGTTGACTTCTTCTTTTGTCATACCCACTATTTCAATATCCATTGGCTCATCATCAGCTCCCCACATATCAACATTATCTAAAGTATCACTCAAAGATAAAATAGGCTCAATGATATAAAAATTGTCCACCAATGAAACACTTGAGCATATGATATGATCTTCTTGAATTTTTGTTTTTACTTCAATCTCTGTTCAAATATTTGTGTCACTTATTTCACATGCCCTATTAGTCCTATTTTCTAATTTTTTCAAATTTTCTTTTAACCCTTTGATATTATCCTTTTCTTAACCAGTTAATTGTCATCTAAAATATAACACCAAAACAAATATTCTTAATATCATTTACGTAATTCATCATGTATCATTATTTTTAAAAACTTAAACTTATTATATTGACTTATGAAGTAAGGATAGTAACCATCATATATGGTAAAGTTCTCAAGGTCATTATGCATAAACTCCTTAGCATAATAAAGAACATAATAGTCACAATCTAATTCATTTTTTTGTAAAGGAATCTGCAATTAAATAATATTCAATTTAAAGTAAATCATATTATATGAGATAAATAAGTTAAAAATTTAATAAGAATAAATTATAAGGACTTCAAAATAAATAAACCTACAATGTTGTACGCAAGAACTAAAAAATTGTAAAAACTTTCTCATGCTTTTAACTTAATTTACTTCTTTTCTCATATGTACAACATCTCAATGTTCTTTTTCTTGATCATAATTCCTCTATAAACCTAATACAAATTCAATATATATTGATTCTTAAAAACAATTTGTTATCTATATGTTCAATACTTACATAACTATAGGTATAAAAACATATTTCTTGCAAAATATTTGTTATTTCTTACACCATTGAAAATCAAATCTTTCTTACCACTTGTATAGGTATAAAACTACAGTGAGTGTACATGCTCAAACTATAACTTCTTTTTTCATGGTACTGTTTCCAATATAGAACTGCAAATGTTTTATTTATGTCAAAACTTTGATCTTTACATTGTATTAATTGAATAAAAAAGTAATAAAAAAATCAACTTCAAAAAAATGAAGCATTGGTTCGATTGTAACATTCCATCATCTTCTGAAGTTTCCAAAGTTGAAGAAGTTGACTCTTTTCCTTTCTTTAAAGGATGCTACATGTGCTTTCTTTAAAGGATGCTACATGTGCTTCCTAACATTATTAATCATCAAGTATGACGATCAAAAATTTTCTCATGATTTTCCTCCACTTTCCTTTCTTTTAGTCTTTCCCTCTTCATTTCTTTCTTTTCCAGTTTCTTTGTCTTTCCCGCTACTCCTTTGCCTTCTAGAATGTCTTTGGTTTCTTTTTCTTTTCTTTTTACTTTTTTATATATTAAATATATTAGGGAGATTAAAATATTATTTAAGATATATGTATATATATCATAAATATATTTGAATAGTGTGATGACATATAATTTTAAATATTTTGTTTAAAATTTAATGGATGACTTAACATAACTTTTAACGAAATAATTAATATCACAATATTTTTAATATTTGAGGACCAATTCCGCCACAAAAATAATTTGGAGATTATTCTGCTAATTTGCCCTAGACTAATGCTAGACTAGACCGAACCAAGGCTAGATTAGACCACACTAATGCTAGATTTGAGAGGACGGAGGTACTTTGTATCAGGTTCAACTCTCACTCTCTTAGAGAGATAATTGATGGGTTACAAAGCACACCAGCCATATAAGCCTCTACCAGTTGCTTAGTTTACTTTTATTTACCCTCCTTAAGGCATAGGGTCTTCGTTAAAGTCTACTTGAATATAATAGATCCGGGATTCTAGAGGTGGCTTTCACTCTCGAGTGTAACACTTAGTTCCTATAGTGTAGATTGATCACCTACTCTGATACCAATTGTCAGGATCCGTACCCGTAGGTCTGTGCCGCAACTACGGGTCTGACAGCACTCACAATCTAACTATTTAGTATTGTTTTCACTATACCAAAAGGGATACCCTAAGTTGATTATGAGTACTTAAACCTATTCTTATATACCAGTACACATTTACTTTAATTATGAATTTAGGACGGGGTATCACACTATGAATGTTGCTTAGGTGTTTATATATATAATATATAATATTGATGCATTTTCTATATCTCGTCTTCATCACCTTGCTCATTGGTTATAAGATTTCACATAATTGTGGGGTAAAATTTGCACATTGTGCACAATGTTTATCTTAAGTATGGGTAGGGTGCTTGTACCTTATTCTTTAATTCGTATTAGTTGTCATTTTTATCCTAAATTTTTCAAATATTTAGTTTCTAAAGTGTCTAATGTTTAAAACATTTTCTTGAATTTTTCAATAGACTTGAAATTATGAATTTTTGAGTAAGTGATGTTTGAATTTACTCCACCAATGATATTTTATGATTGTTAGATTGGTAAAGTCTTGAAGCGTGATTTATCTTGTTGGTTATTGGAAATTCGTAACTATTTGAACACATCTATTTTGATGAATTGTTTGATTGGTAGATTACTCTTGGACAGTTATGGTGTTTGAACTTTTATATTTTTTTGTTAGCTTTCATAGTTACATGAAGGAATTTTGAGAAGCATGACCACTATATATTAAATAATAAATATTTAATAAAAAAATAGTCTGCATGTATCTTGTACTATGAAGAGAATTGAACGTCTGATTCACTAAGTTTTTTTAGGAGGAACAAAGAAGTAAGTGTGGGGTATTTGATATCCCTAAAACATATCAGATTTTTAGGTGTCTTGGTGCTTAATATAAGTTGATTTTGGAAATATCTGTACATAATTGATTGATAAACGTGCTAATTTGTGATTTTATGTTCATAGGAATGTTTCTGGACTAAAACAAGTAAAAAGGACAAAATCAGGAGTTAAAGTGCAAAACTCCACAAGATGAACAACGAAATGTGTTCACTGTTAGCCTAATGCCTACCTGCTGGAGCATCTGGTCTATGTGCACCATCCGCATCTAATACATTCAACATGGGATCCCGTGCACGTGAGAAAAATGACAAAAATGCAGCTGTCATGCATACTCGCAGCTGAGTAGTGCAACGGTCTCTAGATCAATCCCAGCCTTACATTTGTATAGTGTATGATGCTTAGATGCTAGGGTTTTCAGTTATTTAAAGAATGTATCTTCATCACTTTTGTATTATCCAGAAAAAAGTTGAAAAATAATATATGTAAAGCTTGCTGCTTTACACAACATTTTAAGGCATTTTCCTTGTTTCTTTCATGGTATCAGAGCTGGCGTGGACCTGACTCTGATTACTTCTAGTTTTTCTTTAAAAATAATAATAAAGCTGCTGTCTTTTAAATCATGGCAGATAGCTGTGTGTCTTCCGAATCAAATGCCACTTAATCTCTTCCACAACAACAAATAAACTCTATTCAGCTTCAAAATCAGTTGATCTCAGCAAAACTAAATGAGAACAACTACTTACTTTGGAAAATGTAGGTATATACTACAGTTAGAGGCTACGTCCTTGAGGGGTTCCTCACTGTAGCTACTCTTCCTCCATTAGAATTTGATGATGGAAATATCAATCCAGAGTTTCAGATGTGGCAGAGGCAAGATCAACTCTTGGCCTCTTGGCTCCTTTCTTCACTGTCAGAGAGTCTTTTAGTGATGATGGTAGGATTGAATACCTCAAATGAAATCTGGAAAACTCTTGAAGCTAACTTCTCCAGTCAAACTTCAGCAAGGAAGATGCAATATAAGATGCAACTCTCATCCATTAAGAAGGGATCTCTAAGCATTAGGGAATATGTTAACAAAATCAAAACATGATGTGACATGTTGGCATATGCTGGTCAACCAATCTCAGGGGAAGACCAAGTAATGCATGTCTTGACAGGCTTGGGGTCAGATTATGATCCAGTTGTAGTAGCTGCTACCACCAGGAGTGAAACTCTTTCTCTCAGAGATATTTTGCCTATGCTACTCAGTTATGAAACTAGATTGGAATCTGCTGCTACTTTCAACAATCAAGTCAACACAGAGGGATCAATGCCTACTGTTAACTTGACTCAACATCAGCAACAAAGGAAGAATAACTGGTCTCCTACAAATTCTTTCAACAATGGACAGAGAGGAAGACGACAGTATGGTATGAGAGGAGAAAGAGGCCGAGGAAATAACTTTAGAGGAAGAGGTGGCAGAGGTTTTAAGCAAGGTAATAGGCTTCAATGTCAGATATGTGGTTACAATAACCATTCTATAGATAAGTGTTACTATAGGTTTGATTCTTCCTATAGTGGATCCTCCAGTCAAGGTCAAACCAGCTATCCTAGTTCCAACAATTTTCAAGCTCTATCCGCCATTTAGGCTAATGATTCCTCTTCAGTCTCTCACCAATCAGACACAATCAGTGATTTGGGATGGTATGCTGACACAGATGCTTCTAATCATGTAACAAATGAGTTGTCAAATCTGAATATAGCTTCTGATTTTCAAGGGAATAGCAAGGTGCACGTAGGCAATGGAGCAGGTTTGTGTATTACACATATTGGCAACTCTTCAATAAATTATTTCCAAAGACCTTTTCTTCTGAAAAATTTACTCCATGTTCCTCAAATCACAAAGAACTTAATTAGAGTTTCTCAGTTTGCTTTAGATAATTCAGTTTATTTTGAATTTCACCTTGATTTTTGTCTTGTTAAGGATCAGGCATCTCACCAAGTTCTTCTCAAAGGTTCACTTAAAGATGGTCTTTATGTTTTTGATTTTCAATCTCAAGGCATCAAGAACTCTCCTCATCACCACAAGATTTCTTCTAGTCCAGTGACTTTCTTCAGTTCCTGTAGTAAAGAGGCAGATCACCAGGTATATCAGTGGCACCTTAGATTAGGCCATCCAGCCTATGATATTATCAATAAAGTGCTTAAAGCTTGTAATCCCTCCTTTTATCATAATAAACATGTTTTTGATCAAGTTTGTTGTGCTTGTTTACAAGGGAAAAGTCATAAATTACCTTTTCCTAGTTCCAAAACTGAATTCTCTAAGCCATTTCAACTTATACATACTGATGTATGGGGTCCTTCCCTATAAAGTACACAAATGGTTTTTCCTATTATGTTTCATTTATTGATCACTTTATAAGATATACATGGATTTATTTTCTCAAAGCAGAATCTGAGGTTCTTACTGACTTTTGTCACTTATAGAACCTGATTTCTACTCAGTTCAATTCAAAGATAAAGAATGTTCAAAGTCATGGTAGTGGTGAATTCACTGCCTTGACTAATCTCTTTCATAAATCTGGAATTCACCATCAAATCTCTTGCCCTTACACTCCTCAGCAAAATGGTCTTGCTGAGAGAAAGCATAGACACATTGTAGAGATGGGACTTACTCTTTTAGCTCATTCACATGTTCCAATCAAGTATTGGGATGATGCTTTCAGTACATCAGTCCACTTGATTAATAGACTTCCAGCTAAGACTATTAAGTTTTTGAGTCCATATGAGAAACTCTTTAACAAACCACCTGATTATATGCATCTAAAGGTGTTTGGTTGTCTGTGCTATCCACATTTAAGATCACTCACCAAACATAAACTAGAATTTAGATCAAAAGCTTGTACCTTTTTAGGATATAGCAATCACTACAAGGGTTATAAGGTACTGTTACCTGAGGGAAAAACAATCATTACTAGGAATGTTGTGTTCAATGAACTTCAGTTTCCTTTCCAGCAGAAACACTCATATTCTCAGTCTCCTGCTCAAGATGCCACTGTCCTCCTCCCTCCACCAGTTATTCCAATCTCTTCATCTAGTTCACAGGAAAATAATGCATCAAATTCTTTTCATACTCCTCACAAATCTGCTTCTACTCCAGCTTCATCTCTCAATCAGCACAATTCTTCTTCCTCTTCTACATGATCTTCTAGTGACACAAATAGCTTCTCTACTGTACCACTTATTGTTGAGTTGCCATTTATGTCTGATACACATGCTTTGTTCCAGTCTGCTAACAAACTTGCTGCAGGGAACACTAATATGGCAGGTCATCATCCAATGGTTACAAGAGCAAAATTGGGAATTTACAAGCCAAAGATTCTTAGTGCCACTTTAGAAATTGGGCTAAATACAGAAGTCTTGCTCTCACTGCTTTAGAAATTATCTGGTTATCTTCTCTTATTAAGGAACTGCAAATAGAGCTTACTTCTACTCCTAAGATTTGGGTTGATAATCAAAGTGCTATAGCAATTGCTTCTAATCCAGTACTGTATACAAGAACCAAACATGTGGAATTAGATATTCATTTTGTCAGGGACTTGGTTTCTAAAAAGCAAATTTTAGTTCAATTTGTTCCTTCTTCAGATCAAGTTGCATACATTTTTACTAAGTCATTGTCCAAGCAATTCTTCGCCTGGCTTTGAGATAAATTAGCTACTTTACCCTCTCCCCGGCTTGAATTGAGGGGGGATTTTAGCCATATTAGCCTACCTGTTGGAGCATCTTGTCTATATGCACCATCCGCATCTAATACATTCAACGTGAGATCCCATGCACGTGAGAAAAATGACAAAAATGCAGTTGTCATGCATACTCGCAGCTGAGTAGTGGAACGGTCTCTAGATCAATCCTAGCCTTACATTTGTATAGTGTATGATGCTTAGATGCTACGGTTTTCAGTTATTTAAGGAATGTATCTTCATCACCTTTGTATTATCCAGAAAAAGTTGAAAAACAATATATGTAAAGTTTGCTGCTTTACACAGCATTTTGTGGCATTTTCCTTGTTTCTTTCATTCACCGCAACCATTCTTCAAGAAGTCACCATGCACGTGGTAGAGGTTGTTCACCACGGACGTGCTTCAAACAAGCACGACCATACTCCAAGAAGTTGCCATGATCATGGTGGCAGTTCTTGCTGACCACAGCCTTGTTGTTCACCGTAGGTAAGAATTTTGTGATATTTTTACCCCCCAGCCTATAAATAGTGTTTCCATTTTCAGAGCTAAGGTTGATTGGAATTCATACAACTTGAGGAATTGTTTTTTATTCTTATTATACTTTTATACTATTCTCGAAAACCCTAAACACTCCATCCCGAGATTTTTCAATAGCCCTTCAGCCTTAAGGGTTGGAGTGTTTTTAAGAGCTTGAACACAACTTTTGGTGAGATTTTAATAAATAATGAATAAATATTTTTAGACAGACAAAAATAAAAACTAGTTTAATAAGGGAGTATTTTGTTTTAGCATGTTACTAAAACTTTAGTGGTAAGAAAATTGTTATACTCAAAACTCTAAATAAAAATAAATAAAAAATAATATATCACATTTCTATTATATATAAAGTAAATAATATATATATATATATATAGAAAACATAAATATATATATATATATATATATATATATATAATAAATTATTTAGAAAAAGAAATAAAAGGAAGTTACGAGTGACAACTACTTAGTCGGTAAAGGAAGTTGCGAGTGACAACTACTAAGTCGGTCACAAAATTTAGTCTTTTCTAGTGATGGTTAAAAATTCATAGCAAACATTCAAGGCTATTAGCAACGGTCATTTTGTCTATCACAAAAAATCGTTGGTATTTGTGACAATTCATTGTGTTGTAACAAATGTGGTTGTTATTTGCAATGAGTAAGATGATCATCACAAAAATCTTTGTTATTAGCGACAAATACTTTGTCCGTCGCAAAAATATGTCATTATTAGCAACGGTTATTTTGTTCATCATAAAAAATATATCATTATTAATGACGACTATTTTGTCTGTCACAAAAACGGTCGCTATTAGCGAAGGCTTATTGTGTCTTCATAAAAATTATTTTTATTTGAAACGACTCAGAAGGTCATTGTAGAAACCGTCTCTATTAGCAATGGATCAGTGTGTTATCGCATCTTACATCGCAATTAGCGACGAATTTGGATATCGTTGTGTGTAGTTACTATTAGCGACAACATAAAGGCTATTGCTAAATTCTGTCACTAAATTAAGTTTTTTTTAGTAGTGGATGAAGTTACAAACCTTGTGATTTGCTATTGTTTTGATTTATAATTTTTGATCACATATTTAACTCACATAAAACGTTTAATTTTCAAACATCAATACGATTACAGTTTAATGTATTTGCTTAGGTAAGAGGGTGTATATAACTTTCACGAACTGAAAATGAAGACTTGTGTCATAACTATTGACCTGACCACACCCATAATCAAAAGGGATATCTCGAGTTGACTATGAGTACCTAAACTCATTCTTATATACGGTTGCACATCCACATTCCTTATCGATATAGGATAGGATCACAATCAACCCCTTAAGGTCTAGGGTCCTTCTCGCTAGGGCTCACTCAAACAAAATAGGTCTTAGTCCAAGATCAACCAGCGGGTGTAGTACTTAGTTTTCATAGTCTGAGTTGAAAATCTAACTCTGATACCAACTGTCACGATCCGGACCAGTAGGTCCGTGCTACAATAATGGGCCTGACAACACCTACAATCAACTACTTAGTGTTGTCCTCACTGTACCAAAAATGAATACTCTGAGTTCACTATGAGTATCTAGACCCATTCTTATATACCACTGCACATTCACTTTCCTTATCGATGTAGGATATGGTATCATATTCACCCCTTAAGGCCTAGCTTCCTCGTTAGGGCCACTCGAAACACAATAGGCTTTAGCCGAAGATCAACTAGTAGACATTCGGGATTCTAGAGGTGACTCTCACCCTCAAGTGTAACACTTAATTCCCATAGTTCAAGCTAGAAACTTGGCTTTGATACCAACCGTCACGATTTGGACCCACAGGCCCATGCCGCAACAATGGGCCTTACAACACCCACAATCAACTACTTGTTGTTGTCCTCACTATATCAAAAGGGATACTCCGAGTTTATTATGAGTACCTAGACCATTCTTATATACGATTGCACATTCACTTTCCTTATCGATGTTTGACGGGGTAACACATTCACCCGCCTTAAGGCGTAGGGTCTTCACTAGGGCCCACCCAAACATAATAGGCCTCAGTCCAAGATGAATTAGTGTATGTCCGAGATTCTAGAGGTGGCTCCCATCTTTGAGTGTATGTTGTGTGTGTGTATCTCAATGTGTAATGCTATGATAATATGAATGCAACGTAATATTATCGAGTGGAAGTATACACTTGTCAACAAGTAATATATGTGTCTGAGTACAAGATTATTGATCCTACAGGGACTATGTGTGTTCAACTATGTCGTCAATGCAATTGTGCAGTAGCAATCCAAACCAACAAAATGGAGATGGAGGTTTAAAACTAATGCTACGAAAATTAAAACTAAACTAAGTGTTAGAAGTTAAACTACTAGAGATATCCTAGAGTGCAGTATGGGTGACAAAATGGAGTGCAAACACAAGTTAAAGTGTCACTTATGAACCAAAAGTGAAGCTGAGAATTTTCAATGGATATTACCTCAGTCTGAGACCAATGCTAGAACATTGTGCAGACATCTCTCTTGAGTTCACTACACTATGACCTAGAATTGCCTGAACTGCTATAACTTTCAAGACAGTTCCAATTTAGGGTCAATTAGGCACAACTTTCTTAGAATAACATTTGGCAGAGGATATCTCTATATTCCCACTAATTCGAACACAATCTATTATAGACCAAACTATTGTCACTCAATTATCTTGTCCATTAACCACACCCCCCCCCCCCCCCCCGTGTGATAAGAAATTATTTAATGTGTTATCTAATAGTCGTACCCACAAATAATACTATCTCTTAAGTAATTAAATGAATAAAATCACATATGCCTCATACAAGTATTAATCATCAAAATATAAGCAGCATTGAATAGTATAATCATCCTCGTTTCAATCATGTATCAATATGTTCATAAGAACTTTAATAACTAACCAAACTCATATAGAATCCTCTGATACATTGCTGGAATTTAAAAGAAAAGGGGATGAAAATTTTGGTAGGAGAATTACTAATCTCTTAAATAATTTTCTGACCAAATTAAATTTAATCAGCTCACAATCTTCACAAGTTAACATTCAAGAAGAACACCCGACGTCTAGAAGAATAGAGAATGAAGAAATGGATAAAAAAACTACTAATTTCTTAACTTATCTTCCTTCCAAATCACTTTAATCAAGCTCCATCTTCATTCCACGATCAAGAATGTAGTAATTCTTCATTGAGCTTGACTTAAGTTCTTCCAATTTGCTCTTTTTTCTCTCTGGTTTCTTTTCAATTAGTCTCTAAGTTAGTCTCACAAAATGTAATCTGAACTCTCTCTCTAATTATTTTAAAAACTCTCTTGAATCCCTATTGAATGAATCCCAAATGTGCCTATTCTCTCTCCTAATTCCAGATTTTCTGTCTTTTATCCAACTGTGTAGAATTTCATTTTGTCCTTTATACACGTGTCTAGAAAATCTTTAATTATAATGCTTAAGACATATTTTTCTGTTGAACTTATTGTTAATTACAATGTTAAGATATTTTATTGCTGTGTTAGACGTTAATTACAATGTTTTAAGATATTTCAGAAGAGACAAAATATCTTAACGCCACATTATCAATTCGAGTCATAATTTTTTCATCAAAATTCAATTTTAATTCTGGAATTAATGAAAAGAAATTCCAGCTCATCAAATACCAAAATATCTTCAATAAATTGTTCCAAAAATCTTTAATTAAAGCGGGACAAACCTTCATTAATTGGACTGATTTTCTTTCTTCAAAAATCCAAATCTCTTCTATTAAATTTCAGATAGCAAAATTTCCTTTTAGCCCTCAACAATTGGACAAGTTCCTTCATCAAATAATAAAATTTTACACAAAATTCAACCACAAGATAAATCAATTAAATGGAAATAAAATCTAAAATTTCTTAATTAAATCGGACTTTTTATCAATTAAACTACTAAACTGAATTTGGGAAAACAAATATGCAAATTAATAAAATCTAATACAAAATCAACAAACAAACCATGCAAAATAAGCCAAGACAAAGGTAAAACAAATATAAATAACTATACTAATGTAAAGTTATCAATGTAGCACTTAGATCCCATAGTACGGACTGACTACCTACTTTAATACCAACTGCCACGATCCGGATCTCCAGACCTGTGCCGCAACTATTGGTCTGACAACATCAACAATCAACTACTTGGTATTATCCTCATCATACCAAAAGGGATACCCTAAGTATACTATGAGTACCTAGACTCATTCTTATATATCATTGCACATTCACTTTCATTATTGATGTGGAACGGGGTATCACAATAACTGCTAAAATAAATCTACGAGAAAATAAAGTGGAGATTGAAAGAAACAAGGAAATGCCATAAATGCTGTGTAAAGCAGCAAGCTTTTCATATTTTGTTTTCCAACTTTTTCTGGATAATACAAGGGTGATGGAGATACATTTCTTAAATAAATGAAAACCCTAGCATCTAGGCATCATACACTATACAAATGTGAGGCTAGGATTGATCCAGAGACTGCTGCGAGTAGGCATGACAGCTGTGTTTTTGTCCTTTTTCTTACGTGCATGGGATCCCATGTTGAATGTATTAGATGCGGATGGTGCACATAGACCAGATGCTCAAGCAAGTAGGCTAGTATGGCTAACATCCCCCTCAATTCAAGCCGGGGAGAGGGTAAATTAGCTAATTTATCTCGAAGTCGTGCGAAGAATTGCTTGGACAATGGCTTAGTAAAGATGTCTGCAACTTGATCTGAAGATGGAACAAATTGAACTGAAATTTGCTTTTTAGAAACCAAGTCCCTGAAAAAATGAATATCTAATTCCACATGTTTGGTTCTTGCATGTAGGACGGGATTAGAAGCAATTGCTATAGCACTTTGATTATCAACCCAAATCTTAGGAGTAGAAGTAAGCTCTATATGTAGTTCCTTAATAAGAGAAGACCAGATAATTTCTAAAGCAGTGAGAGCAAGACTTCTGTATTCAGCCTCTGAGCTGGATCTTGAAACAGAGGTTTGCTTCTTTGAGCACCAAGACACAAGATTATTCCCAAGATATACACAAAAACCAGAAACAGATTTTCTATCATCGATGTCACCAGCCCAGTCAGAATCTGAATAAGCACTAAGAGCAAGATGAGATGATCTAGTGAAGGTAATACCATAATCTGAAGTACCTGCAAGATATCTTAAGATCTGTTTGATAGCTTTCCAATGAGTAGAAAGAGGATTGTGCATGAAGTGGCAAACTTTGTTGACAGAAAAGGAAACATCAGGTCTAGTTATAGTGATGTATTGTAAGCCACCCACAGTACTTCTATAGGTTATTGGATTCACAGTAGGTTCACCTTGAGATTTAGAAAGGGATGGAGAGGTTATCATTGGAGTAGGAGAGGAATTAGCATTGAGCATATCAACTTTTTATAGAAGAGAAGCAATGTACTTCTTCTGACTGAGATACATTCCATATTCTGATCTTGTGACATCTATTCCTAGAAAGTGGTGTAAATTACCCAGATTTTTTAAGGAAAATTTAGAGTGAAGATCAGAAATTAGTTTAGAAACACCTTTGAAGTCACTTCCTGTCACAAGAATATCATCAACATACACAAGCACCCAAATACAACCAGATGAAGACTTGAACATAAAGAGAGAATTATCAGCTTTGGAGTTCTGAAATCAATGATCAAGGAGCACAGATTTTAGTTTTCCAAACCAAGCTCTTGGAGCTTGTTTGAGTCCATAAATAGCTTTAGAGAGCTTACAAACCTGTAAAGTGGAAGAATGAGACTCAAAACCAGGAGGTTGAGCCATGAATATATCAGTGTCCAAGTCCCCATGAAGAGCTTTAGAGAGCTTGCAAACCTGTAAAGTGGAAGAATGAGACTCAAAACCAGGAGGTTGAGCCATGAATATATCAGTGTCCAAGTCCCCATGAAGAAAGGCATTGTTCACATCTAATTGTTTAACATCCCATCTGTTATTAACAGCAATTGAAAGAACAATCCTTATTGTAGTTGGTTTAACCACAGGACTAAAAGTTTCAGAAAAATCAAAGCCTGGAGCTTGATCATACCCTTTAGCCACTAATCTGGCTTTATACCTTGCTATAGAGCCATCACCATTGGTTTTAAGCTTAAACCCCCATTTACAACCAATTAAGGACTTATTTGTGGGAAGAGAGCACAAGGTCCAAGTTCTGTTGCTTAAGAGAGCTTTATATTCTTCTTCCATAGCTTGTTTCCACTTGGGATGTGACAGAGCCTCTTCATAACTTGTAGGTTCTGAAAAATCCAGTAAAGTAGCACTAAGAATCTTTGGCTTGTAAATTCCCAATGTTGCTCTTGTAACCATTGGATGAATATTAGTGTTTCCTGCAGCAAGTTTGTTAGCAGACTGGGACAAAGCATGTGTATCAGACATAAATGGAAACTCAACAATAAGTGGTACAGTAGAGAAGCTATTTGTGTCACTAGAAGATCCTGTAGAAGGGGAAGAAGAACTGTGCTGATTGAGAGATGAAGCAGGAGTAGAAGTAGATATGTGAGGAGTATGAAAGGAATTCGATGCATTATTTTCCTGTGAACTAGATGAAGAGATTGGAATAACTAGTGGAGGGAGGTGGACAATGGCATCTTGAGCAGGAGACTGAGAATATGAGTGTTTCTGCTGGAAAGGAAACTGAAGTTGATTGAACACAACATTCCTAGTAATGATTGTTTTTCCCTCAAGTAACAGTACCTTATAACCCTTGTAGTGATTGTTATATCCTAAAAATGTACAAGCTCTTGATCTAAATTCCAGTTTATGTTTGGTGAGTGATCTTAAATATGGATAGCACAGACAACGAAACACCTATAGATGCATATAATCAGGTGGTTTGTTAAAGAGTTTCTCATATGGACTGACAAAATTAATAGTCTTAGTTGGAAGTCTATTAATCAAGTGGACTGATGTACTGAAGGCATCCTCCCAATACTTGATTGGAACATGTGAATGAGCTAAAAAAGTAAGTCCCATATCTACAATGTGTCTATGCTTTCTCTCCAAGACCATTTTGCTGAGGAGTGTAAGGACAAGAGATTTGATGGTGAATTCCAGATTTATGAAAGAGATTAGTCAAGGCAATGAATTCACCACCACCATCACTTTGAACATTCTTTATCTTTGAATTGAACTGAGTAGAAATCAGGTTCTGTAAGTGACAAAAGGCAGTAAGAACCTCAGATTTTTCTTTGAGAAAATAAATCCATGTATATCTTGTAAAGTGATCGATAAATGAAACATAATAGGAAAAACCATTTGTGGACTTTATAGGGGAAGGACCCATACATCAGTATGTATAAGTTCAAATGTCTTAGAGAATTCAGTTTTGTAACTAGGAAAAGGTAATTTATGACTTTTCCCTTGTAAACAAGCACAACAAACTTGATTAAAAACATGTTTATTAGGATAAAATGAGGGATTACAAGCTTTAAGCACTTTATTGATAATGTCATAGGCTAGATGGCCTAATCTAAGGTGCCACTGATATACCTAGTGATCTGCCTCTTTACTACAGGAACTGAAGCAAGTCACTGGACTAGAAGAAATCTTGTGGTGATGAGGAGAGTTCTTGATGCCTTGAGATTGAAAATCAAAAACATAAATACCATCTTTAAGTGAACCTTTGAGAAGAACTTGGTGAGATGCCTGATCCTTAACAAGACAAAAATCAGGGTGAAATTCAAAATAAACTGAATTATCTAAAGCAAACTGAGAAACGCTAATTAAGTTCTTTGTGATTTGAGGAACATGGAGTAAATTTTTCAGAAGAAAAGGTCTTTGGAAAGAATTTATTGAAGAGTTGCCAATATGTGTAATACACAAACCTGCTCCATTTCCTACTTGCACCTTGTTGTTCCCTTGAAAATCAGAAGCTATATTCAGATTTGACAACTCATTTGTCACATGATTGGAAGCACCTGTGTCAGCATACCATCCCAAATCACTGATTGTGTCTGATTGGTGAGGGACTGAAGAGGAATCAGTAGCCTAAATGGTGGATAGAGCTTGAAAATTGTTGGAACTAGGATAGCTGGTTTGACTTTGGCTGGAGGATACACTATAGGAAGGATCAAACCTATAGTAACACTTATCTGCAGAATTGTTATTGTAACCACATATCTGACATTGAAGCTTATTACCTTGCTTAAAACCTCTGCCACCTCTTCCTTTAAAGTTATTTCCTCGACCTCTTCCTCCTCTCTTACCATACTATCCTCTTCATCTATGTCCATTGTTAAAAGAATTTGTAGGAGACTAGTTATTCTTCCTTTGGTGCTGATGTTGAGTCAAGTTAACAGTAGGCATTGATCCCTCTGTGTTGACTTGATTGTTGAAAGTAGCAGTAGATTCCAATCTAGTTTCATAACTGAGCAGCATAGGTAAAATATCTCTGAGAGAAAGAGTTTCACTCCTGGTGGTAGCAGCTACTACAACTGGATCATAATCTGACCCCAAGCCTGTCAAGACATGCATTACTTGGTCTTCCTCTGAGATTGGTTGACCAGCAGATGCCAACATGTCACAGCATGTTTTGATTTTGTTAACATATTCCCTAATGCTTAGAGATCCCTTCTTAATGGATGAGAGTTGCAGTTTATTGCATCTTCCTTGCTGAAGTTTGATTGAGAAGTTAGCTTCAAGAGTTTTCTAGATTTCATTTGAGGTATTCAATCCTACCATCCACTAAAAGACTCTCTGGCATTGAAGAAAGGAGCCAAGAGGCCAAGAGTTGATCTTGCCTCTGCCACATCTGAAACTCACGATTGATATTTCCATCAACAAATTATGATGGAGGAAGAGTAGCTCCAGTGAGGAATCCCTCAAGGCCGTAGCCTCTAACTGTAGTATATACCTTCATTTTCCAAAGTAAGTAGTTGTTCTCATTTAGTTTTGCTGAGATTAACTGATTTTGAAGTTGAATAGAGTTTATTTGTGGTTGTGGAAGAGATTGAGTGGCATTTGATCCAGAAGACACACAGCTATCTGCCATGGTTTAAAGAAAACATCAGCTTTATTATTATTTTTAAAGAAAAAAACAGAGGTAATCAGAGTCAGGTCCCACACTAGCTCGGATACCATGAAAGAAACAAGGAAAATGCCATAAATGTTGTGTAAAGCAGCAAGCTTTTCATATATTGTTTTTCAACTTTTTCTGGATAATACAAAGGTGGTGGAGATACATTCCTTAAATAACTGAAAACCCTAGCATCTAGGCATCATACACTATACAAATGTGAGGCTAGGATTGATCCAGAGACTGCTGCGAGTAGGCATGACAACTGCGTTTTTGTCCTTTTTCTTACGTGCATGGGATCCCATGTTGAATGTATTAGATGCGGATGATGCACATAAACCAGATGCTCCAGCAGGTAGGCTAGTATGGCTAACAGAGACTAACATGTTATTCATTTCTAAATGTGGATCCTCTAAATGCAATATAAACTTTTGATTTTTCACAAACTAATAGAGACCAATATAATTTATCTTTATATTATTTTAGTTTGTCTCTAAACTTTTAAATTATTTTTAATGATATAATATGAAGTGGTGTCATTTTTTTTTCCCTCTATTTAGAGATGAGTTGTTTTCTCCACATAGACTCTATTTTGAAATAATGTAAAGACAATTTAGAGTCAAAATATTCGAGTCAAAATTAGAAATAATATGTTAGAAATAAATTAGAGTGGAGATTTATGGCTTCTACTATTGTATAATGGAGACATTCATCCATCTCTATGAAGATTCTATATCATTAAATTTTTGAAAAGATTTTTATGGGTAAATCACATTCATTAAATATTCAAATAGTCGTGAGATCACTAGATATAAATAAAGATATCTTTTGATTTCAAGAATATAATGAAAAACTTGTTTAGAAAGCATCATATATGAGTGTTATTGGTGTATTAATATATCTTGTAAATAGTACACGACCTAATATAGTATTGACTATAAATTTATTAGCAAAATTTAATTCTCCACTAACATGATGTTTAACATGTCCTTGCATACATCCAAAGATTATTAACCTCAAATCATTTTATTCAATTAAAAATGACCCAAAGTTAGTTGAGTATGTTGATTCTAGTTATCTTTTTGATCCACATAAGAAACATTCTCAAAATGACTATTTATTTATATTTGACAATATTGTCATATCATGACGCTCTATGAAGCAAATTATAATAACAACTTCTTATAATTAATTTGAGATAATAACCATTCATGAAGCAAGTCGGGAATAACTATGGTTGAATTTAATAATTCAATATATAAGAGAGAGTCGTGGTTTATTCATCGGAAAAAAAATTGTAATTTATTTATTTGAAGATAATACAACTTGTATAGGTCAATTGAAATGACAATATAAATGAGATAAGACAAAACACATTTTACCTACATTTTTCTGTACTTATAAACTTCAAAAGAAAAATAAAATTGATATATTTCAAATTTGTTCATATGATATCTTGTAGATTTATTCACTAAGGTTCTGTCCTGATCACAATCTTTAAGATAATGAAAAATAAAATTTGTTACGTCTCAACAAAAGAAGAATTTTATCCATAAAAAATAATGTATCTTTTTTTCCTTTACTAGAATTTATTCTTATTGAATTTTTATCTAAAAAACTTTTAACAAAACATATTTTTTATAGACATCATTTATGGAAGGTGACATGTATCATCTTTTATACTTATCTTTAACTTTGAGGTTAATGACGTATTATTACATGCCACCCATAAAGTTTATCAATTTCCTTCTTTCATCCATATAAATAGGGATTTTAGAACCTGTGTAAAACACACCATAATATCGAATGAATTTCAATAATATTTCTCCATATTGTTTACATTTCTATCTTTTAATTTATAATCTTGTTTATGCTATGTAATTCTATAAATATATCAAAGACAATGCAAATAAACACACGTATTTATGATTGATGAAACTGAGGAATTCTTACAAAAGAAAATTAATAAAATATTTATATGTGATTTAAGAAATTGGAATAGTAAAATTTATAAATTTGATAATAGAAAAAATGTCAAAAGCTGTGTGTGTATATATTATATAATATATATATATAATATATATATATTATAATTGTTAAAAGCTTCATTATTTTACAAACAAACATTATAATCAATTTTTTAATCAAGAGACATTGAGAGAATTTATGATTAAAAGAATAAAATTAAAAATTGCTATACATGGATTCCTTAGTTTATGTGAGCTGTAAAAGATTGAGAGGGATGAACATTGATAAGAATTTAAAATACAATTCGTATATTATTAACAAATTTGAGCATATAAGAAATAAACTACTATCATTTAAAAAAATAAAAATTTATATGTGGTTTTTAGGTCATCAGCTAGCTGGCTAGACTTATGTTTGGTAGCTTGGGAAAACTTCCAAAGCATTTTGATTATGATTGTCTGAATCTGAAGGTTTACTGCACCATTTATTAGATAGAGTTAAAATATTAATTAGTAGCATCCAAAAACTATAAATGCATCGAAAATTACGTTGTCTGCGGTTGCACATGGCTTCACCAAAGATTTTTTCTTATTTCTGGTGATAACCTCATGTATACTACAGATTGTTTTGACACTTTCATCTAATCTATGTTTTAATATTAACCCAAATACCACATTAAAGTTATTTAATATATAAAATTTTCACCTACTCTATTAATATAAGACCTTTGGAAACATATCTAAAAATAAAACCTTGATGTTTTAGGTCCAAAACAAACGATATCATACTAATTTATTTTATTTATTGTCTAATCGTCTAGTTATAGAGTCTATATTCTATAATTTTGTAATGCAATTTTAGTGCTTGAATTTTGTTTATTCAAATCAAATTTAAACGTTTAAGTTTTTCTTTCTTTTTGAAGTTTAAGTCACCTCTATTTTTACGTATTAAAGTCAAACTTATTCTTGAACGCTCTTTTATCATTAATTTGATAATATATTCTAAAATTTTAACTTTTAGCAGCAGTGTCCATAAGAGTAGTTTTCATAGAGTAACATTCACCAAATATTACATACATAAAATTCATTGTTCAGATAAATGTTGAAAATTCTTTTGAAAGAATATTGTGTATTATACCAAACACATTTGTATATTTTGTTTCAGAATGACCTAACTAATAAAAAATATAATGGAACTAGAGCCAAAAAATTTGAAAAGGATATCAAATTTTAAGAAAATTTATAGTTTGGAAAAAGAAAAAGAAAAAAAAAGAAAAAGAAAGGACTGATTTTATTTGCTATATATTGGGTCTTTTTATGTTATATATATATATACATCAAAGGGTTTGTTGTTCCTTTCTTTAAATTAAGTTTTTTTTTTTTTTTTTTTGCACATAATTATTTTAGATTAGAGGAAAAAAAAATTAAAAAAAATAAAGCTAACTAGTATGACTATTTCATATTGTCCAATTTTTTATAGGGCAATTACATTAATTCAATAAAGAAGGTTATGCCTACATTAAGGATGCGCTTGGTTATGCTATAACGTACTTATTAATTATCTTAAGAAACATAATAATAACCAACACATATTTGTCACTCACCAAAAAAAGAAATATATATATATATATATATATATATATATATATATCTATAATTATATATATATATATATATATATATATATATATATATCAATACTTGTATGTCCAAATGGAAGGAGTTTGATTTTTCATTCGAAAGATCTCAAATTTAAACTTTGTTAACAATGAAATAGGTATAGGAGAGCACATAGACAGATATAAAAGACTTTCTCTCTAATAAACTAATACGCATCAAACGTGACTCAAATCTAATTTAATTAAAATTCAAAATAATTATTGGACACAAATAAATTACTAAAAGAAAAAGAAAAAACATAAATATAATTTTTTTACCTAATTTTGTACATTAAATGAAACTCCTTAATTACAGTTTATTTTGTATGTTTTTATTTTTAAATATATGTTATATGAAGCACTAAAAACAATAGGAAAAAAATATTAAATTTAAATTGGAGTTATGTAAAATTGAAATTATATTTAATTAATCCAAATAATTCCATCTTTATTTAATATATCTCAAATCTTCATTTTAAAATCTAACAATAATATATATATTATATATATATTATATATATATATATATAATTGTCCCCCATTTCAAATTTTTGTCAGTAGCTGGGAATACCTCACTCTCTCTTTCTATTATCATTTGCTCCTTTGTCCTTTGCAACCCTAAACGATATACTTCCCTAGCTATTGGCTATTGTTCATCCTCTCAAACAAGTTGTTCAATATCTCTTTTGTTTTTTTTGCTTTTTGTTTTATAACAAGTTGAACCACATTAATGATGCATAGTTTTTTTCTTCAAACATTTTCTTATTCTTATAATAAATTTATTTTTTTCAATTGGACACATTCAAATGAATGAATTGACTTTGGAAGAAAACATTATGTGGTGTAGAGAAAATGGTTAAAGAAAACTAGACAAATTTATTCAAACACATTTTGGTACATTTAAGTACGTACATCATATAAGGATTGGGCTTGTTTTAATTAATTATCTTAATATTTTGCTCAATACTTTTTACATATTTTGAGGAAACATTTTGAACATTATCCAAAATATTTTTTTATCTTTAATATATGTCTCGATTTAACAATTTTTCATATATGAATTTATAAGATTACACAACTAAAACAAATATATATATATATGTGTGTATGTATGTATGTATATTTGTGGTGGGCAATTGGAAGTCCTTTCAACGTACCCCTATAAATTTTATAGCTTGTACTCACAATTAATTTCACTTGTGGTCACGAAACTAAGCAATGGGCAAGACAGCAGCATTTGCACTGTTCCTCTCTATCAATCTCCTTTTCTTTGTTTCTGTTTCAGGGTGTGGGAGCTGTTCGAGCCCTCCAATACCAAAACCAAAACCAAAGCCAAAGCCAATGCCAAAGCCATGCCCACCGCCTCCATTGGTGCCCAAACAGACCTGCCCTAGAGATACCCTAAAACTAGGGGTTTGTGCTGATTTGATTGGCGGATTGGTTGGTTTAGTAGTGGGAAATCCTCCAATCACTCCATGCTGTACGTTGCTTGAGGGACTTGCAGATCTTGAAGCTGCTGTTTGTCTTTGCACCGCCATCAAAGCTAATGTTTTGGGGATTATTAACCTTAATATTCCTCTCTCAGTTAGCTTGCTTCTCAATGTCTGCTCTAAGAATGTGCCACCGGGATTCCAGTGTCCCTAATAAATTGACTCTATTATAGTTTAATTTAATATATATATATATATATTATGTTATTTTTCAATTTCTTTATCTATGATTTAAAAGCCGAAAAATAAAAGAATCAGCCCAAATATAATAGCCCACACAATAGGAATTAATCCAAATATAATAGTCCAGGAAATAAATAAATTAGCCCAATATAATTAGCCAACCAATTTTAATATTTAGGCCGAATAAATAACCCAAAAATAAAAGATTAAGACCGATTATAATAAAACAATAAGCCCAAATATAATTCATTATTTGAATGCATACTTTCACTTGAAAAGAATATGTAATTCATTACTAAGGGGAAAGAGGGAATTGGAATTCCTCTCAAGAATAGTGTTTTTCATTGTAGCTGATCGTCCGGTTTTCCAATTCATCACTATGTCCAACTCTAGCCCCATGTCACTATTGACGGAAGAATTAGCTGATCTTGAACGCAGCCACAAAAGGTAAAAGATTGTGATATTTTACAACCTAAGGACGAGGATGAGCCTTTATCGCTTTCCAGTAAGTCTACTTATAAAGAGAAATTAGTATGTTCTAACACCCATTCTTTTTCTGTAAATTTCTCACCCCACTTGAGACTAGTAGCATACTCCCTGAAGTTGAGTTGGTTCGGTTCTTTCGAGACCAAAGACAGGGCATAGTTACCCCTTACCTAAGCAAACTTTCAGAGGGCATCTAGTAGGGCTGCGGGTTTCCATGGATTGTTGGGGAGAGGATTAAATGTCTTCCTCTCTCAAGTCAAGAAAGGTTGTTTTTAATAAAATAAGGGTCCTTGGATCGGAAAGAAATGGAATATATTCTTAACTTAACTTAATAAGGGTCCTTGGACCGTAGCTCAAAATGGAATTGGCACAACGAGCTAGTCCTGGAGCTCGAATCTACACAACCACCACAAAGTTCTAATATGGAGAACCATAAGCAAAGCGCTACCCACACTCGACAGACTTAGCGCAATTTACCAGTTGCTGATAACTTCTGCTACTTATGTCAGGAGGATACTAAATCCATTCATCATCTGCTTTTGGAATGTAATGTCAACAGGTTAATATGGTGGAACTCACCATGGCATGTCAGACTGGACAGATTCTAACATCTTGGAACTAAAGAATGATTTCCTTTCTCCTGGGCAAGAGTAACCCTTTCAAGCTGCCGGCCGACACCAAGGAACAAATGGGACACTTCTTCATTATTGCTTTCCAGAGAATGTGGATGGAACGCAACAACATCTGGAGAAACAATGTCAAACTCAATTGGGAGGAGGTATCCAATTCCATCAACAGACTTCACTGGAAATACTGGAAAGCTCGGGAGAAGGTTAAAAGGAAGACTGGTGTAGGTGGTCTGGTTAATGAAATCACGTGCTGGGCTCCCCCACTAGATGGCTATCTAAAGATTAATTTTGACGTGGCTCACATGGGAGGGGCGACTACTACGACATGTGTGCTTCAGAACTCTGAAGGAGATATCAGAGGTGGTTGGATCAACCACTTTGTGTCCATGAATACTTATTGTGCAGAGACGGAAGCGGCCATCCAAGCACTCACAATTGTGTAAGTGACATAAAATATAATAAATCCAAATTACTTTATTCAAATATAAAAAAGAAATAGAATTATAACATTCAATACTTATCAACTTGTCGAGAACCATTTACTAAAAAAAGGAGTGTGCATTTACTTCAATTAGTTGGCATTTTGAGTAAATAAAAATGAAACTCAAGATTGAAATAAACGAAAATGTTAACAACTAGCAATTTTGATGAAATAAAAATATCTATTAAGAACCTATGATAGTAGTGGATTGTTTTGAGTTTAATTCATTGACAATGGCTAAATTTGATGGGCATGTTCTCTTATTGTGTCCAAGTTGTCCACAAATGCCACATTTGTTTAAAGAGGCTCAACTTTGCTATTGCCAAATTTCTTGTAAATGTATGTTGACAAACCTTTTGTACTCAACTTTCTGGCCCCTCAAATTTATTCTTCACTCTCATTTTTTCTCCTTGTTCCAACTTTCTATTTTTTCTAGGTCTTCCAGATAATCTAATTTTTTGGAGAATTGTGGTGGGATAAAATTATACTTTGACCAATTATTTGGCCCATTTGTTGGACCAATAATATGCTCATATGCTCTTTTATTTCATATAGGGAATAACATGTGTGAATATAGTCCTTAGGTTTCCTCCCAAAAAATCCTAAGGCTGCTAAAGCATGAGGGCAAGGAATCCATGATAGATCCCACATCTTACAAGAACAAGTTTTCCCTCAATATTTACAGAAAACTGCTGAAATGCACAAACCATATCACTTTTTAGCATGTTTTTAGGTACAAATTAAGGCAAAACGGGAACCAAATTGATCTTAATTGATTGATATTAATATATTTTTGCAGAATTTGTGATTTTGGAAGTTTCAGGTGAAATGTGCAAGAAAATAGCAAATATTATGGTAAAAATGTAATTTTCGGAACTTCTGAGTTCTGGACGGGTATCCCAAGCTTGGGACGGGCATCCCGACCAAGTCAAACGGTTAGGACGGGTGTCCCAAGCAGCAAATTGCTGTCCCACATCAGAAATCCAAGAGAAATTCACTCATTTCACCTACTATAAATACCCCATGCCTTCATCAGTTGAAATCATCCCTCATGACTCGATCTGAGTCATTTAATGACTTCAAGTGTATCTTTTTACATTCGATACAAGTCATTTAGTGATTCAAGTGCATCTTTCTGCACTCACACGAGTAGTTAGCAATAAAAGAGTGTCTCATTTTCTTTGCTTCCTGAGGGTTTATCTTAGGTTCTGAGAATTCGACTAGATAGTGTTTATTTTTGGTATTCATAGAATACCCGAGATTTCATTAGGAGATCCTAAGAGGGCATTAGGTGAGCGAAGAGCTAGTCAACAGGGCATTACTTAAGCCTAGGATGTAAGGTAAAATAATTGCTACTAGTCTAAGGAAGCGTTCTCCGAAGGTTCTGCTGATCTGAGTCAGGTCAAGCAACTCAGGGTATACAAATAGTCGCTCTGCCTGTGGACCTGATAAAGGGTGAATACTTTATGGTGGTGGTCCCCTAGATCCTCTCTGTATATTTTGTGTTGTGTTTTCTAAATATGAATTTGAATACTAAACTATGATTGCTTTATTATATATGTTTTGCATGTTGAAGTTATATTCATTTTTCCGGAAAGGTCACTTGCTAAATTTACATTATGACTGAATTATGTGCTTGCTCTTTTAAACTAAATGAACGGTTATAGACAATTCCTTACCATGGTCTAATCATAACCTGTTTGGTTTAACAGGCCTTAATTTAGGATAAATTGCATCAAGGTCTGCCATATTAGGCAAAATAACTTACAGATCACCATGTTTGTTAAAGTAACCTAATGAGGCTGAGTTTGGTCTTTATGCCGGCGTTAGGGTGAGTGACATGAATTCTTGAGTGACACAAGTTTTCATGGATACCTTTAACTCGAACCGTGAGTGGGGTCATCATTAAGGTAGGGTGATTTATCAGGTAACTCAGATGTGGTACACAAGCAAGATACAATACATAATTGTATTCTAGACCAAGATATATAAAAAATAATCAAATAAAGGTCCATCAACATGTAGAAACAATAAAACATACATCAAAACATATGTCTATTTGACTCGTGCATGCTAATTACTTATGTGCTATGTGTGGTTGGGATCACCAACTCATCAAAATTATTGATGAATGATTGATTAATTGCATGATAAGATGAATGTTAGGGTTAAGGGATAGTTACTACTAAGCCTTACCAGTTCCCTGGGAGTACGATATTAATTAAAATCGTACATACTTTTCAAAGAACTAGCTACACGATAGGTACTTTGCCTTAGGTTCTGATTGATTAAGTGACAACAATTACTGCTAAAAGTAACAATTAGTAAGACTCGATCCTTAATTATGCATAATCAACATAGGTAAATAAATCCTATCTTTTAGCATGTCGATCGAAACACATCAACTGCTCCATACTTGCCTCTCTTACCTAAAACTTACCCTCTCCAACATAAGATGGAAAACACATTGCACTTTGAACTTTTAATATTTCCAGTTTATTTCTGATTCTAGGACAAATATGACCTTCTGGTCTACTTTCCCATTGTGTCCTACTCTCAAGCTTTAACATCAAATACTCTCTTACCCTCTCTAGCAAACCTAAAATAGGTCTTGTTCTTGGAAGTAAAATACTTTTGTTAAAAATTTCAGAATGGTTGTTAAGAAGAATTTCACCTTTGAAGCTATCTTTAAAGTGAGATCCACTCATGTGTTGTGGATTTGTGTTCTTCTTCAACCATGAATAAACTTTCAGTTTCCCTTTGAAGTGTATATAGATGCATGAGATTGTGTGATTGGAGTAGTGTTGATGCAAGAACACCACTTGCTAGCATTTAAAAGTCACAAGATAAAGGATTTTGAGCAGCGTTACTTTGCCCACGAAAAGGAGATGACAATTGTAATTCATTATGTTACGATTTGGAGGCATTACTTGTTGGGATCGCCCTTCACAGTTGTGACAAACAATGTGGTGAACACTTATTTTAAAACATAAAAAAAGTTATCTGCAAAACAAGCTCGATGGTAGGAGTTCTTAGCAGAATATGATTTTGTGTGGGTGCATAGGCCAGAAAAAACAAACTTGGTAGCAGATGCATTGAGTGGAAGGGCCCTATGCATGACCCTTTATGCGGTTTCAATGGTGGCATTAAATTTTGTGGCAAAAAATCGTGAGTATGCTCCTAATGACCCTATTTATAAAAAACTAATATCTTTGGTGCAACATGACACTGTGAGAAGATATTAGCTCGATGACAAAAATGTTGTATGCCAAAGGTGGACGAACCTATATCCCCAGTGAAGAGTTGAGAAAGATGTTACTTAAGAAAATACATGACTCAGTGTGGGATGGTCATATTGGTATAGAAAGAACTCCTTTGTTATTGGCAAGATGATTCTTTTGGCCGCAGATGGAGGATGACATCAAGACATACATTCAAATGTGTTTGGTATGTCAACAAGATAAGGTTAAAAGGCGACGAGAACTTGGTTTGTTGCAATCATTTCCTATTTTTGATAGGCCATGACAAAGTATTTCGATGGACTTCATCTCTGAATTACCCAAAGTGAATGATTTGACATCTATTTTTGTAATAGTTGATAGATTTTCGAAATATGTTGTGTTTATCTTTGTCCTATCATCTTGTACAGTTGATATTATAGCTGAATTGTTTTTCAAACATGTTGTAAAGTACTTTGGTGTACCGAGGGACATAGTTAGTGATAGGGATGCCATGGTTACTTATAGATTTTGGGTGGCCTTGTTTGTTGGGAACTGAATAAAAATTTTGACTACAAATCATCCTTAGACCAATGGTTAGATGGAGAGGATCAATGCCTTGTTGGAGGAATACTTGAGGCATTATGTGATGACAAGTCAGAAGAATTGGGTGAATCTTATCGACTTGACACAACTTTATTACAATCTTCATCGATCTTCTGCAACGAATCCCTTTGAGATGGTGAATGGACAACAACCAACGACCCCACAAGATTTGGCAATGGTGGAGCCAAGTGTTGGAACGTGTCTAGCGACACAAAGATTTGCTAAGGTAAAGCATGAGATGATTACCAAAGAAAGGGATAGTTTAGAGTTAACCCAAAAGAGGATAAAGAAGTATGCTGATTAGTATAGACATGATGTGCAATTTGAGGTAGGTGATTTTGTATTACTGAAACTGGCCCCATCAAATTTGGAAGAAAATCAGTTGGAAATCTGTTCATCATGGGTTGATACCTCAGTATCATAGACCATTCAAGGTAGTCAACCATGTGGGAAATATTTCTTATTGACTTAAGCTTCTTGATAGGTTAAAATTCATCATACTTTTCATGTTAGTTATTTGAAAAAGTTTAACAAGGATGAATTTGAAAGAGAATGGAAGAAATCTAGAAGAGCTCCACCTGTGATTCGAAAACAGTTTGACAAACTAGTGGAGAAGATTTTGGCCCATTGGACCATGGGTCAAAGTAAGAAGACTCGAAGGACAGACTTCCTTGTGCTTCGGAAGGGCGAGCCTGAAATTGATGCCACATGGGAGAGAGACGTGATCCTTTGGCAGTTTGGGGATCACATTGTTGACTATTGAAAACGGTAATGATCGACGAGAATGTTGATGACTTAAGTGGGGGAGGTATGTGAGACCCTTTGTCCCGAGAGTGTATGACAACCCTGACAACGGCAGGCCAATGTTCGTGTGGTATGCGATCTAGGGGTTGGCTGTGTACCAACCCTTTATAAAGGACCGAATGTTATTTGTGGGTCAAGATGTGCATCGTGATTAGTGGGCTGAGCATTGTGGCACAAGTCCGAGTGAGAAGGAACCTACTCCTAATAAGTAGGGACCATAAGCCAAGTTAGAGTCTTAGATGCTTTGGAAGACCATGGATGGGTCGTAGCCCATGTGGAAGAACCCTAAATTTTTTCAGTACCTAGATGACTATAAATAGGAATAATAGTGAGCAACATTAGCAGAGAGTGTGACAGAGAGCGCAATAGAGGGATAGTGTGGGATATAGATAGAATAGATGGGTTCTACCAATACGCCTTGTGTTGGCCGAGCAACCATTGTTCATAGGTGCTCAATTGTTGTAATTCCGTACTATTTAATAATATAGAAAAGTCGGGTGACTTTGCCCGTAATTATTTGTGTTGTCTCAACTTGTGCAAACCTTTGATAGAATAGGGTTCTATCAACACCTTGTGTTGGCCGAGCAACTTTGTTCATAGGTGCTCAATTATTGTAATTCTTTACTATTAATAATATAGAATGGTCGGGCAACTTTGCCCGTAATTATTTGGTGTTGTCCCATACTTGTGCAAAACATGCATGCTTCGTGCGTGTGTGCCCATGCACATGCTGTGCGCTACACAAGTTGAGTGTCGAATCTGGTGGCCATGATAGGAGAGGCACTCTTGTCATGGGATATTCCTTCATAAGCATCAATTGGACAAAAATCCAACTCCTACAAGTGGCTTTTCTTTTTGAGGTAAATTCTGATTATAGCAGTTGTAAACATGTACCTCAATTTCTTTTCCTTTATTTAGCTAAACTATTTCTTCAGTTACGATAACTAATTTTCCTTTTCATTTTCAATTACCTCTCCTTTTCACCTCCAATAAAGCATGTCTAAGTCATCCACTTTTCTATGAACCATTACTTTTATATCATTCCCTATATCATCATCAATATCAGATTCTTTTAAAAAATTCAGCATTGGTTGATGAGCCGTGTTCATTTTCTGTCCCAATGTCCACATTAATCTTATCTTCCTTTGAATTTACAACATTCTCAACCTGTTCTTTTGTACACCATATTCTTTTTGTAACAACCATTCAAATTCTTCATCACTTGCATACTCAATTCTATCTCTTGTTATTTCTTCTACTCTGTCTAAATCAATGTTCTCTTCGTTTTCCCTCAATCAATTTTTGCTTCTACTTCATCAGGTAATGTTGAACTAAACTGATTGTTCTCTATTGATATGGATTGCATCAATATCATATTTTATTTAAAAGTCATTAAACTCATGAATTTGAACCAATCTTTATCCATCTATAATACATATATCATTATTATTAGTTTATAGAATGTAAATTAATAAAAACTCCTAACATATAAATTAATAACGAAAAGTTCTTGATACGCTTAATAAATCATGTATTTTTGTGTACTATAAGAATATTTTTTGTCACATGAGTACAGAAACTATTTACATAGTATGAAAAACTCTCTTTATGATTGAAGTTGTCAAGAGCATTTTGCATAAAAAGTTTCGCATATAGAAGGGAATACCATCCACACTCTTCCTCACCATATTGTTGTGGAACCTTAAAATAAATCAATAACTTAAGTTAATTTAATTTAATTTATCACTCTCTTCCCCAAAATTACAAAAATTAGTAAAGCTCCATAACACCTAACAATACATCCAAATATTTATTTTTAAAAAATATATTCTAATTTATAATAATGTTATTAAACATTATAATTACATAAACAAACTAAATTCATACACATTACAAACGGGAATCGAAGTGTAACTTCTTGAAAAAATTTGACTTGTGTCCACCCATTTCAAGACCTTGTCCTTATCCCCTTGCATGCATACTGAAATAGAGAATAGAGAATCTAGCTCACTAATTTTTGTCTTTTAGCCTCTATTAATCATTCCACATAAATCTTGCAATTAGTTAATAAAATGTCATAAATATTTATGAATTATCAAGCATATGAATAAAATAACTCCATAAGAATATATGTGAGACTAAAATTAGATAATACAATTTTTTTAAACTAAAATATCAATAATCTAAGAAAAAAAAAATATTATATATATTTTATAAATAAAATTTATTAATGTGCGCCACTGAATGTCATGTTAATTGAGTTAATGTTTCTACCATTCAATTTTTATGAGAAATTTTTATTGATTTGAAAACACAAAGCAGTGAAAGAGAGAGCACAAAAAAAAAAAAAAAAAAAAACAAGAAAGAAAAAGAAAATAAACAAAATAGAAGAGGGAATGAAGACAATAGGTATCAAATAGAGAAAAGAAGAAGAACTTGATAAAAATAGAATAAATACATATACAATCTTCAGAACAACTTTAAATACGTACTAAAATGTATTCATAATAAGGAATGTGAATACTTACTCAAATATAGATTCAAATATCTTTGAATTTATCATTCCAATTTTGCTCCCACTTGAACTTGTATCTCGTCTTTTAGAACAACTTTGATTTGTCAAACGAGTTTTAATAATTGTGAATTCATTGAGTATTTCAACATCACTATTGTCTTCTTTCTTTTTCTCATGAAACAAGTAACTTTATTTCTTTACATTGGTTAAATTTTAAATTTCTCCAAATCCCTCTTTCTTATTTTTTATTTTTCTTTCATTCGTCTTTCTTTGTCTTCCTCTGTTTCTTTTTTCTTTTTTCTTTCTACAAAGACACTCTTTTTTTGTTTTTTTTCAAAGACACCAAGAGCAGAAAATGATAAAAGCCTTGTAGCCAGAGAAGGACTTTTTATTGACAAAAGACTTTTGAATGGTCACTATTCAGATAGATTTTTTATTTTTTAATTTTATATGTGAGTACGTTTTTATCCCTTTGTTTAAATATATTTTTTTCTTCTTTTCACATGCAATGATATTTTTAACCTTTTCTTTAATTAACTAAATATAAAAATTATTAACATTTTTTGTTTTTTGACAAAATTCTTCAAAAAGGACGTTATTATTCTCTAACAAAAAAGTTTAGGACTTTAAAAGTTAAAAAATATTTTGGGATTGAGCTTGGCAAAAGTAAATTTGTTTGGGAGGAAACTCACCAATTATTTAACAAGAGTTGGAAAGAAATATTTTATTATATTTGTTGATGATTGCACAAGATATTGTTATGTCTATCTTCTTAGAAGTAAATATGAAGCTACACTATAGAATGAGATTGAAACTTAACTTGGTAAGAAGATCAAAACTTTGAGAAGTGATAAAGGAAGTGAATATGAATCACCTTTTAAATATATATGTTCTCAAAATGGAATAATTAATCAAACCACTACTTCTTACACTCCTCAACAAAATGGTATAGTAGAAAGAAAAAATTGTACCTTAAAAGATTTGATAAATGTAATGTCGATAATTAATTGAATTCCATCACAAAAATGGATTAGATTCCCTTTGAATTATGGAAAGATCATAGAACAACTTTTAAGCATTTAAAAGTGTGGGCTTGTATTGTTAAAGTAGAAGTTCCTATACCTAAAAGAATAAAAATAAGACAAAAAATTATAAATTGTATTTTCAATGGTTATGCACATAACAATAGTGCATATAGAATTTTAGTATTTAAATCAAATATAACGGATGTGCATGAAAATACAATTATAGAATCAAGAGATGAATAATTTTTCCATGTTGAAGTTATAAAGTCACTATGGAATTTGTTTTCTATCCATTCCTAAGTTGGGTATAATGACTTAAGTTAATTTAATTTAATTTATGATTTGAATTATAAAATTTACTAAAAAGTATACTTACTTTTGGAACTAGTAAAGGAATGGGTCTTAACATTATTGAATGACGTTTTTCTTTATATATTCCAATGTCTCATATAAATCTGTCAAAATAAAATACATTAATGAAATGTGATTTATATTTTTAGGTAAAGTACTCAAGGTAAAACTTATTCTCTTATTTTAGGTTCAATTGATTGATTTGTTGATCATAGAGAATCCAATAGTAGCAGCATGCATTTTGGGTTGCTATCACTCATCTCCAAAATTACATAAAATCAGCAAGCTCCATAACATCTAAACAATACATTAAATATTTTATTTTAAAAAACATATTCTAATTTTAAATAATGTTATTAGACATTATAATACATCAACAAAACTAAATTCATACCACAGTACAACGGAAATCGATGTGATCTTCTTGAAAAAATTCGATTTGTATCCACCCATTTAAAGACCTTGTCCTTCATCCCCCTTGCATTCATATTGAAATATAGAGAATCTAGCTTCGCAAACTTTTGTCTTTTAGCCTTTGTTATATCATTCCACATAAATCTTGCATTAGCTAATAAAATGTCTAAAATATTTGAAATTTCAAGCATATGAAATTAACTGCATAAGAATATATTGAAAACTAAAATTAGATAATCAAAAATATTTTATAACTAAATAACCAATAATCGAAAGAAAAAATAAAGTATATATATTTTTTTAAAATAAATTTTATGTGCACCACTTGAATGTCATGTTAACTTGAGTTAATGATTTACTATTCAATTCTATGAGAAACTTTTATTGATTTTAAAGCGCAAAGTAGTGCAAGAGAAAGCACAAAAAAAAAAAAAAAAAAAAAAAAGAAAAAGAAAAAAGAAAATAGAAGAGGAAATGAAGACAATATGTATCAAATAGAGAAAAGAAGAAGATCTTAATAAATATAGAATAAATACATATACACTCTGTAGAACAGTTTTGAATACTTACTCAAATATATTTATAATAAGGAATGTGAATACTTACTCAAATATATTTATAATAAGGAATGTGAATACTTACTCAAATATATTTATAATAAGGAATGTGAATACTTACTCAAATATGGATTCAAATATCTTTGAATATAACATTCCAATTTTGCATCCACTTGAACTCGTATCTCGTCTTTTAGAACAACTTTGATTTGTTAAATGAGTTTCAATAATTGTGGATTCACTGAGTATTTCAATATTACCATTGTCTTCATTCTTTTTCTCTTGAAACAAAGTAACTTAATTTTTTTACATAGGTTAAATTTTGAATTTTTCCAAATCCATCTTTCTTGTTTTTTATTTTTCTTTCATTCGCCTCTCTTCTTCTTCCTCCGTTTTTTTTTTCTTTCTACAAAGAAGCTCTCCATCTATTGTTTTCCCTTTTTTTCAAAGATACCAAGACCAGAAAACAATAAAAACCTTGTAGCCAGAGAAGAAGGACTTTTGATTGACAAAAGACTTTTGATATGCTCACTATTCAGATAGATTTTTTTTTTATTTTATATGTGAGGACATTTTTATCCCTTTGTTTAAATATTTTTTTTATTTCTTTTCACATGAAATGACATTTTTAACATTTTCTTTAATTAACTAAATATAAAAACTATTAAAGTTTTTTAGTTTTTTTGACAAAATCTGTCAAAATGGACGAGATTGTTCTCCAACAAAAAGTTTAGAACTTTAAAAGTTAAAAAATATTTTAGAACTGAGCTTGGCAAAATTGAATTTATTTGAGAGCAAACTCGCCAATTATTTGACAAGAGTTGGAATGAAATATTTTATTATATTTGTTGATAATTCCACAAGATATTGTTATGTCTATCTTCTTAGAAGTAAATATGAAGCTACACTATATAGAATGGGATTGAAACTCAACTTGGTAAAAAGATCAAAACTTTGAGAAGTGATAGAGGAAGTGAATATGAATCACCTTTTAAAGATATATGTTCTCGAAATGGATGAATTAATCAAACTACTACTTCTTACACTCCTCAACAAAATGGTATAGTAGAAAGAAAAAATTGTACCTTAAAAGATTTGATAAATGTAATGTTGATAATTAATTGAATTCCATCACAAAAATGGATTAGATTCCCTTTGAATTATGGAAAGGCCATAGAACAACTTTTAAGTATTTAAAAGTGAGGGTTTGTCTTGTTAAAGTAGAAGTTTCTATACCTAAAAGAGTAAAAATAAGACAAAAAATTATAAATTGTATTTTCAATGGTTATGCACATAACAATAGTGCATATAGAATTTTAGTATTTAAATCAAATATAAGGAATGTGCATAAAAATACAATTATAGAATTAAGAGATGCATAATATTTCCATGTTGAAGTTATAAAGTCACTATGGAATTTGTTTTCTATCCATTCCTAAGGTGGATATGATGATTTAAGTTGTGATTTTAATAATTCATATATTTTGAATAAACCAAAAAAGTATAATTAGATACTTTAAATAGGAGTTACCTATGTGAGTGAGAATATAACTGTGAACAAATTTCCTTCTTCTTATATTTCATGTAAATCGAAATTATAAACAAAATGAGTTACATAATATAACATTTATTCGCTGATTCGATTCATTGTGGGCTCGAGAGTCTTTTTGGGCTTTATCTTGATCCAATGAGTTTTGATTTTTTCGAGGGGCATTTTGGGTTGATCTCGAACTGAATTCAACTTCCGAAGACTTCTAGACGTTTCTTCCGAAGACTTTTAGACTTTTCTTCAGAGGCCTTTGATTTTCTCAAAATGAATTTTAATAGAGTTTTTATATAATTCTGTCAACTTCTTTTTTTCTCAGCTTTTCTCCGCTTATTTTCTAAAAAACATTTAGTGTCTATTTATAGGTGGAGAGGATGCCGATCAATGGCTACTATAGTGCCAAGTGTCACTCATATGAGAGATAAATCTGTCAATATCTCAATATATAAAATTATATATATTAAAATATTAAAATAAGATTTAATTATATATTTTAAATATATAATTAAATTTAATTGCTTACAAATTGTCTCTTTGAAATTTGTTTCCTAGATTCAAGAATTTTGAATTGGGAATAAATTTCAATTTTTCTTTTCCAGAAATATGTATATATCACTATATCATGAAGTAATCAAAAATTTAAAATCAGATTTGAATTGATCGGGATTTTAAAATCAAATTGAATTAATCAGGAATTTAAAATTAAATTTGACTTAATTGAGAATTTAAAATCAAATTTGACTTAATCAAGGATTTGTGGTAGAACTCTGAGTCTATAAAAGGGTGGATCTTATTCTTTCAACATCAAGTTGAAGAATCAGAAAACTTGTCTTTCGAAAAACGCAAGAGAACTTGTCTCACGTAAATTACCAACAAAACTTTAAAAAAAAAAATTTAAAGAAAACTTCCTCTCTTTCTTCAATTTTTTCTTTCTTTTTTTCACTAAATTTTTCAGAGAGACTTTAACCCTCCTTTCCATCTTTTTTTTTCTCTTAGAGAAGTTGGCAGCCCTTATCCACACATAGTTGTTTTTTATCATCACAACGGATCTCGCATTAAATCATTGAATCTGGGAGTACGTGAAGCTGGATCTGGTCCGTATACACTTGTGTCTTGAAGAGCTGCATACTATCATCGTATCAGTGAATGGTCTCCAACGGTAACTCGAAACATTTATTCTTCATCTTTAGCGTCGTCCCCTAAAGAGGTAAGTTTGTTGGTGTGCACAACTCATGTGGTAGATTCTCAGTCACATGAGTTCTTCCTTCCCTTTATCATCAAGAGTGTGGAGAAGTCTTCATGGCTTGTTCATCCAGATAATTTTGGCGAGGTAAGCTATACAAAACTTTACTGGGAATGGACCGAGTATATTCTCACAAACCATGAGCGAACATTGAAGAACGTAGAAGTCTATGAGGCTGTGTACGCTTTGTTGTTTACTTACGATCATTGTGAGAATGTGATGCGTGCCTTTTGCAACCTGTGGTGTCCTTCGACCAATACTTTACACACATCTCTTGAAGAATTGTCGATCTCAATTTGGGACTTATTCTTGCTTTCTGGCTTATCTACTAGCGGCCTCTTCTACGATGAAGTTATTCCATATTCCAGAGAGCGCTTTGACAAGCGAACTCCTCCAAGTTGTAAGTATTTATTTTTTGCAATAGGTCAACTTTATGATAGCGATCCAGACAACGTGTTGTTCAAACAATGGAGTCAATTCTGGTTTAAAGGGCAAGAAAAATATGTCTCTCCCCCTGCTAGATCTCCCTCAATACGAAAGCTTTCACAACCTAAAGTGACTCATAATCCAAGCCCTTCCTTCACTACTGATTCCTCAAGATCTGCAATAAATCTCAACAAAGATATTGGAGATCTCCAAATTCTAGAAGCTGTGCATGCAGAAACAGAATTAGTGGCGTTCCTTTCATATGTAAGTTTATTTTTTTCCTGTAGAGAAATTTCATTACATTTGGCCAGATGTATTCAAAGTTGAAAGTCTCTTGGCCAATGGTCGACGTATTTGTCTTGCAGTTCCAGTCTTATCAAGTATTTATAATGGTTTTAATGAGATAGTTCACTCATCCTCTAGAAACTTGTCGAGCTGCATTTCCCATTCACTTTGTCTACACCTGGATAGCACAACACTTTGGTTCGCACTTTCAACATACAAAGATACAACTTTTGGCTAGAATGGTTCTATTCCATGGCGAAAATATGGCAAAATTCTTCTCTCAAACTGACGCAATAAGCCTTTTTCAAAGTCTAGATCCCACCTTTCATACATTCCTTTCCTTTGACAATTTTGATGACTACAGACAAACGATCAAATTGGTTGAAGGACAAATGATCCCCGTTTTTTAGAATTGGTGATCCTCATGTTTTAGAATTAGCGATCCATTTTTTAGAATTGGCGCCCCGTTTTCAAAATTGACGACCCATTTTTTTCTTCAAAATTCTTCTCTTGAAAATGAGCTTCAAGAACGATGAACATGCCTTGGGACGACAACCAACTTGGCCTTGTCGGTCTTCAATCGCTGACATTAGTCTCAAAATCAAGGAAAGGTATATATATTTTTGTTGACAGGGTTGACTATGATCAAGTTGACTTGAAGATCCTCCTATACCAAATTTCATTTCCTTATTTAATGATTTCTGAAGACAATGTTTCTTGATCAACATATTGGAACACAACAAACAATCCCTTGAGAAATTTCTAAAACCAATGATTCTGCTTCCTATTTGATTCAATTTCAAACATATAAATGAACTTTATTCAAATCAGATGAAACAACTTCCCAATCTTTCAAAAAGCCATTTTTTTTGTATGTATAAGTAAGTATTCTTTTCTCTTTTTTTTTCCAGAAAGCAGTTAGAGTCATCATCAATGGTTGCCCCAATTTTTCTTCTCCTACTGAATTTGTTGGGTATTAAACACACAACACACACAAATAATCTGCAAGAAGAAAGAGAAACGGAACACAAACGACACACAAGAATTTAACGTGGTTCGGTCGCCAACTACAACCTTCGTCCACGGCTGTAATAGGAGGAATTTCTATTTCACTCGTGGTGTCCATTACAAGTACAAGTATGCAATATATATATAGGAAGAGTGCATCTAGGGTTTCATAACATGGGCCGGGCCAACAACAAGTCAAGCCCAAAAATATCTAGCCTCCACAAACCCAACAATCTCCCACTTGGAGGCTTGATAATCATCAACTGCCATCCACCACGATCACTTGTACATCTGGTAATCTTCATCAACTCTCCTAGTTGCAGCGGCCTTCTCATCAGACAACTGAAAGGCCCGTCGAAGCTCCCCGGAGCTCCAACACATCAGTCACGGCTAAACCTGCCCCTGACTCGTCCTCGGTCCCTACCGGCTCCCACTGCAAACGCGCATTGCCGGATCCTGGAACATCCTGAGAACAAACACTCTCCATACTCAGCAAGAAATTTTCTGAAGGTGTTTCAATAGCTGGAATACTGGTTCTTCTGACCCACTGTCTTCTAGAAACATTGGCTGAAGTACCACCTGAGCTCCCACTGCCACAAATACCTCTAACTGGCCTCCTTGAACCTTTCCTCGCTCGTTCATCCTGAATCTGACCTGTGGCTCTAGGTTTCCCTCTTGCAAGGACAACCCTCTTCTACCCACGAGATTCTGTGAACCGGACTTTATTTCTCTGAACTGGGACGGTCACTCCCTCAGACGGTAATCTGACCACGTACAATGAACTACTCTTCTTCCCACGGGCCATGACAAGATTTCCCTTCACGACCTTCCACTGCCCGTCTCTGAACTTCACCTCGTGTCCTTGTTCGTCCAACTGCCTGACAGAAATCAAACTTTTCTTCAAGACTAGAACCACTCTGACATCCTTCAAAGTCCAAAAACCGACTGGGGTCTGCAATACCATGTCACCCATGCCCGTCACATAAAGAGCTCTATCGTCCGCTAGTCGTACCTTTCCAAAGTCCCCAATAACCAGATTCTGCAATGCTTCACCGTTGTGGGTAGCATGAAATGAAGCACCAGAATCCATGACCCAGGAATCCACATTGCTATCCACACACCAAGTCAAAAGGACCTCCTCGTCACTCGCGGAGCCTTCAGCAATGTTCACTTTCTTATCATTCGGGCATTGATTCCTAAAATGCCCCACCTCCTTGCACTTCCAGCACGTTACACCTGAGCTATCACGAGTCTTCGACTGACTCCTTTGTCTGTTCCTGCTCCCACTACCTCTGCTATTCCTTCTGCTTCTGCCAACATGTAACAATTCACCAGATGACTCCACAGAACTCTTTCTTCTGATGTCCTCGCCAAGAACGAGATCTCGAATCTGATCGAAAGTGAATCCATTGGGTCCCACTAAACCGGTAACCGCTGTAACCATTTCGGACCAACTATCAGGCAAAGACGATAGTAGTAGCAAAGCTTGAACTTCATCATCGAACTTAATCTTCACTGACGCAAGTCTGGTTAAGATCGAATTCAACTTGTTGATATGCTCGGTAACTGAAGTGCCTTCTTTCATCTTTGTGTTCACCAGCTCTCTAATCAGAAAAACCTTGTTTGCTGCAGATGACTTCTCGTACATGTTAGACAACGCTTCCATAATGCCTTTCGATGTCTTCTCCTTCAGAATGTTGAAGGCAACATTCTTGGTCAACGAGAGACGGATCACATACATTGCTTTCCGATCCAAACCTGCCAAATCTGCATCCGACATCTTATATGGTTTGTCACCTAATACCACGTCCAAATATTTCTGAACCAGCAAATCTTCAATTTGCATCTTCCACCAACTGAAATCTGTACCATCGAATTTCTCAATTCGGAACTTCCCGTCTTCAGCCATCTCAAGCGACTAGACGAGATACCCGGTACAACTAATTACAGATCTAGGTAATTTCGTCCGAAAATTTGGACAAAACACTGTGCACCATAAAAAATAAAACACGGCCCACAATCTACCCACCAAACAAAACACGGCCCACAATCCACTAAGGAGAAAAAAAAAAGACTGACCAAAACAATTAGATATACTGCCTTTCTCTTTTCCTCTTTGCAGGAAACGGCGGACGACGGCGGCTGAAATTTCTGGGCAACAGCGGCGGTGCTCTACTCTGGACGGCGAAAGCGGCGCGACTGGAAACGGCGGCGGCACGAGCTGAACTGAACGGCGACACGCGCGGCAACTCGGCGAGGGTCGGAAGACCCTTGCTCGCGGCTGAGTTCTCTGCCCGCTGCTCCTCCGGTGTCCTCCGGCGACGGTGGTGCTGTGCGCGGGGTCAGACGGTGACGGCGGGACCCCAAGGCTGCGCGGCTCTTCAGATCTTAGGCACACGGTGAACCGGCGGCGACACTCGGACTGTGCGCGACGGTCGCGATCTAAACAATGATGGAACCATAACCTGCGGCTTCTTCTCGAATCAGCGGCGTCTCTTCTGATCGCTGCTTCAGATTCGAAAAATGGGCTGGCTCTTCAGGTCTCCACCACAACGACTATCCTTCCTCTTCCTAGATCTGCACACGGTTCTTCACACAAAAAACTAGGTGACAAAAGTTTTCTCGCAATTTGTGCTCTCGTGTTGTACAACCTCGCTCTGATACTAATTGTTGGGTATTAAACACACAACACACACAAATAATCTGCAAGAAGAAAGAGAAACGGAACACAAACGACACATAAGAATTTAACGTGGTTCGGTCGCCAACTGCAACCTACGTCCACGGCTGTAATAGGAGGAATTTCTATTTCACTCGTGGTGTCCATTACAAGTACAAGTATGCAATATATATATAAGAAGAGTGCATCTAGGGTTTCATAACATGGGCCGGGCCAACAACAAGTCAAGCCAAAAAATATCTAGCCTCCACAAACCCAATAGAATTGACCCCATTGCATTTTTCAAAATTTTTTTATTGATTTTACTACTATATATATATATATATATATATATATATATATATATATATATATATATATATATATATAAGTAGTAAATAAGAAGAGACCAGTGTAATATACCATTATCTTCTTTTATTTACATTTGAAGTTCCATCCATTAAAGGTATAGATATGGAACGCTTGCAAGCAAAGGTGGGATGACATAACAGCTTCTATCTTCAAAAAAAAAAAAATCTAATTATTGCTCCCATTATTAAGTCCAAAAGAAAGACAGAAGATTCAAACATGGAGTAGAAGTGGTGAACAACACCAGCACCATTGTGATTCTTCTTTCAGAAGCATGCTCCAAAATTTCGCCATCAGTGTTCATATCGACAGTACATATCGGTGGTGGAACTCCACAACCAACGCTACCACCAACTGGTGCCATCGAAGCAAGGAGGTTAAAATCATCAACCAAACTCACATCATAGTAATACAACAGATTTTACGACGTTCCAAATGTCATTCCAAATATATATATATATTTTCTTTTCTTATTAGCTCATGCGCTTTGACAAATTATAAGAGGTAATTCGATCTTGTATCTTTGCATCTCAGAAGATTTAGTAATGGAGGCTCTTTTACAATTGATAAGGAATCTTCATCGATTATCCATTCAACTTCAATTGCCAAAGTTGTAATTTCTCCGCATGCTCAAATTTTCAAGAAATTCCCCGACGTTGATCGCTAGCATTCTTTCCAACTTGACGTCCTTCAAGACTGATCGCTTCCAAGGAAGCCTACTTAATTACAATTTGACCTAGACAATTTGTAGTAGAGAATTTTGAATTGTAAATCCAAAACATTCAATTTCAGGAGATGGTGAATATCCTCAACTGAACTTGTTTTCAAGGATGACTTCTCGCAAGAACAAACAAAGGAAGTAATTAATATTTTTGTCGGCCGTAAATTTGCCATGATCTTCAACATCGCCCTAATACAGAATACAATCTTAATATCAATCAGCCTCTTCCGAAATAGAATAAAAGTTGAATTTGACTATTCTCCAATTGCAGTTCTTGATTTATATTTTAGCAGTCTTTCACTTTGCTAACCAATTTGGATTGAGCTAATACTTGATTGAAGACATGATATTGACGTTGATTGAATACCCAATATATATTTTTAGATAGGCCTTCTTTTGTAATCTAGTTACAAACTAGACATGATTCTTTTGTAAATTTCAAGCTCAATTTGGTCACCCTTCTTTTCTTTTTGTCTCTTTGCTTTTTTTTTTCAATTTTAATTGCAATTTTTACCCATTTTTTTTATAAGGGTGAATTTTTTTTCTTATATTATGACTGAACTTAGAATTTATCTAAACTGTCTACGTATCCTACAAAATAATCAAGTCGAACGTATTCAAAATTACAATTTAAACTCATGCATCAAAGGAGTGACAATGCAGTTTTAGCTCGTGTGTCAAGGAGAATTTTTTTGCAAACAGTTTAATCTCGTGCTGAGGAGTCTTCACTTCATCATTTCATGATAGACAGTTTACACTCATGCCAAGGAGCCTTCATTTCACCTTTTCATCATGTACGCAAACAGTTTACACTCGTGTCAAGAAGTCTTCACTTCATTTCTAGACAGTTTACACTCATGTCAAGGAGTAACAATGCAGTTTAACCTCATGCTCTAGGAGGAATAATGCAGTTTTAGCTCGTGCGTCAATGAGCATTTTTTTTCAAATAGTTTAATCTCGTGCTGAGGAGTCTTCACTTCATCATTTCATGACATGTACGCAAACAGTTTACACTAGTGTCAAGGAGTCTTCACTTCATTTCTAGACAGTTTACACTCATGTCAAGGAGTAACAATGCAGTTTAACCTCATGCATCTAGGAGGGCTTTCTTTTCATCATTTTATCATGCAGACAGTTTATACTCGTGTCAAGGAGCATCTTCATAAGTTGTAGACAGTTTTGTAATCGTGTCAAGGAGTCTTCATCAACAGTAAACAATTTATACTTGTTTTAAGGAGTAACGTGCAGATTAACCTCGTACATCTTGGAGGATCTTCATAATTTTATTTTAATCATCGTCAACATTTGAAGTTGACTCTTCATTTTCAGATAGAATGTTGTCCCTAGTCTGATACTCTTGTTGTTCAACATACTCCATCTTGATTTATTTTAACTCGTCATTGGTGGCTTTCACATCTTCCTCAAGCTCGGGAGGAGTATCCTTTTCTATTAAACATTTGGCAAGTAACATTCTAATAACATTGTTAGCATTTCCTGCATGAACAGTAAAACATGTACTTGTTTTGTGAACAGTTACGTTTTCTTCCTCCAACATTATTTTTCCTTTGTGCACCAACTCCATTACCTTGTTTTTGAAGATAAAACACTGTTCAATAGGATGATTGACAAGACGATGATATTTGCAGTAGTTTAGATCATCCATCTACTTCGCTTGTTGTGGTCGCTTCATTTCAAGCAACTCAATCAAACCGGCGATCATTAAATCATTAAACATTTTTGATACATTTGAATCAAGGAAAGGATAAGTTTTCTCTTATCTTTCCTCTAGAGTGGGCCTCCATCTTGGTAAATTTGTCAGAATGTTGTTTTGCTCGGTAGAGTTTCTACTCACCTTTGCTGCAATTTTGACTGGAGCAACAATCATTGTATGAGACTCTTTTACAAATGGCTTAGACGGTTGCTTACTTGTTTTCTTGAAGTCTGCTACGTCTCTTTTGCGAGGTTCAGCAACAAAGGACCCTTGATCCCCGTGAGTCTTGATACTCAATTCCATGTCATGGTCGCGAGTAGCTAACTCTTCAAACGTATTTGGTTGGATACCTTTCAAGATGTATTGAAGGCTCCATTGCATCCCTTGAGTGCACATTTTGATTGCAGATTTCTCACATAATCGATCTCTGCAATCCATGCTCAAACTCCTCCATTGATTAATGTAGTCAACGACAAGTTCATCTTTCCACTACTTTGTGTGACTGAATTCAAGCATACTTACAGGTCTTCGGGTGTTGTAGAAGTGATTCAAGAATTCAGCTTCAAGTTGATGCCAGCTGTCGATTGATCCCGGAGCTAAGTCAGTGTACTAATCGAATGCGTTTCCCTTGAGCAATCTGATAAATTGCTTGACCAGGAGATCACCTTCGATCCCTGCATTGCTACATGTTTCAACGAAATGAGCAACATGTTGCTTTGGATTACCCTTACTATTGAACTGCTACAACTTTGGAGGTTGATAGCCCATCGGCATTTTCAGATTATCAATTCTCTTTGAATAAGGTTTGGAATATGCAAAGGAAGATTTAGAACTTCCTTCGTACTTGTCTTTTATCGTCCCTTCGATGAAGTTCCTCAGTTCATCAATAGGGATGAATTCATCTGACAAAACGTGAACAATCCTTTCTTGTCTGACAGTTTCAGATCCGCCAACGTATTTTAATTGATTTTCAACAACTTTGACAGCTTCAAGGTTACTTGATCCTTATTGGTTGAGGGTAACACCTTTGTTTGGCTCATCTACGCATTTTTTATTTGACTCGCCAGTATTGTTCATCAATTAAGCAAGGATACAATTTTGCTTCGCTGAATGCATTGTGAGACTTTCCACCAATTTTGTCAAATTCACCAATTGCTCTTCTATTGTTGACGTATCTGCCATCATTACAGGCATTGCAGAGATGTTTGTAGAGGACTCTCCATATTCATCGTCACTGCTTACCAGATCATGGTGGGAGACACTTGTAAAATCAACATCTTCATTTTCCAATGCTGACTTATCCTCACCAAGTTTTTCTTCCAGCATTGCAAGCTTCTTTTGCACAATTCCACCTACAATACCTTGAGATTGATCTTGCATCGAAGTCACATCGAAGCATGGATTTTTATACATCAGATTTGCATTGCCAACCAATTTCTTTTGTTGGTCAACGAACACTCTTCCTTTGCTTCTAGTGGTAGGACCGACATACGCTTTGAAAGTTGGAATGCTGACACTCATGTTTGTAGCAACGCTCTCTGAATCAACTCTGTTGACGTCATTGTCTGCAACAACGTTCTTTGAATCAACTCTACTGATGTCATGGTCTACAGCCACGTTCCTTGAGTTTACTTTGCTGATATCTTTTTTTTGACTCCATTGTCTGCGACTTTGCTGATTTTGATGGAAAGAGATGAGCGGTAGAAATGGTCCCACTGGGCGTGCCAATTTGTGAACAAATTTCCTTCTTCGTTTCCTGTAAATCGAAATTACAAAGAAAATAACTTACATAAAATTACAATAATTTTTAGGGTCATATTTTTATTGATCCGCTGATTCGAGGGGCATTTTGGGCTGATCTTGGTCTGGATTCAACTTCGAGGGTCGTTGGTTTGATCTTGATCTGTTGAACAACTATTTTGAGCTGATATTGGGCTGGATTTAGCTTTGCGGGTCGTTGGCGTGATTTCGATCCGTTGAACAGCTACAGATTTCTTCCGAGGGCTTCTGGACTTTTTCTTCAAAGACCTTTGATTTTCTCGTAATGGATTTTGACAGGGTTTCTGTATAATTCTGTCAGCTTTTGTCAGCTTCTTTTTTTAGCTGCTTCTTTTCTAAAAAAATTTAGCCTCTATTTATAAGTGGAGATGAGGTCAATCAATAGCTACTATAGTACCAAGTGTCACTTATTTGAGAGATAAATTTCTCAATATTTCAATATATATATATATTAAAATATTAAAATAATATTTAATTATATATTTTAAATATATAATTAAATTTAATGGCCTACAATAACCTTTTATGTCCTACTGTCTATTCATGAATAATAATAATAAATATTTTGTTGCACAGTTATCTTAAGGAATATGTTGTTAATAAATGATTTCTTATGGATCTAGTATGATGTCATTGTGTTTTGAATAATAATAATAATAATAATTTATTCAACAGTTGTCCTTTTTTATAGATATGTTTTTATTCAACGAATCCCTATAGATCTATAAATAATAGGATGTCATTGTGTTTTGAATCATAATAAAAAATATTTATTCAACAGTTGTCTTTTAAGGGATATTTTTTTATTGTGTTTTTGTTATAAAATTGTATATATATAATATAGTATATGTATGTATGTATTAAATTGTTGATATATATATATGTATATAATATATGTATTGAAGGGAGAGAGAGGAAGAGAGGGAGAGAATGGAAGAAAATGAGCTCTCGGGAAGCTTTCGGGAAGCTTTCGGGAAATGAGCTTTCAATATTTTTCACTTCATTCAATTACCTCAATTCACATTTTTACACCCATATATATACACCTATATATACATATATATTCATACATTATAAGTGGAGCACCAACAAGTGCTCCATTTTCTCCCTCCATTAACATATATATATATATATATATATATTCAATATCAAAAATATTATGTGATATTTATCACCTTTCGTAATTTTCTGGGATGATGGACATCCATTAATGTAATGAATCTTCGAGATTCATAACACTCCCCCTTGGATGTCCATTACATAAAGAATAGGTCTCGTTAAAACCTTACTAGATAAAAACCCAGTGGGAAAAAAATCTAGTGAAGGAAAAAGAGTACACTATTCTTCATGTGTAGATTTCTCCCCCTGATGAGATGATTTCTTGAAATCTTTAAATCGACGCAGACCAATTTTATATCTTAATTTTTCAAAGGTTGCTGTCGGAAGAGTTTTAGTGAATATATCTGCAAGATTATCACATGATCGAATTTGAAGTACATCAATTTCACCGTTCTTTTGAAGTACATCAATTTCACCGTTCTTTTGAAGTTCAAGAGTAAAGAAGAATTTAGGTGAAATGTGTTTCGTCCTATCTCCCTTAATATATCCTCCCTTTAATTGAGCTATACAAGCTGCATTATCTTCATATAGAGGAGTTGGAATCTCTCTTCTGGAGGATAAACCACAACTCTCTCTAATATAATGTATCATTGACCTCAACCATACACATTCTCGACTTGCTTCATGAATGGCTATTATTTCAGCATTATTAGAAGAAGTTGCTGCTATTGTTTGCTTCGTAGAGCGCCATGATATAGCAGTATTACCATATGTAAATAAATAGCCATTTTGAGAACGTGCCTTATGCGGATCCGAAAGATAACCCGCATCTGCATATCCAATCAGTTCTGGATCATTTACATTTGAATAAAATAATCCGAGGTCAATTGTCCCTTGGAGGTATCTAAGGACGTGTTTAATACCATTCTAATGTCGTCGTGTTGGTGAAGAACTAAATCTTGCTAATAGATTTATAGCAAATGCTATATCCGGTCTAGTATTATTTGCAAGATACATCAGTGCACCAATAGCACTCAAATATGGTACTTCAGGACCAAGTAGTTTTTCACCATTTTCTCGAGGTCTAAATATGTCTTTATTTATATCTAGCGACCTCACGACCATTGGAATACTCAATGGATATGCTTTATCCATGAAAAATCTTTTCAACACTTTTGCTGTATATGTTGACTGATGAACAAATATTCCATCTTTCATATGTTCAATTTGAAGTCCGAGACAAAACTTAGTTTTTCCAAAATCTTTGACTTCAAATTCTCGTTTCAAACAATCTATAGCTTTTCGAAGCTCTTCTGGAGTTCCTATGAGATTGATATCGTCAACATATATAGCAAGAATCACAAAACCAAAATCTGTTTTCTTAATAAAAATACATGGACAGATTTAGTCATTCTTATATCCTGAATTCAATAAGAATTCACTAAGGCGGTTGTACCACATGCGTCCAGACTGTTTAAGCCCATATAATGACTTTTGTAATTTGATAGAATAATTTTCATGAGGGCCTTTAGAAGCCTTTGGTAATTTGAATCCTTCAGGGATTTTCATATAAATTTCATTTTCAAGGCTTCCATAAAGATAAGCTGTAATAACATCCATTAGACGCATGTCCACCTTTTCATGAACTGCCATACTTATAAGATATCGGAGTGTAATAGCATCAATAACGGGTGAATAAGTTTGATCATAATCAATTCCTGGCTTTTGTGAAAAGCCTTGTACGACGAGTCGTGCTTTATATTTTACGACTTCATTATTCTCATTTCGTTTTCGCACAAACACCCATTTATAGCCAACAGGTTTTACATCCTTTGGCGTTTGGACTACATCCAAAAACTTCTCGCTTCAAGCGAATTTAACTCCGATTGAATTGCATCTTTCCATTGAGGCCAATCAATTCTATGCCGACATTCTCAACTGATAAAGGATCTAAATCCTCATTATCCTTGAAAATATCAAGGGCTACGTTGTATGCAAAAGCATTATCAATACAACGTTTCTTCGATCCCAACTTTGATTTGAACTGGTGTAATTAATAGATTTCAGAATTCTCTTCATTATTATAGTTGGAATCTTTTCATCAGTTGTCCCTTGGTTTTCCTTTTCTGTTTCATCAATATGATCTTCTGGATCATTTGTTCCTCTTTTCTTTCGAGGATTTTTATTTTTGGAACCAAGGGGTCGGCCACGCTTCTGACGTGTTTTTGATTCGAAGCTATAGGATTAACTTTCTGTCCTTCAGGAACTTCTATCCGTATAGGAGCATCTATAGCTGGAAGATGCGATTTAGTGACTCTGCTAGAGTCAGCAAAAGAATCTGGCAGTTGATTTGCAATTTGTTGCAAATGTATAATCTTTTGAACTTCAAGTTCACTTATATTTGTGCGTGGATCTAAATGATTCAAAGATGTTTTCCACGCAAGTTCAATTTTATGCCATTTATTCTCTCCCCCTAATTTGGGAAACAAATTTTCATCAAAATGGCAATCAGCAAATCTTGCTGTAAATACATCCCCTGTCAAAGGTTCAAGATACCTTATAATGGACGGGGAGTCAAACCCAACATATATCCCCAATCTTCTTTGCAGACCCATTTTTGTTCGTTGGGGTGGTTCAATTGGAACATATACGACACACCCAAAAATTCTCAAATAAGAAATATTTGGCTCTGAACCAAAATCCAATTGTATGGGAGAAAATTTATGATAATTCGATGGCCTTAAACGCACAAGTGCAGCAGCATGCAAAATTGCATGTCCCCAGGCTGTTGTAGGGAGATTTGTGTTCATTAATAATGGTCTGGCAATTAATTACAGTCTTTTAATAAATGATTCAGCTAGAACATTCTGTGTGTGAACATGAGCTACAGGATGTGCAACAATTATTCCAATCGACATGCAATAAGAATCAAATGCATGCGAAGTAAATTCACCAGCATTATCTAGACGGATTCGTTTAATAGGATAATCAGGAAATTGTGCTCTTAAGCGAATTATTTGGGCAAGTAATCTCGCAAATGCCAGGTTGCGAGTCGATATTAAACAAACATGCGACCATCGGGTCGATGCATCAATTAAAACCATGAAATATCGAAATTGCCCACACGGTGGACTAATCGGTCCACATATATCTCCATGAATCCGTTCTAGAAATGTAGGACTTTCAGCTCCTACTTTCAATGGTGCTGGTTTTATAATTAGTTTCCCTTTAGAACATGCAGCACATGAAAGTTTATCAGAAGTCAAAATCCTTTGATTTTTCAAAGGATGACCGTGCGTTGTTTCGATAATTTTTCGCATCATAATTGATCCCGGATGACCCAACGGTCATGCCAAACTTTAAAAGTAACGGGATTAGTAAACTTCTGGTTTACTAAATGATGCGCCTCAATAGCATTTATTTTTGCATAATATAGGCCAGAGGATAGAGATGGTAGTTTTTCCAACAAAACCTTATTACCGGAGGTCATTTTGTGATACCCAAATATTCATGACTTTTTCTTCCATAGTCTCAACATGATATCCATTCCGTCGGATATCTTTAAAACTCAATAAATTTCTTTGAGATTTTGAGGAATATAATGCTTTATCAATAGCAATCATAGTTCCTCCCGGTAATATTATATTAGCTCTTCCGGAGCCTTCAATAAGTTTTGCACTACCATTTATTGTGGTAACACTTGTTTCTCCCCCACATTCAGGTGAGAAAAATATTTTCATATTTTAGTATGGTGTGCGTAGTTCCACTGTCAATAAGACAGATACTTTCGATATCGTTATTCAAACCAGAAAATAGAACAACAGCCATCTGTGTTGTTAAGAAAATATTTACAGAAATAAAAATTAAATATATAATATCACAACAAAAGTAATATAATATTCTAGTTATTTTGGACACTTTAATTTCCAATCAAGTGGTCAATTATTTCTTTTGGATGTTTGAAAAGATCAGTAACATCCACATCAATATTTTCAAGATCGTCATCCTTTATTTCATTTGACAATTTAAATAAGTCAACAAAATATTTTGTCGTGCTACAAGCACGAGACCAGTGACCTTTCATGCCACAACGATAATATTTGCCTTCATAATTTTCGGAACAATATTTCCTTTCTCATTTTGTTTTGTCCACTTCAGGTGGTCATAAATATTTTTGGCACCTAAATTATTATCACGATTATAAGGGCCAAATTTATCACGACGTTCATGACCATGACCACGGTAACGACCACTACCATGATCTCTTCTGGGATCATCATTCACTTCAGGGAATGGAGTAGGTCAGTAGGTCGAGTCTCGTGATTTTTTATCAGTAATTCATTATTCTGTTCCGCAGAAGACAAAAATTAATTCAGAGTATTTCTTAAAATCTTTCTTACGATATTGTTACTGCAGGACAATATCCGTGGCATGGAAAGTGGAGTATGTTTTCTCCAGCATATCATCATTCGTTACACAGTTTCAGCTGTGAAACTATTTTAAAAATTGAGGAGTTATACTCACTCACGGATTTGAAATTTTGCAACCTCAGGTGCAACTAGTCATACCGTGCTTTTTGGGAGAACGACCATCTTCTGGTGGTCGAATATTTCTTTCAAATTTCCCCACAAAATAAGGGGATCTTTCACGGTACGATATTCATTTTTTTTCAAAGCCTATAGCTTTGACACGATCTTGTGTTGATGACACATTATTTTATATAACGGTGTCTGCCGGACCCGTTTTAGCCAGATGCATTCTGGCATCTAGTGTCCATTACAAATAGTTCTTTCCGGTGACATCAAGAACCACAAATTTGAGTTTAATAAAATTTGACATAATAATAATAGAATATATACCGGTAAAAACGTACCTGATTGATCTTCAAATAAATTTTAAAATTATTTTACCCGGTGGTAGAGACTCGTGCTGATAACGTGTTATAAAATTGTATATATATAATATAGTATATGTATGTATGTATTAAATTGTTGATATATATATATGTATATAATATATGTATTGAAGGGAGAGAGAGGAAGAGAGGGAGAGAATGGAAGAAAATGAGCTCTCGGGAAGCTCTCGGGAAATGAGCTTTCAATATTTTTCACTTCATTCAATTACCTCAATTCACATTCTTACACCCATATATATACACCTATATATACATATATATTCATACATTATAAGTGGAGCACCAACAAGTGCTCCATTTTCTCCCTCCAT